>CM062805.1:721697676-722297676 GCA_031772625.1 Pinus tabuliformis
TTTTCAATGAAAGTAGGTAGTATCTATAAATTATAGCGGTAGCAAGAGGGGGAGGGATCCTTTGGGATCTCGTTGAGAAACACGAAATTAAGTTTGCATGGCGTTTTGGTAAGGAAACCAACAACATGGCAGAAATGTATGGACTTCTTTTAGGACTTCATCTAGCCAAGGAATGAGGAATCTCCAGGATCGCCATTGTGGGGGATTCTCTCATAACAATAAAATTCTTGTAGGAGGGTAAACATTCCAAGGAAAAAAAGTTAAATCTTCTCCTGCAAAGAATCATGAGTATCTTGGAATCCTTTTAGCATAAAAGGTCTATCATATTCTTAGGAGCTGGAATTACGATGTGGACAAACAAGCCAATCAAGCATGCAGTTTGAGGAAGCGATAAACATAGATCAATGGGAAAAAGGGATGGAAAACCATAAAATGACTTCACAAATGAAAATGATAAATATCTCAATGTATACATGCCATAAAAGCATTAGATTCAAGATGGAAAATTTTGATTTGATTATCAAGCTCATGGGAATAAATGTGGCCCTTGTTCATTCAATGACAAGTGAATTAATCACTTGAATCAATGGCAATAATTTTTGGGAGGTGGAAAAGGGTCAGCATGTAGGCCACGTGCCCTCCTATACTTTTCTCATGGTGAGCCTGTATGATAGGATCTTGTTCATAAATTCCCAATGTGTGCATTACAATCACAAGAAATATGACTTGAAAAGAAAATCACTCGCACCAAAGGAAAGAATGACACTTGTGTGGTAGGGATAAAGGTAGTTTCAAAAATTCATGGAGGAGAGAAATGGGTTGGATTTGGTTTCTATAGGTTTAAAGGAAAATTATGATCATTGGAATCATATAGAAGTCAGGCACTACTTCCTCTCTCTCCAAGAGTCCCCATTGAGCCTTAGAACTTTGGATGATAAACTAGTGACTGTTGAGTGTGTATCCTGATTATCTTCTTGATTCAAAGGTCTTGACTACAATGGACCCCAGTTCCTAAGCAGGGTAGCAACACCGCCCATATGATTGCTGCCAGGGGGGTCCAAGGTAGGAAACAACTACTTTTAAAGAGCCCACCCCGTGACGGGGGTTTAGGGGCAACGCCCCTGAAGCTAAAAATAGATGTAAAATATTGTAATTTCATAGTCAATCTGGGTCGTTCGTTAGGTGAATGATATGATGGTAGAATTTATGTTAATTTAGGGTTTTTCCCCTAGAAATAAGCCCTCAGTTTATATGAGGGAATTTTATTGTGTTTATGTATCATTATTCTAAGCGAGAGAGAGAGAGAGAGAGAGAGAGAGGAGGTTGTGTGAGAGAGAAGAGGAAACTACAACGGATTTGTTATATGTTGTATTTCTTTATTTTTCTAGAAAATATAAAAGGAAGGACTAGTCATTTCTCTATGGACGTAGCCCAAATTGGGTGAACCACATATATTTGTGTCTCTCTTGTTTTATGCTTTTTTGTGTTTCTGCAATATTGTATGTGTTTCATTTCTCCGTTAATTATTTTTTAACAACTGGTATTAGATCCAAAGGTCTATTTGGCTAATAAACTCACAGGAGAGAATGGTTCTTGGTTCAAGTGGGAGAAGGGTCGAGAAATTTAACTGCCAAAATTACCAGCCACAAAGGATGCAGATGGAAAATTATCTGTATTAGAAAGATGTGTACCTATCATTGAGTGGAAAAACAAAGGAGACAACGAGTATGACAGATGCATAATGGGATATTCTTGATAAAAAGGCACTAGGAACAATATGGTTGTGTTTGGCAGTGTCGATGGCATTCAACAATTCAAAGGAAATGACAACAAAAGCTTTAGATATGGCATTGGCAAAACTATATGAAAAACCATCGGCCTCAAATAAGGTATTTCTTATGAAGCATCTATCTAATATGAAGATTCTAGAAGGTGGATCTATTGTTGATCATTTAAATAACTTTAACACGGTTACAAGTCAGTTAAGTTCTATAGGGGTAAATTTTGATGATGAAGTTTGGGCTCCTTTATATCCGTGTTCATTTCCAGAAAGTTGGAATGGCTTAGTTGTGGCTATTAGTAATTTTTTCTTTGCATCTATTGCTTTAAAGTTTGATGATGTTGTTGGTGCCATCCTTAGCGAGGAAATGCGACATAAAAGCTCTGGTGAGACATGAGGTAATGCTTTGACTGCAGAGACTAGGGGAAGAAAAATGGAAAGATGAAGAAGCCTAGGAAATCACAGTAAGTCACAAAAGTAAGATCCAAATCTAGATCTAGGATAGTGTGCTAGAAATGTGGGAAGAAAGGACACCTGAAGAAAGACTGCAAATATCAGAAAGGAAAAGAAGGAGAAGGACAACAAGAGAACAATCATGAAGAAAATGTGACAGGTGATGTGTTGCAAGATGCTTTGATTATTTCTTTAGAAAATATTATTGATGCCTAGTTGGTTGATTGAGGGGCTTCATTCCATGCTGCACATGATGGGAAACATTTTCATGACTATGTTCAAGGATATTTTGGACATGTTCATTTGGATGATGATAAACCCAGTGAAATCATTAGAATGGGTAATGCTTTTATAAAGAAATAAAATGGAAACCAATGTATATTGAAGGAGGTAAGTCATGCTCTGGATCTAAAGGAAAATACAATTTCAATAAGTAGTTAGGTGGTGAAGGTTGTGTAACTACATTCACATACAAAACCTAGAATGTCACTAAAGGAGCCCTGGTAATAGCAAAAGGAGAAAAGGTTGGTATGTTGTATTTATGAAATGGCATTTCTAATTGTGTTAATTCTTTAACCTCCACAAGAGAAGACATGGAATTGTGGCATCATAGGCTCAAGTACATGAGTGAAAAAGGGATGCAAACTATTCACTCAAGAAATTTGTTGTAAGGTTTGAAGCATGTTGATTTAGATTGCTATGAGAATTGTGTTTATGGAAAATAGAAGAGAGTCAGATTTATTAGAGTTGGGATGGAAAAGAAGAGAGAAAAATTAGAGCTTGTGCATACATATGTATGGGGACTAACTCAGGTATCATCTCTTGGTGTCTCTCACTATCATGTTACTTTTATTGATGATTCAACTAGAAAAACCTGGATTTATTATATTTAGAATAAATATTATGTATTTGATACTTTCAAGAAATGGAAAGCTTTGGTTGAGAAAGAGATAGGAAAGAAGTTGAAATGTCTTAGATTAGATAATGGAGGTGAATAATGCAGCAAATAGTTTGATAAATATTGTTTAGAATGTGGAATTCAAAGAGAGTAGACAGTTCCAAGAACACCACAGGAAAATGGTGTGTCAGAAAGGATGAACAGTACAATCATGGAGTGCGCAAGGTGCATGAGATTGCATGCAGGATTTCCCTTAGAATTTTGGGATGATGTTGTAGATATTACTATTTATTTAACAAATAGAGTTCCTTCAAGTTCCTTGGATGATGGTATTCTAGAGGAGGCATGGACAGGTAAAAAGGAAAAGTACTCATTTTTAAAGAATTTCGTTTATGAAGCATTTATCCACATTAATAAAGAAAATAGAACAAAGCTTGACGAAAAATAAAATAAATGTACCTTTTTTGGATATGGTGTTAATGATTTTTGTTATCGTTTATATGATTATGAAAATCAAAAAATCATTAGGAGCAAAGATGTGATATTCAATGAAAATTTCTTGTATAAGGATCAAATGCTTGAAAAGGAAAAAAAAAAAATATGTAGTGCTTGACGAGATCATAGAAAAAGTAAATGTACATGAAAATCATAATGATCAGCAGCCAAAACAACAAAAAAAACTACAATAGCAACAGGCACCTCAAACACCTAAAAGTGGCTTTAGAAGATCTACCAGGATAAGTAGACCCCATGAGCGATACTCTCCTTCATTATATTATGTATTTTTGACTAATTCTGGTGAACTGGAAATATTTAAAGAAGTAATGCAGATAGAAACCAAGAAGAAGTGGGAGCAAGCCATGGAAGAAGAGATGGACTCTTTGATGCATAAATAGACTTGGGACATAGTCAAGGTGTCTGCAAGTAAAACAACATTGCAGAATAAATGGGTTTACTGGTTGAAGGAAGAATGTAGAGGAAAATAGAGGTATAAGTCTAAACTTGTTGTGAAGGGGTTTACACAAAAGAAAGGTATAGAATTTGATGAATTTTTTTCTCTTGTTATTAAAATGACTTGAATTAGAACTATTTTAATTTATTGGCAAAACAATATTTTCATCTTGAATAGTTAGATGTAAAGACACCCTTTCTCCATGGGGAATTGGAGGAAGAAATATATATGCAGCAACCACAAGGGTATGATGATCTGAAAGTCATTAGTGAATGATCTCAGTGAATTAATGAAGGTATTACAGATTTATGTGCTGGGGTGTGCCCATATTATTTTAAGCAATAGATCGATAAGATTGCGAAATACACAAGCACTTGAAACAGTAAGAGAAACACAGTAAGCAAATAAAAAACACAACAAATTTAATAAGGAGTTCACCCAATCCTCCTAGGCTACGTCTCCTGGTCCAGCCTTCAGTGGGAGCCTTTCTATTGTGTCTTAAAGCAGAAAATTTACAATAAGGAGCTCAATTTGAGTCTCAATTAATAGAGAATGATCAGTAGGATTGTACTTGGATCCCCCAAGTCTCTAGAGTACACAGGCTCCCCTTACTGAATCTCGACCTCAATTGGTCTCAATGGTATGAGTCCAATTTGGTACTCAATTCCCAACAGGAATACATAGAGGAGTTGCTTGAGACTCTCAAGCCTTCTCTACAGTTCACAAACTCTCAGACTCTCTCTGTTCTGTCTGCTCGATGCTTCTTTTGCTCTGTAGGTCAACTTGACTTCTCTGTTCTCTGCAATTCACTTCTTTCTCTACTTCTGTCCCCCGTGCTCTTTGTCTGTTCATGGCTTAAAGCCAATCTGCTCCCTGACTATTCATTTATACTTCCCAGCTCTCTGGATCACCTACCTCCATCCACTGGAATTCCCCTGCTCTGCGTCATTATTGTTGTGTAATGCCTCACAGAGAGGTGGCCACCGGTTTCCTCACGAAATGAGTGTCAGTTCTCTTTGAACAGTCATTATTTCTGTTGCTCCAAGATTGCCCATGAAACTGAGTCTTCTGCCAACTCATCGGTCACATCAGACCCCAAATCTCATGTACCTCAGTCTATTTCCCCATCAAATCTGGTCTCTCATCCGGTTGATTCTCCTCCGTTGATCTGGATCCTCCAGATCCTACGGTCTCCATCTATATCGCGTGGGTAAGTTGCTCGACTGTTACTCATGTGATGTAAGCGGTTTTGTCTCTCATCCATTGGACGCGTGTCACCCAGTGTGTGGCATCGCGTTGAACTTGGCCAAACCCACTTACCGCTTGAAGTTCACATGATATCCTGCCAGTTTTGGGCATGAGACCCGCCTTCTAATGGTTTCCGCATGGTTTCTTGTTTTCCTCGTGACTAAGCGCTTGGGGCTTTCCTTCACTGAGAGTTTTTCCCTGCGATACGCGATCATAAACTACCTTTGTTTTTGGATCTGGGCTTCTAATTACCAATTTGCGTTCATGCACGGTCTTCATGGGACAACGGTCAATGCACTTTGACCAAGGGTCCTCGTTGTTCCGTGCTGGCCATAAATTTCCATTGTCCAAAGGTCATTTATGATAAGCTCGTTATTCATAATATTTTGAAGCCTGACATAATTTGAAACAGTCATGGAAATGTTTAAGGATCCAATTCGGATCATATGAGGTCAAAGGAAAGGAGAAATTAGTGTGAAAATTGAAGAAGATATTGTATGGCTTAAAATAGGCTCTAAGGAAGTGGTATCTAAAATTTGACAGATTTATGTCTAAACAAGGTTATACTAGATGTCACTCTGACCATTGTGTTTATCTTAACAAGAAAATTAATGGCATCTATATTATATTGATATTATATCTAGATAACATGCTTGTTGCAGGGTATAACATGAAGGAAATAAATGTGCTCACAATAAAATTAGAAAATTCATTTGCAATGAAGGATTTGGGTGTTGCAAAACAAATCCCTGGTATGAGAATAACTAGAGACGGGAAAAATCACAAATTAAAATTGTTTAAAAGTGAGTACATAGAAAATTCGTTGGAAATATTTAATATGCAGAATCCAAAACCAATTACTACACCTTTGTCTAGCCATTTCAAACTAAGTAAGGAGATGTGTCACAAGACCAGGAAGAGATGTATTACATATGTAAAGTTCCATATGCATCAACAATAGGAAGCTTAATGTATGCAATGGTCTGCATAAGGCTTGATATTGCACATGAAGTGGGAGTTGTAAGTAGGTATATGAAGAATCTAGGAAAAAAACATTGGATGGCATTGAAGTGGATTCTCTGGTATTTGAGAGGTGCCACAAGTCAAACATTATGCTTTGGTGCTTCAAACATTTATCTACAGGGATATGTTGATGTAGATATGGTAGGTGATAGAGATAATATGAAGAGCACCATAGGGCATGTGTTTACAATAGGTGGAACATTTGTCAGTTGGGTTTCAAAATTGCAAAAAAAAATTGCACTTTCAACAACGGAAGTAGAGTATGTTTCTGCTACAGAGGCTAGTAAAGAAATGATTTGGTTACAAATGTGTATGGATGAGTTAGGCAAGAAGAAGGAGATGGGAAGGTTACATAGTGACAGTCGAATGCCATTTATCTTGCAAAGAACTCAGATTTTCATTCCAAGACTAAACATATACATCTCAAGTACCATTTCATACAGTCAGTGTTGGAAGATGGACAGTCGAAGCTAGAAAAGATATACACTAGCCAAAATCCTGCAGAAATGTTAACAAAAGTTGTAACCAGGGAGAAACAGAGATCCTTCTCAGTTTCAATTGGTCTTCAAGTATAATGATTAAGATGAGAAACAATAAAGTCCAAAGTGGAAGAATTTTACAACAAATGAAGCAGTGGTGGAGTTTCTATAATCAGTCTCCAAGTGGGAGATTGTTGGGTGTGGAGCCTGATTATCTTCTTAATTTGGAGGTCTCAGTCGCATTAGACCCCAGTTCTTAAATGGGATAGAAATTCCACCCCTATGATATTATCCAAAGGGGTCAGGGAGGGGCAACATCTAATTTTAAAGATCCCCAAATATATCAAATAGGATTAGAAATTAACATCTAATTATATACCTATTGACGGTGCTGGACCCGCCAACATGTCAAGAGATCTCCCCAGTAGGAAGTCCCAATTAGACCTCAGATCATTTGATGTAGGAGTCCTAGTAGTGGGTTGTATGGTAATGCCTTGACCACGATTTCGCATGGAGGAAAGTAAGATAACTCTGTTGGTAGCAAGGGTGTGACAGCTGCGGTGAGTCAAGGAAGGTGGATGAGAGGTTCTAACCCATGGGGGTTGAGATGAGTGCACCCCTTGGAAACCTGTGATAGCACGCAGTTAAGAAGGGAATGCACGAGCAAAGATGCATCACAACATGGAAGGCAAGTTAGCTAGCAATCCAAAGTGATGGTTAAATCAACAACATATTTCATAAAGATTCATACATACATACATAGATAGCTATACATGCATGCGTAAGTAAACAGATACATATATCATTTAAAGTAAACCAGATAACATAGAATACAACACAACATATGCATGACATGTGCTGGCTCTTGTTATATTAAAAACTGTAAGTTCCAGCCATACAATACATCCATTTCCAACCACTCGTTCCGATAGCAGAATGTTACAGCCACAACCTCTTGCTCCTCCAAAGAGATGTACTAGCTCTATGGAGTGGAGAATCCAAGGCTCGTTACAATACTGTACAAGCTCTCTCCAAGATAGTCTTATTGGAAGCTTGGTTGACCAAAAGCCTCTACAATGAGTTATGAGGGACTATTTATAGCAAAGGGTGGGGCAACCCTTGAAATTCCCCTTTGTGATAGTTCATCTACCCTCATGACTCTTCACCTACTCTATGGTTGTTACATCCAACTATCGACACTTGACTTACACTTGACAAGGCATTACATTACAATGTACATGTACCCATGTGAGACAAAATGGCTCGAGCAAACCATGCTAGACAACACTATGACTTAGACAACCATGGAATTCCAACTCTTCAACATTCTCATGATGATCAACAATAACATACTGATGCCAAGATCAGTAGTCTGCGATGGTGTCCATGTGCTCCAAGGTGACATCTTTCTGGAACCTGACTCTTTCCTCCATAGCATCCGAGTACACTGCTCAAGCTCCTTTGTCCAACTCGTATGAAAGCATGCCCATCATTGTCTTCAATGTGGACAGACCAGCAACATACTTGTGCATGATGTTTACATTGATGGGCAAGTCTAGGCTGGTGGCGATGTGCAGTAAAAGTACGAGTCAAGCTCTAGTCAGACCTATGCCTTTGTCTTTGCCTAGGTGAGAGTCCCAATAGATGGGATCGCATGTGTGCGCACCACAACATCCATACTCTTGAATACACGTGCATGAAGACTGTATATTAGTGATAATCTGTGGGAGCTCTTCATAGTTCTGGCTTTGACTCCATATACATGCCTTCAGCTCGACCACACTGGCCTTCATCATCTTAGGCAAGTGAAGCAGGGCTCCCTTGTATCTCATCATCCATGTTTTCATGTAATCAACAACAACATGCAATTTTTCCAAGATACATGCTCTTCTAGCACATCGTTGCTACCATCCGTTGAGATGGATTTCTGCCTTAGGCATGGTGCCAAACTTGGAGTACAATGTCAGGGGACAATACTTCATCTAGTATTTCCTTCTTTAGTTCAGCTCGGGCAGACACTGTCACCAACTCTCTTCCTTGCTTGGTCGTCTGAAGTTCCTTAGCTATTCGCTCATTCTCATCTATCAGAAATCAAACACTTGAGCTAGTGGCTTTAGCATACACTCTAGTAGCATCAACCAAGGTTGCTAGATTTTTGCACATGTCAGGCATGATCACTCATTCCTCAACTTAAGTAGGAGATGTATGATCATCCAGAGTTGACACTCTATGAGACTGCATAACTCTATGTTGAGACTCATTGAATGAGATGTTGTGCATCTCTCCTTCCGACTGATCTCCAAGGATCTCAATGCCTCCTTGGTTGCTTGAGACTTTCTCATCTTCTAGATGCGTTGAAGAGGGTAAGTTGACCTCTTGATGGTGAGGCATGAGGTCGATGTCTTGTTCCAATTCCTGTTGCTCCATATCTGTATCCAACTGTTGAAGTGCTTGCTCTATCTTACGAGTGAAGTCCTGCTCCTATGATGGTCCACCCTGTCTTCCTGATGCCAGTTGTTCTCATGAGTCCACTACTTGTACGGGGGTTGTTTCATCTATTTGCACATGTTGTGCCCCCTATTTTAGCTGTTGTTGCTATGCTTCCCTCTCCTATTTGCGCAACTCTTGTTCCATCCAGAGTTGCTCCTTTAGCTCATGCAACTGCTTCTATGTTTCCTCCATTCTTCTCTTCTCCTTCTACCTTTTCATGATTCGCTTGTCGCGTTGTTGCCTTTTTTCCTCTATAACCAAATCTATTTTCTCCACAAGTGGATCTGCATGGAACTTTTAGCTTTGCTCTTCCTCCATGATATTAATAATCTTCGTCTTGCCCTTGTCACACACTGGTATGCTTACTTCTTCTGCTGCTATTGCTTCTGGTGTTGGTGTTCTCTGGGATGTTGCTTCATGTTGCTTCGCTAACCACTCCACAATGAAGCCGACTGGTCTATTGAGTTTGGAGGAGTTGTAACAATATGTCCATGGGTCCTCCTCTTCCCAATGAAATTCCCCGTGGATCCAGTCGAACTGTACTCTCGTGATGTGTTCTTTTACAAGACAAAGTGGGTCATACGGGCTGTAACTTCGGAGGTTGAATGGATACTGATTTATTTATTCTACTTCGACATATGCTTGCTTGAAACTCCAAATCTCATATAACCCAATCCACAATAGAAGAGTGGGAAAACGTGCCTTCTTATTCCAATGCAGTCTAGCTATCAATCCTACCAAGATGTGATATACTACTTCCTGCATGACGATTATGTCCAGGGTAAACTTCAGTAGAACATGGAGAGGCTTCTCTGCACTCAACATTCATACGAAGTTATCAGACGGTGAGGAATACCAATTGGAAATGTCTATTAGTGCCTCCATGTTGTGGGGAAAAATTCCTATGCAGGACGATCCTATCCACCTAAGGTGTGATAGCGCCTTAGCAACAAACGAATACAGCTATTATGATTTCTTCCTTTATGAAATGTGAAAGAGGAGAGATCGGCAGACTTACCATTGTCTTCCGGTTGTCCCTCGAACTAGATCCTCTTCTCTTTGTGTGTCCACAGCTACTTGCCTCCTCGCTTGATCAAGAGAACAACTACTTGAATCCCACGAGATCACAAGAGAACAGCTACATGTGACAAGAGAACAGCTACTTGTGACAAGAGAAGGACACAATAGAAAGGCAAATATACATATTCATAAATGATTCAGGATTAGAAGTAAATCAAATACACTAATGCAATCATAAAAAATACACTAGCATATAGGAAAGAATCAAGATAGCTTTATTGATAAGTAACAGGGTTCAGGAAGAGATACAACCCATAGGGCTCCAATCCAGCATCTCCTTCCCAGCAGAATGGAATTCCTTCTTCAGCTCCCTTCAAAGCATTACACACCCAATGTTTACAGCCACAAACCAACAGCAATTCTTTGCAATTACCAAATTCCAGCCTCTAGATCTCATGGAGGAGAGATCTATATATAGATGTTTGGAGAGAGGATGAGTCAGCTTGAGATCTGACTAGTGTCCTCTCCCTCTCTTAGTTCTTGAGTCCACTTGGAGGTTCTTGCTTCCACTTGGAGATTTGGAACCTCTTACTCATCACCAGTCGAATTCCTTGATGCAAGTGTCATTTTGGAAGCTTCCTGGGCATTGACACATTGAGGAATGAGCCTGCCACTTGTCCAATTACGCTCAGCGCAGGTAGCCTTTGTTGGAGTTGACATTCAACGCAGGTAGACAGTGGAGCAGTTGACATTCAGCGCAGATGCTCAGTGGAGCAGTTGACATGATCCAAAATTGGCATTTTTTTGAGTGTTTTCAGGTGGAGAACTTTTGTGAATTGCTGTGGTTGGTTTGCCTTGTTCCTCTAGGGGTAGGAACAACATGTTTAGGGACTTTGGATCCCTTAGATTATGGACATTTCATGCTCGAGGCTGTAAGGCACAAAAATGTCTATAACAGTTGCCCCCTAAAGTATGAGGCCATTTATCGGGTGAAATGCTTTATCCAGGAGGGTCTGAAGTTCATCCATCTGCTGGGAGGAGACCTGTAATAAGATACAATACAATACATTATGATTCATACTGCTTTCATGATCTAGCTGAGGCGGGCATTCCCATGCTCAGCTTTATAAATTCATTTTTGTACATAGAACAGACGATCGTCTGATGGTAGACTGATAATTTTGGCGAAATTATCATCCTTTGAGTAGGATGATCATCTGTTGCAATGATGTACATGTCAAATGTCTTTATCTTTCCTGAATATATATCGCAGCCCGGATGGATGAAACTAGATCCGGGGTCTTCAAACTCGTTCGATCTTCACTCTAAGTACAAGTCGATCCATGTGAGAATTGCGCTGAAGTCGAACATGGAAAGACATCGCTTGATTACCGGTCAATGATGTAAACCGTTAACAAGCGTGAGAGGAATCACCGATAATGATAATGACCCTCAAGGTACTGCAGTACAATTCACGTGGTGTGAATAAAGGACTTGGCGTCGAACACCACGCAAAATCTTCTGGTCGAAGGTCATTGATGTATACCTATCGCCGGAAGTGAGAAACTTGCCATTGAGGCATGCAAGCTTCAAAGTACTGAAGGGGTTTGTTCCTAGATCAACTTCTTGGATAATGAGCTGATGTCGACAAGAAGCGATCCGTCACAGGAGGGCCTTAATGAATCCCACATCAGTGACACGGAATAGAGCTAATGATTTTAATGGAGGTGAAAACAACCTGTGACATATGATTCAGGGTGGCGGTCATGAATGGATGAAGGATAATGTATGGCAGTGGATGGGACCCGATTGACTCTTTCTGAACGACTTCTCTTGAACATATGGCGACACTGATGCAATGGATTGGTAGCATTACCCCAAATATGGATGGTATGGCGAGACCATGGTGATGTGACCGGTGAATGAAACAACCCAACCCGATTGTGATACGGAGGAAAAGTGTCATGTTCAAGAGCGACCTGCTACCATCAAAGTTTTCTTGATTTTTTCCCAATTTTCCCCAGTCATTTCTAACCAGTACCTCTTTATTTTTGTTAAGCTTGAGGAGGATAACATATGCTTGTTCTATAACCTGCCCTTCGGGCAAGCCCATCGCTATGTTTTAACGAGCTTAGCGATAGTGAAACTCGTTCTCGTCTAAAGACAAGTTTGTCGCTATTTAACAATTTTAACGAGTCTAACGACAAGGATAGCTCGGTCCTTTTCATTTTTAGAGAGTCTGAAAAGGTACATAAAGTTAACTCCAAAATTCCTTTTTCGTCATCTAATCCCTTAAGTCCGAAAAAGTATAAAACAATACAGAAGGGATGAGTTTTCGATATCTTTAACGAGCCGAACAAAACAAGTGCTCGATCTTTTTGTGCAATAATCCCTCAGGTCCAAAAAGATTAAAATCTAGAGGAGGGATAGCTCTTCTTGTCCTTTAACGAGCTGGAAGGCCAAAACTCGGCAATCTTTTCATATTTTACGAGTCAATTGAAAAGAGCTTAAAGAAGACTCGTCTTTTCAGGAACGAGTGATAAATAGGGGTAGCAACTGATTCCAGGTACAGGTTGGAATTTTCCAATCACGGCAGTGTCACAAGGGTGGCTAGGTGAAATCACTCTTCGCAGCTGTTCCTCAAAATGGGTAAACAATCATATGGAGGTGAACGATCGGCCAAATGAAAAGTGGAGGTGGCAGGTGCAAACACGACCAAGGATTTAACGGCTGATAAATTACATTCACAGTGGTTATTTACCGGGATAGGTTCATTTTTTAGTTAAAAATGAGCTTAAACACTGGAGGAAACTCTGCTCACTGCTTATATTTATTTTTTAACGAGCATGAAGACCGCGTTAAAACTGCTTGGATCTTGCGTTTATTTTTTAACGAGCATGAACTTTATGCTAAAACTACTCGATTACCCAGTCATTTGATAAGAGTGTCTCATCAAGATTCTATTTTTTATGGAGCTTCATCTCACTAAGCTTTGCTCCCTATCGTTTCTTTATGCAAGTTCGGAAACGACTAATCCTACGAGTTTAAAGGGTTAGAGGTCCTAAAAATTTAAAAAATAAATAGTTGCCCCTTGCTTGCACTCCGAAAGGTTTGCATGCGCCCAGGTATAAAACAGAGTTTCAAGGTTACCTCTACTTACCCTCCGCCAAAACATTTGTTTTAATCGAGAGAGGCTTACCTCTTTCAGGTTACCCAAAGATTGTCTCGTTAATCTTTCAAACAAAACACTTCCTCGGAAATGTCTACCGAAATAGACAAGGGTGAATGACTGGTGCCAAACACGTAACTTTGACAAAAGAATCCTATTCTAGAACAACCCCTCTTCCAAATAACGGACGGGGTACGGACTAGTCATATTCTCCCACGGAAACCTACCCTATACCCAAAGTTTTCCTGCCGAAGCAGGCCAGGACGCATGCCCCCTGGGTTCCAGTCATATCCTCCCGGATTACTCGCGCTCATCAGGAGGACGGACCGTGGGTTGAGACACTTCTTGCATGAATAGACCATTTAGGGATGGTACATGACTATTTGCGATGTGTGATCCAGGAAACGAAAGTTGGTCCACGAGCTTGACCATTCTTCCTTCATGCGGAAAACACATTACTCTAAAGAGTGAGGAGACTACAGCTCCCATGCAATATATATAGTCTCGTCCAAGGAGTAGGTTATAATCCAAGGGTCCTTGAACGACCATCACGTTCATTTGAACGGTCTTCCCTTTCAATGTTATAGGCACATTGGGGAGGATCCCTAAAGGTCGACTGGTTCCTTTATCAAAACCTGATAGATTTCTCATCTCAGGTAAAAGCGCTGGTGAACCAAGTGCTTTCCAAGCAATAGAGGAAAGGATACTCACAGATGCCCCCTCATCAATGATAGTGCCAGTCATCATCATTCTGTATATTTGACAAATAATTCTGAATGGTATACTGGCTGGCAACCGGGGTCTGCCTAGTTGGTTCCAATCAAAGGACACAACCAGGTTGCTTGGTGGTGGGACCGAATATACGGCCGGATATCGCTCCGATGAACTTCCTTCCTGCGATAAAGGAATGGTGTCATTGCCCCCTTGATCATCAGAGTCAGTGCCGATGAAGAGAATCTGGACGGTGTCGTCTTTATTCTCCTCTGTGATGGTGTCATTCGAAGATGGAGCCTCTGAAGGCAAAACCGGGTCAACTGCCGTATCAACCTTTTGACTTTCGTCAGGCATGGATCCAGACGGTTCTTCTTCAATGACAGGTGCTTCGGCTGACCACCTAAGTGGCTCAACCAGATTCTCAACTAGTGAGGGACTTGGCAGGAGTCTTTGATATCCAGGAGGGAGATGCGCTCGTAAAATCGAGCGATCTTCCAGAACTCTTTTTGCCTCGTCTAAGAAGGGACAACGGTGGATGGCATGATCGCCTTCACACAGTCTGCAGGGAAATTTAACTCTCTCGTTCTGTCCTGGAGCTTCACTCCCACTAGTTGACGGTGAGTAGTCGACATGGCTATCAGGGGTCGATGCTACCGAATTGTGCAAATGGGGGGACCAGTCTCTTAGTATCCGCGGGATACAGGGACAATCTCTATGGAAGTGGTCTCCCCTGCATATGACGCATGGTGATTTAGGCCTTACGAGTGCGGTGTGTGGATTTTTGTTAGATGACACTTGTTTGCCCCCAGTCACCTTAGGCTCTTTCTTCTTCTTTTCTTTCTTCTTCTTCTCCTTCTTCTCCTTAGGAACCTGGTTTTTAATTCGACCAGTCCCTTCAAGCGAAGAGGAAGGAGGGGAGGAAGATGAAGTTGAAGGTTGGGAGGCAACTCTTGTCTGATCTAACTGTTGACTCGACTGTTCAGGAATGGTGGTATTCTGAACGACATTGGTTGAAAAGAGCCAAACTGGTAGGCCAATTGTCAGTCCTGGAAGCGACAATGTGGCCATGTGGGGCGCACCAACATCTCCCCAAGAGGAGAAGGGACTAGGATTTCCACCTAAGGGAACTCCTTGGTTGGTGTGCTCCATCTTTTCAACCTAAAGATCAACGCAGGATTAAAGGGTGATTGTTCCGTTTAAAATAAATTGTTAACGACGCTTTAGACACAACTTGCTTTTTCAGTTTTAAAGAGTCGAGAAAAAGCTAAAGATGACTCTAGTCTCCTTCGATGTTTTAACGAGCTCGAAGTGACAAATGCTCGGATGGACTTTTTCTGTTATAGAGTCTGAAAAAGGCCAAAAGAAACTACTCTGGAGATCTAGGCAGAGGGTGTGCCAAACTTTTCGCAAAACCACAGAATACTTTTTACGGTACGGGTGGTCAATCTTCGTGAATGCTGTGTTCACTGCATTGCGATCAGTAGGGCGGCCGACACGGCTTCCTAAGGATAAAAGATATATGCCTATAGGGGTCTCCCAATATATACGCGACGGTACGTGGGAGCACAATCCGTACTAGCGCTACCGTCTCTCAGGAGGAATCACCCACCTTCTTCGAGATCGACAGTCACTAGGCTTAACGACGCCGAAACACGTCTCTAGCCTAGACCTCTATGTTGTGTGTTATGTTACAAAGCGTTGTTAGGTTCATTCAGTTTATTTTAGGTTGATCTTTTTAAAAGTTTGCCTTTCAAGGTGTTAGCGCTTGAAATTTCACCTCAGGCTGAGAAAGGTAAACCTCAAGGCTACATCAAACCATTTAGCCTCGTAGCTAGCCCTACGGGGCAGGAGAAGGCTCTCTCCGGTCAATCTCAGCAGATCTTCAATGGTATGAGATGACCAACAAGGTAACACTGATATTAGGCTAGTAAACTGATTTAAAAGGTTGATTTGGGGTTTTTTGGGTTTTTGGTGGCAATTTGAGGAATTGCAATTTTGGGTGCGAGGATTGGACACAGTTTCTGCAGGGGGTTCCTTGGGGCGAGGTAGGAGACAACGTTGATGCCTTTAACTGAGGTGAATGGTCAGGAATGAAAGATGAGGGGCTAAAGAGAGCAAACAATTACTTTGAATTCTCTTTAGACAGAAGAAAACATTGAAATTAAACAAACTTAAAAGCAGAGCATGGCAAGCATGAATTCTGACTTTAACACTTCATTTGTTTAATATGCAGAAGTAAAAGAAAGGAAATGAATCACATAACAAGCTTACAAGAACATTGAGAAACACACCATCAACACATGAGTCCACAAGAATCCCAAAGAGGACTGCAAAACCCTGGTCTTCCTTAGCCAAAAATTGCAGAGATACAGTGAAAATATACAATGATAGCTTCTCCCTCAAGAGTCCAACCTTCCAACCTCTGAAAATGATTAAGAAAATACATAATATAGGCAAGCCAACCTCTTCCCTTGCCTCTAGGGGTCGAGCTCATCCTTCTAGGAGCTGTTTCAACTAATTCTAAACTGAGTACTAAAATCTAGGCAGTCAAAACAACTTGCCTCTATAAGCTAGGAAACCAATCCATTCATTAAATATTTACCCTTGACATGAATGAATCTTCTAGAAGTGTTAAACAAGAGTAAAAGTGTCTTAGAGTTACAAAAATTACATCAAAGATAATCATCTTCAACCCCAAAAAGTCAAACCAAGTCAAACTATGCTTTTCCGAGCTGTACAGTGAAATCTGGCAAAGTCTGCTCAACGGGTCGCGCCCCCCTGCTCAACGGGTCACGCCCCTTTGGATCTCTGTTTGAGGCACTTCCCGGTGTCAGAATCAGGTACAGGATAGCTCGTTGGAAAGATCTTTGAGTCTACTTTCCAACCCAACTGGAATTTTTCAATTTGGAGTTCACTTTCCCTATCAAAAATCAATTCTCCCAAGACAGCTTTCTGCAGTTCAAAAAAGTGGCAGAAAGTCAAATTTTTCATGTATTTTGACCTTCTGGAGGCCCAAAACTCCACAAAAACTCAAGTCCATCCATGGGCATATGTAACTTTGCATAAAAAATCAAGAAATGCTGAGTTTTTGTGAAAAGGAGTTGCCATGAAAAAGGGTCTCACCGGGGGTGAGACCCGTTGAGGAGCCAAAACCTGTAAATTTCCAAAAAATACCAAAATTACCCAAAATTCTCCAAAATTTTTGGGATTTGTGCTGTAGATGATGCTAGTGAGTGCCATGATGAGTGAGAGAAGCCTTGGCCAAGATGCGGAGTGGGTTGGTCTTCTTCTTCCTCTTAAGAGCCTCGGTCAACCTTCTTTGGAACATTTTCATCTTTGCTTTACAAACGTGCATCCTAGCCCAATAGTGGTTTTTCATATTCCTCAGCAGCCTCTTGTCTTGGTTGGCCTTTGCCAACAGCTTCTCCAAGTGTGCATTCACCCGGATGAACATTGACTCTCTCTCCTTAGGCAATAGGTCACCGGGCCTCCTACGGTTTATGACTCGGTCGCTGCGTATCCTCCATAGCTCATCAAGTTCCTTTTCCTCCTCTAATTGCTTGTTGCGCTGCTCAAGATAGTTGATAGTCCATTGAGCCATGTCAAGCTTCTGCTGTAACAAGCGGTTCTCCGCCTCTCTCTGCCTGATAATCTCATGAAGATCTGAATGTATATATGCAGGGATATGGGAAATAAGGGAAATAAGGGAAATACATGTGTGGACAAAGGGAAAATCATGGGGATTGTTTTGGGAAGTTTGTCCACAATGTCCTTTGCAATTTCATCAACTTTTCTTGTTTACAATATGCTTATAGTGAGGCCAGCTAGGGTTTACAGTTTTGCTGTTTTAGGAGGGGGTAGGGTTTTTGATTTTTTGGTGACTAGGGACAAGGGATGGCCTGCACTTTTATTTTCAACATGGCATGGGAAAATAGGGGCAAATGAACATGTGAGTGATAAGGGAAGGGAAAAACAATGTGCAAAGGGAAATCTCTTGAAACCACATAAAACCCTCAACCCAATTTGCAAATTTGAAGAAGATTTGAGTGAGTTTGAAGTGAATTTGTAGCTTACAGCTCAACGGGTCGCGCCCCTCCCAACGGGTCGCGCCAGTTCAAAATTTGAACTGCAGAAGGGTTCTCAACGGGTCGCGCACCTCTCAACGGGTCGCGCTTTTGCAGGAGGATTTTGGAGGTCTTCCCGGCATCGGAATCGGGCGCAGGATGGCTCGTAGGAAAGGTCTTTGAGTCTAATTTCCAACCCAAGTGGAATTTTTCAATTTGGAGTTGATTTGACCTGTAAAAATTCAAATCTCCCAAGACTGGTCAAAAAGTGCCAAATGAGGCTGCCTGAAAGAAGAGTACTGTTGCAGTCAACTTTTGAATGCCTTCCTTAACCCAAAATTGAGCTCATGATAGCTCATTGGAAAGCTATTTATGTCTAGTTATCATTTTACCCATCAAAAAAATCATTTGGCCAACGCCGCTAGGAGAAAACTTTATTTTTCCAAGGTCACTTCAGAGGTGTCTTTGATTCTCCTGAGGCAACGAAATTCTTGACATTTATCTCAAACCTTGAAACCTGTGTAAAAAGTGAAGGAGGTTTTCTTCCTTGGAATGTTTTGGAAAATAACCTCTCTCAGTTTTCCAAAATTCATCTTTTATTGCTCTGGAACATCATTTGAGTGCGACTTGTCCCGATGTGTGAAGCAAGGAATTTTGTCGAAATGGAGCGAGATGAAGGGGATAGGGGGCTTCTAAATTCTTGGGGAAATTTGTGGGAGTGGGGAGGGATTTTAGGAAGTAGGGGAAAGTGGAATCTCAGTGATTGAGTGAGGGGAAGTGGTCCAAAAGGGAAAAACACAGGCTCAACCTAGAAAATTGCCAAGTTGTAGCTAGAAACTAGGGTTTGTGGAAAAATGAGGAATTTGGCGGATCTAAGGGATGGGAAGTGTTTTATAAGGTACTTTAAGGATAGGGGAAGGTGTATGAACATCAGGATATGAGTTTTGCTGATTATTTAGCCGCCCAAGAGAAATTGCCTTCAAAACCCTAGGAGAGGGAAATGACCTTGCCTAGGCACAACTGAAGCATGAATAAGACTCATTAGACACTGACATGATAATGACAACCCTCTGAATGATGATAGGCTCAGATGAATGATGACATGGACTGACATTTGGGCAAAGCCTAGACCTAATGCCTAGTGACCAAATTTTGCTTGAAGACTCACTGAAATGACAAAATTTGACCTTGACACTCTGAGACCACTTTGTAAGAGCACATTTGATCACTGGAGGAAGGCTGGAAAGACTGACACTAACAAAAGGTTCACCATGAGATGTATGATACAACTTCCTAAATGCAGTCTAAGATGATAAGCAAGCTTTATTATCTTTCAACTTTGAAAATCCTAGCTACTAAGGGAAAAGAATAACACTATCTTTTCTCAAAGAGCAATCAACACACTCTAATGCACTTTCCCTAAATCTAACATGCAAACTATCAAATGAAAAATGCACAATGCAGGTGTTTGTTTTCCACTTTCTTAGTATAAATGCCTACAAAGAAAGCTTTTTGCACAACTTTGAATTTGCTTTTAAGATGATCAATACAAACAAGTTCACTTTCTTCGAAATCAACAAGGGTAGAAGAGATTACAATCACTTTGCGATTTTCGAAATAAAGACTTGTTTTGACACTTTGAAAGAGACAAATTCAAACCAATAAGCAAAAGCAAATCTATAATCAATCTGAAAACAACCAATGAACTCTCTTCTAAGATCACTCTCAATCAGATCTGAATCAAAGGCTACAGGCTGACTACTTTACTCATGCAAAGGAAAACTGTAAATGACGCCACAAACACATAAAAACACTTACAGTCTTTTTGTACAAAAATGAGGCGGAATCCAAGCAAAGAAAAAGGTTTATCAGACTGGTACCTATGCTGGTTAAAGGCTGCAAAAATAGAGATCAAAACAGGGCAATAGAGGACAAAGAACCCCAGCTGCACAAAGCCAAACTGGTTCAGCGCAAGTCTAACCCTGTCAGTTTGACATTCAGCGCAGGTAGCCCCTTCGGGACCTGCGTTGAAATGCAGACTGCCTTCACAGTGCCTGCGCTGAAAGAGAAACTCTCGTTTCCCTTGGTTTCTGGGTCACAAAATGCTTAAAAATCAATTGTTTCAGGCCAAATCAGAAACACAAGCAAGGTATAAACAGAGGGATGCTTTGATAGGGTACTAAAGACTATCACAAGGATCATCAAATCATTTGTGGATCTAGTTTAGATCATAGACAAGTCCTACAACTGGATCAAAGCAGTAACTTTCTACTTTGCATCCGGGAAAGATGCAGTTCAATAGTTGCTGTCAAGTCTATGAAGTAAACAAATGACGGAAACACAAATGAAAATGAATAAACAAGTTCTTCCCCAGCGGAGTCGCCAATTTGTTGTGGGGAAAAATGCCTATGTAGGACGATCCTATCCACCTAAGGTGTGATAGCGCCTTAGCAACAAACGAATACAGCTATTATGATTTCTTCCTTTATGAAATGTGAAAGAGGAGAGATCGACAGACTTACCGTTGTCTTCCGGTTGTCCCTCGAACTAGATCCTCTTCTCTTTGTGTGTCCACAGCTACTTGCCTCCTCGCTTGATCAAGAGAGCAGCTACTTGAATCCCACGAGATCACAAGAGAACAGCTACCTGTGACAAGAGAACAACTACTTGCGACAAGAGAAGGACACAACACAAAGGCAAATATACATATTCATAAATGATTCAGGATTAGAAGTAAATCAAATACACTAATGCAATCATACAAAATACACTAGCATATAGGAAAGAATCAAGATAGCTTTATTGATAAGTAACAGGGTTCAGGAAGAGATACAACCCATAGGGCTCCAATCCAACATCTCCTTCCCAGCAGAATGGAATTCCTTCTTCAGCTCCCTTCAAAGCATTACACACCCAATGTTTACAGCCACAAACCAACAACAATTCTTTGCAATTACCAAATTCCAGCCTCTAGATCTCATGGAGGAGAGATCTATATATAGATGTTTGGAGAGAGGATGAGTCAGCTTGAGATCTGACTAGTGTCCTCTCCCTCTCTTAGTTCTTGAGTCCACTTGGAGGTTCTTGCTTCCACTTGGAGATTTGGAACCTCTTACTCATCACCAGTCGAATTCCTTGATGCAAGTGTCATTTTGGAAGCTTCCTGGGCATTGACACATTGAGGAATGAGCCTGCCACTTGTCCAATTACGCTCAGCGTAGGTAGCCTTTGTTGGAGTTGACATTCAACGCAGGTAGACAGTGGAGCAGTTGACATTCAGCGCAGATGCTCAGTGGAGCAGTTGACATGATCCAGAATTGGCTTGTTTTTTAGTGTTTTCAGGTGGAGAACTTCTGTGAATTGCTGTGGTTGGTTTTCCTTGTTCCTCTAGGGGTAGGAACAACATGTTTAGGGACTTTGGATCCCTTAGATTATGGACATTTCATGCTCGAGGCTGTAAGGCACAAAAATGTCTATAACACTCCATTATTTCCTTTGACATGGAGGGTTGATCCTGTTCGAATATCATCTTGTAAATGTGGGTGAAAAGATGATCAGACAACCATGTGATAACTCCTTTGAAGCTGCATTCAGACAAAAACTTACAATAAGTGTTCACAGTAGTCTCTGCCAGTGACCATGCCCACTCCAAGCTCGGGAACTCCTGTCGGGCACAAATTGCATCTAAGATGTAGGCAGACATGTAGACCTCTACTTACATACCTTCGGGGGACTGTTAAGACTTTTTTACTTGTTCCTTCAGCGGATGAGCCAACATGGTGGACCAGTTACATGGTTTTCTCTCTCTGGCTAGTTGGTCTAGTGCAATCACCCAACTCTATGGGAAGGTATCTGTGCTTTCTTGGCCATATAGTCAACATGCAAATATGACCAAGTATTGATACACCTTTCGTAGTATCTTCTTCTTGTAGATCTGGTTGGGTGTCATCCTAAATCTGGCCGACTCCTTTACCCAGTTCTTCAGAATGTCTCTGGAATTGGCACTACTGCTGGGTAAGATGAAGGGAGTCTCCATGATAGTCACGGGCTCTGACATCTGATACATCTCATCGTAATCTTGTGCCTAGAAGGTTGCAATCTTCATCCTGCTGACATTAATCAAAGTCATCATCTCGGGATCAATGTGTGAGATGATCTAGTGTATCATGTCCATGCATGAGAACGCGGGGTATCTGCATGAAATCCAATACAAGCCAGTCTTATGAATGTTCACATACACCTGGTAGTCTTCGAGGTCTTCCCTAAAAGAGCCTACAAATGCTTCATTGAGCTCTTGCCATTTCAACTTGATGTCCTTCTCTAGAAATAGCTTGGTATCTTCATAGATCGGTAGACATGCAGACACCCATTCAACTATTGCTCCAGTTGCACTTCCGTCAGTGTCCTTTGATCATGATCTCTTGGAGGCCATTGATAATGTACTACTAAGAGGTGGATGAACACCTGAAAGATCTGGAGACAAAGTGACATGCATGGCAAGAATTCTATTAGCGAAAACCAAAGCAAATTCGGGAATGACATGACACATACCTGGGGATTGATAGGAAAAGATTGCGCAATTTCTTCTGGAAGGCTGGGTGATTGGCTGCCAAAACTACATATAAGGTAGTCTGCATTGTTTGGGAGGCAATACTGGTTGTTGGATTTGCGCAATGCACAATCCATGCTAAATGTTGACTGTTGAAATTGCACAATGCACAATTCCAGCTGGCAATGACTGCAGGCTTAGTAATTGGATTGAATAATTTTCTGGGCTAGTAATCACTATCCCTCAGAAATGCATAAAGTAGTCCTAAAGGATAGTTCCTGGGAAGAAATGCACATTTATGGAGAGGAAGACAGAGCCTTCCTTCCTCAAATTGCACAATGTTGTCTTGGTGAGGCAAAGTCCGGGCCAAGGCTGCCCAGACCCGCCGATGGGCAACTAAAAGCAAATGTGAAAGCAAATGCATGGCGATATTGAGTGGAAACAAAAGTGATTGATCGTGCATGAAAACATTGAATGAAAAATTTAGAAAATAGAACAACATGCATGTGGGTGAAGCGAGTTTCCGAATTGGCGACCATTCGTGCAAAACAATTCAATGCATGTGACAATAGTGAGATAGCAATGAAAACTGAAATGGTGCTAGTACAAGCTAGTATGCATGTAAACAACATCAAGCATTCAAATAAATCAAGAAAACAACACTCACACAAGCAAAAACACAAAAACTGACATAAATGCTGAAAAAGACAAGTTGAGACCACTTACTTGTGAATAATTGAGCCAGATGTGTCCAAGAGTCCTAGATGTGTTGTGGGATGTCAGAGCTCTAAGATCAAGGTGAAAGAGTGATCTCTGATGCGTCGAATAAATAAGTTTGGGCTCATGATGCGCATGCCACAAATTTAGGAAAAGATGACACTTGGAGGGAAGATTATAAAACGAAATTTGCATGTAACCTCCAGCGGCTAAAAATAGCTCCCTGAATCAAGGGATGCTTTTTTGCATGCTACCTTTTGCTATTCCAGGAGAAGCAAGCCATGCATGCAAGTCAAGTTTCCTTGGTTTCGGGTGGAACTAGTCAACCCAACTGCACATGCAAGAGGCTCCTCAATTGCTGGGAGAAGGTGCATTTCTGGATGGGAGCTGGGCTAGTTGCCCAGGAGGTTCACACAATTTTTGGGTAGAATAGCTGACTGCTGCCTAGGATTGCACAATTCCTGGGTTGAGCAGCCTTGTTGGGAAGAATTGTGCAAATTTTTGGATGAAGACTAACTGGCATGATTGCACAATTCTAGAGCCCAGCAAGCTACTAGATAGAATTGCACAATTTCTGGAGGGAAGGCTGGTTTCCCTCAAGAATTGCATAGTTTATTGAGGGATCTACTTAGCCTACAACTGGACAAATTCCGTAGGAACAACCTGTGAGGGGAATGCATGAATCTTCTATTGACAAGCTATCTTTGTGCAAGAAAAACAATGAAGCTTGTGTACTTGACGAAACAAGACAAGGTGTTGTGAAAGGTTGGTAGGGAGGCTCCAAATCGAAGCTAAGGAAAAATTTTGGAGGGTGGTTGTATCCGCTACAACACTTGGTGACTACACTAGTAGAACTCTAGCTCTTTGAATGGACCTTGTTCGTGAAAAGCAAGTCTAACACCTCCAGAAGCATTGTTCAGTTCTCAGTTCGTCTTGGCCTCACACTAGCTTGATTGTAAGATGTAGCATATTCCAAGCTCTTGGTCAATTGACACACATCCAAGCAAAGCCAACACAATTTTTCAATTGGGGTGGAGGGGTATATTGATGCACAAGCAATATAGTTGTCAGAGTCTTATTTTCATATTTGGTGTTGCTCCGCTACCAGGAGGCCTGGATAGTACCCCGCCGGAGTCACATTTTAACACATGCATGGCTCCGCTGCCAGCAAAATTGGTCACTGCCTCGATGGAGTTACTTGCATCACCTCTTTGCATAGGAAGACTTTCTCTTCTTTTGCCTTATTCATTTTTCATTTTCATTTTTTTTTTTTTTTACTTTTCATTTTCATTTTTCATAACTATGCATAGAACTTATTCATTTCAGAGGCAGAAGAGGGATCCCGAATTATTGAGAGCAAAAGAGGTTGTTCTAGCAAAGAAATAGTTTATTATACCTCTGACGTGCATGTTAAGGTTTTCCCCCTCACCTTACTCTACTTGACTGAGCTGATAAGGGTTAACCCAAAAACAACCAACTAGAGTAGGTGACACTAGTTAGCGTGCAAGAATTGTTCTTTCACCAAGGTTTACTTCAAACAGTACGTATTTTCCTTCGACATATCATGGAGTAAAAGTAACAAGTTCTTCATACGTAGGCAGGATGATAGATACGAAGTAGTGATAGCTGCACAAGGCATCTTGTACTTTACCTAGCTTGTTTTAAGAGTCATACATGGTTTCATGTGAAACTAACCTATGAACAAAACAAGCAAACAAACAAACAACAAAGCAAAGAAGAAGAAGAAGCTCAAGAGAAATGAAAGCTAGTAAGCAAACAAGCAAGAAAACAAACAAACAAGCAAACAAAGTAAGCAAACAAGCATGCAAGAAAACTAACTGAAGGAAAACACTACTCCTACTCCTAAACTAACGGTTCATGGGCCTGATCACGTGAAGTGATATTTCCAATGCAGCCAATGACACATTGTTCGACCCATGTTGGTGAAGGCTTGGTCCGCGAGCAACGCAGTTGTATGAACCAGCAAGTGAGAAAGATATAACAATGAAGACAACCACACTTCATGTTTCAAAGTGTCCCGGGACATAAGTGAGTGCAAGTGCATGACAAGCAGTCTGTGGAGTTATCATTGTGTTGTGAGACACTACGTGCAGCTATGAAGCATACACACATTCTTGACTGTGACATGCAAGCAAATGAAAGAAACAAAGACAAATTGCGTCGTGCACTTGTGCTGGCAAAGTAAGATTCCTCCAATGCATGAGTGATGGAATTGTGTAGTTCGAGTGGAGGAAGCATGATCTGTGAGTGATATTGATCTTCAATGCATACAGATGAGTAATGAGGAGCCTCGGGTGATCGAGCAATTTCCTGATCGGAAGTGAAACAAACCTTTGGACAACGAGGCCTGACATAACCATTAGCTCAGGCTGAAGTGCCTTGATAGCCTGGAGTGTTTCAACTTCATCGTCAGATAGATCATCATAGATCGATGGCTTCAAAAAATCAACTGCAATAGAATCATGATCGTGATCGAATGTGGGAGTAAATGGATCACGAAAGCCACGATCAGAAAAATCAGTGATTTCATCCGCATCCTCATGATCTGATGAATCAAACATAGGGGTAGATGATAAGTAGACAAATTCATCCTCTGTGTTTCCGGAAAAGTCAAATGAAAAATCAAGTGGATTTTCAATGAATAACTTATCCTCTCCATTGTCATATGATGGACAGACATTCGGTGTGTCCTGCAAGTGATCAATGATGGGTGCATCCGTGGATGAAGATACACATGTGAAATCATGGATGGCAGATTCACCAAAGATGTCAAGAAGGAATGGAGGGGGCTCAGACAGAAGGGAGTCATCCTTCACCGAGTGTTGATGCTAAAGCTCCCACTCATACTCTTCATGAATGATAGCTCATGTTGGTTGTGCAACACCAACTCCATCAATGGCTTGTTCCTTATTCACAACAAGTGTAGAATCCAGAATGGGAGAACAAAAGAAATTATCATCCGGAGGAACAATCGAGTGTGAAGATGGAGGTTATGGAACATAATTCATATGACAAATCGATGGACTCACAACCAAATCTATGTGAAAATTAAGGGAAGTGATGTTGGGAGGATGTGACAACTGAATCAGTGTGTGAGCATGATCCTCAATATCACTCTACAGTGGTGAGGATGTTTGATGAGGGGATGGCGGAGAGTCACTTGTGACAGTGACCACACCCATCTGAGATTGCGCAGCTCCATCACTAAATAATGCTAAGCGAGGATTGATTTCAAACTTCTTCTTGGGACAAGCAGATTTCTTAACGCAATACTCAAATTGGCCCCAAAGATAGAAAAACTTCATCTGGATCTTCAGATCTTCAAACAATAAATCACGGAAGCACTGCCAAAAATCCATAGTCGATTAATGTAGAGCCTTCTGTTGTTGTAAAATTTTTTGGTCAAGATGTTTTGGATCAAAATGATAGAAAGTGTCTTCAATGAGATCACAAAAGTGCTCAAGTGAGTGCACGTTGTCAGCTGGTAGGCTACACAACCACCGATGTGGGGATTCGCGAAGTGTGTATGCAAGTATAAAATTGGTCTGTTCGTTAGAACATCCATCTTCCTCATGAAGCATGGAAAGAAACTCATGTAAAAAGTCAAGCCAAGCCACTTTTCCTTCACCATCATACGTGTAAGTGGGCAAGTGATCGAAAAACTCCCTCGTGATGGTGACATCTTCGTGATTCGAAAAACATCGTGGAGAGAGAAGAGTGCAAGAATCCATGATATATATGCAAAGGTTCAAAATAGGATGAGAGGACACAACTTGTCATCTGGTCTTCCTTCTAGCACCAGAAATTTTGGCAGTGTTGGACCTGCCAATTGTCAGGGGATCTCCTCAATAAGAAGTCCCAATTAGACCTCAGATCGTTTAGTATAGGAGTCCCAGCAGTGGGTCGTACGGTAATGCCTTGACTGTGAATTCGCACAGAGGCAAGTAAGATAACTCTGTTGGTAGCAAGTGTGTGACATCGACGGTGAGTCAAGGAAGGTGCATGAGAGGTTATAACACATGGGGGTTGAGATGAGTGTGCCCCTTGGAAACCTATGATAGCACGCAGTTAAGAAGGGAACACATGAGCAAAGATGCATCACAACATGGAAGGAAAGTTACCTAACAATCTAAAGTGATGGTTAAACCAACAACACATTTTAGCAAGATTCATACATACATACACAGATAGTTATACATGCATGCGTAAGTAAACATATACATATATCATTTAGAGTAAACCAGATAACATATAATACAATACAACATATGCATGAAATGTGTTGCCTCTTGTTATATTAAGAAGTGTAAGTTCCAGTCGTACAATACATCCATGTCTAACCACTAGTTTCGACGGTGGAACGTTATAGCCAAAACTGCTTGCTCCTCCAAAGAGATGTGCTAGCTTTGCGCAGTGGAGAAGCCAAGGGTCATTACAATACTTTCCAAGCTCTCTCCAAGATAGTCTTATTGAAAGCTTGGCTGACAAAAAGCCTCGACAATGAGTTATGAGGGACTATGTATAGTAAAGGGTGGGGTGACCCTTGATATTCCCCTTTGTGACAGTTCATCTACCTTCATGACTCTTCCCCTACTCTATGGTTGTTACATCCAACTATCAACACTTGAATTACACTTGAAAATACATTACATTAAATGCACATGTACCCATGTGAGACAAAATGGCTCGAGGAAGCCACGCTAGACATCACTATGACTTAGACAACCATGGAATTCCAACTATTTAACATCCTCGCGATGATCAACAGTAACATATTGATGCCAAGATCAATAGTCCGCGTTGGTGTTTGTGTGCTCCAAGGTGACATCTTTCTGGAACCTGACTCTTGCCTCCATAGCATCTAGGTACATTGCTTGAGCTTCTCTGTCCAACTCGTCTGAAAGCATGCACATCATCGTCCTTAATGCGGTCGAACCAACAACATACTTGTGCATGATGTCTGCACTGATGGGCAAGTCTGGGTTGGTGGCAATGCGCATTAACTCGTCAAAGTACGAGTCAAGCTCTAGTCGAACCTGTGCCTTTGTCTTTGCCTGGGTGAGAGTCCCAATAGATGGGATCGCATGTGCACACACCACAAAATCCATAGTATTGAATACACATGCATGGGAAGCCTATATACTAGTGATGAGCTGCAAGAGCTCTTCATAGTTCTGGATCTGACTCCGGATACATGCGTTCAGCTCGATCACACTGGCCTTCATCATCTTATGCAAGTGAAGCGGGTCTCCCTTGTATCTCATCATCCATGTTTGCATGTAATCAACAGTAGCATGCAATTTTGCCAAGATACGTGCTCTTCTAGCACATCGTTGCTACCATCCATTGAGATGGACGACTACCTTATGCACAGTGCCAAACTTGGAGTACAATGCTCGCATAATTGTGTCAAAGGACAATACATCATCTAGTATTGCCTTCTTTAGTTTAGTCAGGCGGACACTATAACCAACTCTCCTCCTTTCTTGGTCATTTGAAGTTCCTTAGCCATTCACTCATTCTCAGCTATCAGAAAGTGAACACTTGAGCTAGTGGCTCTAGCATACACTCTGGTAGCATCAACCAAAGCTGCTGGATTTTTGTGCGTGTCAAGCATGATCACTCATTCCTTAACTTGGGAAGGAGATGTATGATCATCCAGAGTCGACACTCTATGAGACTGCAAAACTCTGTGTTGAGACTCGTCAAATTAGATGTTCTGCATCTCTCCTTCTGGTTGATCTCCAAGGATCTCAGTGCCTCCATAGTCGCTTGAGACTTGCTCATCTTCTGGATGTGGTGAAGTGGGTAAAACAATCTCTTGGTGGTGAGGCATGAGTTCGATGTACTATTCTAATTCCTATTGCTCCATATCCATATCCAAATATTGAAGTGCTTTCTCTATCTCACGAGTGAAGTCCTTCTCCTGTAATGGTCCACCCTATTTGCCTAATGCCAACTGTTCTCATGAGTCCACTACCTGTATGGGTGTTGTTTCATCTGTTTGCACATGTTGCGCCCCCTGTTGTATCTGTTGTTGTTTCGATTCTCTCTCGTGTTTGCGCAACTCTTGTTCCTTTCGGAGTTGCTCCTTTAGCTCATTGCAACTCCTTCTCTTTTTCCTTTATTCTTCTCTTCTCCTTCTGACTTTGTGTGATTCTCTTGTCGTGTTGTTGCCTCTTTGCCTTTATAGCCAAAGTTGCTTTCTCCACAAGTGGATTTGCTTTCTCCTCCAGGATGTTGCTTCACGTTGCTTCACTAACCACTCCACAACGAAGCCGACTGGTTCATTGAGTTTATAGGAGTTGTAACAATATCTCCATGGGTCCTCCTATGCCCAATGAAATGCCTTGTGGATCCAGTTGAATTTTACTCTCGCGCAACGATATTTCACAAGACAAAGTGGGTCATACGGGTTGTAACTTCGAAGGTCGAATGGATACTTCTTCATCAATTCTGCTTCAACATCTGCTTGCTTGAAACTCAGGATCTCGTATAACCCAATCTAGAAGGGAAGAGTGGGCCAAGGTGCCTTCTTCTTCCGATGTAGTCTAGCTTTTAATCTTGCCGAGATGTGATATGCTACTTCCTGCATGACGAGTATGTCCAAGCAAAACTTCAGTAGAACATGCAGAGGCTTCTTCGCGTTGAACATTCATATGAAGCTATCGGATGGTGAGGCATGCCAATCCACAATGTTTATTAGTGCCTCCATTGTTGCCTTCGACATGCAGGGTGGATCCTGTTCGAATATCATCTTGTAAACCAGGGTGACAAAATGATTAGACATCTGTGTGATAAATCCTGTGAAGCTACATTCAGACAATAACTTACAATAAGTGTTCACAACAGTCTCCGTTGGTGACCATACCCACTCCAAGCCTGGGAACTCATGTCGGGCACAGATTTCATCTAAGATGTAGGTGGACATGTAGAACTCTTCTTGCATACCTTCAGGCGACTGTCAAGCCTTTGGTACCTGTTCGTTCAACTGATGAGCCAACATGTTGGACTAGTTACATGGTTTTCCCTCTCTGGCTAGTTGTTCCATCGTGATTACCCAACTTTGTGCAAAGGTATCCGTGATTTCTTGGCCATACAGTCGACATGAAAATATGACCAAGTATTGATACGCCTTCCGCAGTTTCTTCATCTTGTAGATCTAGTTGGGTGTCATCTTGAATCTAGTCGGCTCCTTTACCCATTTCTTCATAATGTCTCTAGAGTTGGCACTACTGCTGGGAGTCTCCATGATAGTCATAGGATCTGACATCTTATACATCTCATCGTAATCTTGTGCCCATAAGGTTGCAATATTGATCCTACTGACACTGCTCAAAGTTATCGTCTCAGGATCAGTGTGCAAGACGATCCAGTGTATCATGTCCGTGAATGGGAACGCGGGGTATTTGCATGCAATTTGGTACAAGCCGGACTTGTGAATGTTCACATACACCTAGAAGTCTTCGAGGTCTTCCTTAAAAATGCCTACAAATGCTTCATTAACCTCTTGCCATTTCAACTTGACGTTCTTGTCTAAAAACAACTAGGTATCTTCATAGGTCAGTAGACATGCGGACACCCATTCAACTGCTGCTTCAGTTACACTTTTGTCAATGTCCTTTGATCCTGCTCTCTTGGAGTCCATAAATCCTATATTGCTAAGAGGCGGATGAACACCTAAAATATCTGAAGACAAAGCGACATGAATGGCAAGAAACCTGTCAGCAAAAACCGAAGCCAATTCGGGAATGACATGACACATACCTCAAGATTGATAGGCAAAGATTACGTAATTTCTTCTGGGAGGCTGGGTGACTGGCTTCCAGAACTATACAAAATGTAGTCTGGGTTGTCTAGGAGGAAAGAATGGCTACTCGATTTGCGTAATGCGTAATCTAGGTTGATTGCTGACTGTTGGAATTACGCAATTCTAGCTGGCAATGACTGCAGGCTCAGTGACTGCATTGAGAATTTTTTTGGGCCAGTAGTCATTGTCCCTCAGAAATGCGCAAAGTAATCCTGCATGATAGTTCGTGGGCAAAAAATTGAATTTCTGGAGAGGAAGACAAAGCGTTCCTTCCCTAGGTTGTGTAATGTTGTCTTGGTGAGGCAGAGTTCGGGCCAAGGCTACCTAGACCTGCTGACGAGAAACTGAAAGAAAATGTGAAAGCGAATGCATGGCGATACTGAGTGAAAGTAGAAGTGATTTATCGTGCATGCAGAAATTGAATGAAATAAAAATAAAAATAAAAATAAAATAAAGGTATAGTAAATAAATAAAACCTATTTTTATATTTACTCCATAAACCTCTTTACACTTACTAACACTCAAAAAAGAGGTTTTATTTAGGTGAAGCCTATGGGCCAAATACCATGGGCCAATTTTATTATTAATACCATGCAAAATAACATTATTAACCCTAAAAATAATATTAAAAGATTATTATCATTATTAAATATATTATTCATATTAATATATCATAATATTAATATTATTAAATTTAATAACTTTGGATTAATACACTATCAAAATTTTTATATCATAATATATATTAATATATCATGATATATATTAATTGTAGATATATATGGGAGGGAAGAACAAAGAAATATAGTGATAGAGGTGGAGATATAGGGGGAGTGACAAGGGAGAGATGGAGATAAACTGAAGGAGAGGGGAGAGGAGGAATAAAGAGATAGAGAGGGAGAGGAGTTAGAGATGTAGAGATTGGTAAGAGAGGGAGAGGGAGACACAAATATGGAGGGGGGAGAGAGGGAAGGAGAGATGGAGGGATATAGTGAGAGGATCAGAGAGAGAGAGAGAGAGAGAGAGAGAGAGAGAGAGAAATGGGGAAGAGAGAGGAAGGTAGGAGAGAAATGGAGAGAGAGGAAGGATGGGAGAGAGGACTTGCGAGAGAGGAGGAGAGAGGGAGTGATAGAGATATGGATTTGGAGGGGGGAGAGGGAGGGATAGAGAGATGGATTTGGAGGGCGAGAGAGGGAGGTAAGAAGAAAGACATAGAGAGTGAGAAGCGGAGAGAGAGAGTGTATGTTTAGGGGTGAGATAAAGAGACACATAAGGAGAGATAGAGAGAAGGGGGGAGAAGGAAAGAGAAGGAGATAGGGATATAGTAACATAGTTGGAGAGAGAGAGAGAGGGAGGGAGTGATGGGGGAAGAGAGAGGTTTGGAGGGAAGAGAGAGAGAGAAGGTTGGAGGGCAGAGAGAGAGAGAGTGAGTGATGGGGGAAGGGAGATGTAGGTAGGAGAGAAAGGGAGAGAGAGGAAGTATGAGAGAGAAAAATTGAGAGAGAGGAGGAGAGAGGGAGGGATAGGGAGATGGAGTTGGAGGGGGAGAGAGCGAGAGAAGAAGAAATACATAGAGAGTGAGAAGTGGAGAGAGAGAGGGAGTGACAAGGGAGATATGGAGAGAGAGTGTGTATCTTTGGGGGTGAGATAAAGAGAAGAAGAAGGAGAGATGAAGAGAATGGGGGAGAGAAGGAGAGAGGAGAGAGGGAGGGATATAGTAACAAAGTTGGAGGGTGAAGAGAGAGAGAGAAAGAGAGAGAGAGAGAGAGGGAGGGAGAGAGAGAGAGGAAGGAAGAGAGAGAGAGGATGTGAGAGAGTGGAGAGAGGGAGGGAAAGAGAGATGGATTTTGAGGGGGAGAGAAAGGGAGGTAAGAAGAAAGAAATATAGAGAGAAAGGTGGAGAGAGAGAGAGAGAGAGAATGATAAGAAATATGGAGAGAGAGGGAGAGAGGACAGTAAGAGGGAAGAGGGAGAGAAGAAGAAGATATAGAGAGAGAGGATAGGAGGAGGGAGGGATAGACAGATAGATTGGAGAAATAGAGTGTATGTTTTGGGGGTGATATAGAGAGACAAACAAAGATAAAGATATAGATGGAAAGTGAAGAGAGGGAAGAAGAGAAAGATGGAGAGAGTGAGGGAGGGACATAGAGATTGAAAGATATGGAGTGAGAGAGCATGTCTGTTTGGGGGGTTGAGATAGAGAGACAAAGAAGGAGAGATGTAGGGAGATAGGGAAGAATATTTCTTGCACTAGATGCATTTATTTCAGTGTAGATGATGATTTCTAATTGCACTAGATGCATTGATTTTAGTGTAGATGTTGATTTCTAATGATATTTGATTACTTGGACTAGATGCATTGATTTCAATGTAGATGATTTTTAATCCTATTTGATTGCTTGCACTAAATACATTGATTTCAATGTAGATGGTGATTTCTAATCCTATTTGATTGCTTACAGTAGACGCATTGATTTCAATGTAGATGTTGATTTCTAATAATATTTGATTGCTTGCACTAGCTGCATTGATTTTAATGTAGATGATTTCTAATCCTATTTGATTGTTTGCACTAAATGCATTGATTTAAGTGTATATGGTGATTTATAATCCTATTTGATTTCTTGCACTATATGCATTGATTTTAGTATAGATTTTGGTTTATAATCATATTTGCTTACTTGCACTAGATGCATTGATTTTAGTGTAGATGTTGGTTTATAATCCTATTTTCTTACTTGCACTAGATGCATTGATTTCTGTGTAGATGCTGGTTTATAATCCTATTTTCTTACTTGCAATAGATGCATTGATTTGAGTGTAAATGTAGATTTCTAATCCTATTTGATTGCTTGCATTAGATGCATTGATTTAAGTGTAAATGTTGTTTTCTAATCTTATTTGATTGCTTGAATTAGATGCATTGATTTCAATGTACATGTTGATTTTTGATTTGATGTAATTGGATGTATGATTGTACATTAATTTTAAAGTGATTGGATTAAAATTGTGCATTGATTTTAGTGTAAGCACAAAAAATTATTGACAATGTACATCGATTTTTGTGTTATCGTAATGCAACCTATTAATATTGGAGAGAAAGAGAGAAAATGTATGATGTTTACTACAATAGCTCAAGCTAAAGATTTAAATGATTTACGATTTAACCTATCCTTTTCATATAATCGATATGAAAAGATGACAAAAGTAACAAGGGTGACAATAAGAATAATAGAAGAAAACACTTCTTTTATTAATCAAAATGAAGACTATTTGCAATTGACTATATTCTTATTATTCACATTTTATATCATTCAACACTATTACATTGTCACTTTACATTCAAAAAATTTATTTAATAATTTTTCATCATTAAAGTTATTAACAATATTTATCATCTCAACAAACTGAGGTAACTAAGAAAATTTAAAATTAAAATGACCAGATTAATCTCAGACATATTTAGCATATTTAAAATGATTATATTAATATTAGATGAATTTACATATTATTGATAAAATTAATCATATGTTTGTTAGATTTTATTTGGCCACATACGACTCAAACCGGCATAGATCCATCTTAACTCTGGATCTATCAAGTGTTGAGAGGGATCAAATATCTCGAGGTGCAAACCTTTCCTCAAGCTTTGCACTCAAAAAAGAGGTTTGCACCTCGTGAGATTTGATCTCTCTCAGCGCTTGATAGATCTAAAGTTAAGATGGATCTATTCTAGTTTTTAAAAAATAGATATAAATTATCATACAAAATTTATTATTAAAACTATTTATAATTTTATTGATAAGCTTTTAATATATCAATAAGCACTACATAGTAGCTAGTCCTGCTTAGTTTAAATATAACTGAATTAAAGTAAAAATATTGAATTCAAATTAGTGTTAAGGTTTAGAATTCCATCAATTTGAATTTCACTGATTATTAAAGTCTTGATTTGTGCAAATCAAGAGCAAGGACCTGATTTCAATGTCTATGCAAACATATCTTTAAAAAACTATAATATGTTCTAGTTGCATTTAGATTTGAGCTACATGAGTCATACAAATCAAGATGGTTTGTCCAGGTCAATAATTATATATTTTATTTCTTAAAATTTTAACTAAAATATTCAGTAAAAAGGTTCTTTGAATGCTTGTTATCCAAAGCATTCAAACAGATTTTGAGTGAGTTTGCTAGGGCAGCAGGCACAAAGGTAAGTCTCATTAAATCAAAGATTTTCTTTTTCAATACGGATATTTCAATTCAAAAAAATCTTTCCAGAATTTTTGGCTTTCAAAGGGAGACACTGCCTGCGAAGTATTTGGGAGTTCCTCTCACTAATAAACCGCTTCACAAGGATATCTGGGAGCCTGTTCTTAATAAGCTAAAAGATAAGATTAGTAAATGGACAAATAGAGCACTAAATCTAGCAGGGAGACTAATTCTCACTAAGGCTGTCCTCCAAAGTATCCCTATCTATATGCTCTCTGCCATTCCAGCACCAGCCAGTGTAATTACTAATATAAGAAACATTCAGAGAGACTTTCTCTGGGGGAAAGGTGAAGAAAAGAAGAAATGGGCCCTAGTGGCATGGGACAGAGTATGCAAACCTAAGTCCCATGGTGGCTTGGGTATTCATGACCCAGGAATTCTTAACAGAGTTCTTGGTGCCAAAATCTGGTGGAGATGGCTAAAAGAAATACAAGCCCCCTGGGAAAAACTTTGGAAGCAAAAATATGCTAGCGAATGGCAAGAGAACAATCTAATTAGAATGATAGGACAAGTAAAAGGTTCTGCAATTTGGAACAAGGCATGGGAGAACGGGGCCCTAGTCCAAAGTCACAGTTTCTGGGAGATCAGAAATGGAAACCTAGCTTGGTTCTGGGAGGATAATTGGCAGCAGGAGGACAATCTCCGAAGTGAAGAATTAGCAAACATTCACACCGATACCATCAATAAAGGACTAAGGTGGGTAAGTGACTATTGGGACCAATCAAGGAATAATGGGAAATGGAGAACATGGAAACTTCCAGATTTTAGTGGAATGGGCATGCTGCATACTCAAGCTATAGCACTTAAAGGGCTTTTAGACAAGAGACAAATATTTAACTCCAACTTGAACGATCAACTAAGATGGGGAAAGAACAAGACAGGTCTTTTCAACCTTAAGGAAGCCAAAAGAATAGATGCAAGGCTTAACCTTCCAAACACTGATAAAACATGGAAAGAAATCTAGGAAAATCCTCATTGGATGAAAGTTAAACTGTTCAAGTGGCTAGTTCAACAGGGCAAGATTCTGACATGGGATAACCTAAGAAAAAGAGGCTTTGTTGGCCCCTCAAGATGTTACTTATGTAGACAACAAGAAGAAACTACAAATCATCTACTGAATAGATGCACTTTCACTACAATACTTTGGAATTGGGTTGGAGAAGTCTTTAAGCAGACAGACATAAATGTTAATGACATCATTACTACATTAAAGAACTGGCGGAAAATTTTTTCGGGTAATGAGATCATTAACTCCGCCTAGATGCTAACCCCAAGATTCATAATCTGGAATGTCTGGAAGGAGTGCAACAACAAGATTTTCAAGGAGAAAGCGAGTCTAGTGAGCAACATCCTTAAGCTAATCCTTAAACAAATCAAAGAGACTGTTCATATCCTAGGAGGTGCAACTACTGGAAAACCCATCGGACAAAGAGAGGCAGAATTTTGGAGAAGTTAGAGCTCAAGGTTCATCCCCCTCTAGGTTCTATGCAGATTAACAAGAATACCTCAGCAAATAAGTCTTCTTGGCAACCCCCTTCTCAAGTTTTTTAAAATTTAACATAGACGGGGCCTCAAAAGGGAATCCAGGAGAAGCTGGTTATGGAGGGGCCTTGAGGGATGAGGAAGGAAGCATACAAGTCATCTTCCACAGTTATCTAGGAAAAGAAACCGACAATATGGCTGAGCTCATGGCAATGGAATTATGCCTGGAAATATTGCTCAAGTACAACTATCACAACGTCATCATTGAGGTTGACTCAGAAGTAGTCATTAACTCAATGAAGAGGATAAATGCAGGCGCTACTCTTTAGAAAATCTCAGAACACTAGTGGCTTTTGCAAGTCTACCAAAGAATTCAAGGGCACCTAAGAAGGCTGAGAACTCTTAGGTTGGTGCATGTTCATAGGGAAGCCAAAAAAGTTGCAGACTGGCTTGCCAATGAGGGGGTATGAAACAAGCATATTGACTTGTGCTACTGGTGGGAGAAGATAATGATGACAGGTTGAAGGAGGGATGCTCATCCAGGGCCATCAGCGACCGACGAGAGTATTAGAAAAATTCAAGAGACAAAATTTTCCAAAACAGAGCCATAGAGACAAGGTCTAGTTGAGCCGGATTCAATATGAAATGTTATGACATAAGTGAGATCCTTTTTAAGATGCAGGTCTATGTCGGCCTCCTTAACCCAGGTAACAAAAAACTAAAAGTCTCAGGGGGATGACTAGAAGACGAGATATTCATCTTCCTTTGGCCCAAGCGCCAGAGTCCAGATTTTCTCGACAAAATCAAAATGCCCACTTTTATTCTTGTGATAGCTTTACTACCATCAGGGTGGTTTTTGGTTTATCGCATGCTCATCAAGCCATAAGTGGTTTTTCACAATCAAGAGTGATTCCACTCACCATGCAACACATGGCTAAGGGTGGGGAGGAAATACCACCCTCATCGCGCAGTAACTATCGGTGCTTTTAGTCCGAGCAATATGATCCTTAACCGTTGGATCAAGCGAGGACAATCCACGGCCAGGAATAAACGTGCATGTTGGTGGGTCTGAAACAGTGGTTATCTTTTGAGCTGTTCGCATGACCTCACTAGAATCGCACGCAAAGGGTGGATTTCAGGTGGTAAAAGTGAATGAAGGTTATGTCAAAAATGGACCCAATATGATTATAAATTATGGTCTATTGGGTTCATCAGGTCCGATTTGTTTGTTAAAAGGTGAGCTCGTTGGTCACCTGATATGTTTTTCCTCCACTGGATCTTTAGCTTAGGATCCAACGATCAGTTTTGTTCGCTTTATCGTCTTGACACCATGGATTGGGGTGGGCCTGTCATATTGGTGGGCCTCACTGCTGCGGTCACCTTTTGTACACTATTTCTCCTTTTTTAATTGAATAGAAGGATCCGCTCTTGCCTTAGCAAAAAAAATATTATTCCCTTGTGTTTATATTATCAATCTGTTGGGTTTTTAATCCCTTGGGTTTTTAGTATTAATCCCTTGGGCCTATAATATAAATCCCTTTAGTGTTTATGTACCTTGCACTTATAATATTAATCCCTTTGGTTTATATTATCAATATGTTGGGTTTTTAATATCTTTGGGTTTTAGAATTAATCTCTTGGGTTTTTTATTCCCTTTGATTTATAATATCAATCCCTTGTGTTTATTTGGTTCATATTCCTAGGGTTTATAATATTAATATTAGGGTTTAATATAAATCTCTTGGGTTTACAATCATGGTCAACCATGGTCAATGATGGTCCAATGTCACAATGTGCCAAAGATTGTCTCAATATGAAAATCAACCATGGTCAACCATAGTCCAACGTCACATTGTGAAAAACATCTTGTCAGTATGAAAATCAATGATGGTAAATCATGGTCAAGCATGCTTATTTTATTGTTTATAATATTTACCTTAGGGTTTTTATACCTTGGGTTTATATATTTATCCCTTGGGTTTAATATTATTCCCTTGCAATGAGCCATTGTACATATTGGAGATAGAGAGAGCTAGGGTCTGACATTTACAGCTATATCAAGAGTGAAATCAATATATGGTTTCCAGATTTCACCGCCTTTTTATTTTCAAGGTTATGCAAAAATGCAAGACAATACGAGAAGGGATTGGTTGGAAAGCATGAATGGTCATGATCATTATCTTATTGATTTGAATTGGTGCAACTTTTTTCATCGGTCTCAGTATGTTTGGAAGAGGTTAGTGTTTAATAACTGTGTTCCGCTGAAGTGTTTAAAGTTGAATTTCCTATCAACCACATTTAAATTGTTGTTTGATTTTTATTAAATGTTTATTTCATAATTACTTCATTATTTATTAAATAATTATTAATATAATTTATTAAATGATTATTAACATAATTGTTATTATTATTATTATTATGGTAATAATATAATATTAATTATTATTAATATGGTCTTTATATTTATATTAATATTATTGATAATAACATTAATTTTAATATTATTGATAATTGATATATGTGCTTGATATGGGCCTATCGGCTTATCAACCACATTTATTAATGTGGTTGTGCTAGTTATGTTAACAATATAGGATTGTTTAGAAATTTGTGTAAAAATAATATTGAAAAAATAAATCATTCTCTTTCTTATAATTGTGATCATTATCTTGTTGATTTGAATTGGTGCAGCTTTTGTCATCAGTTTCGTATGTTTTGGAAGAGGCTAGCATTTAATAATTGTATTATGGTGGAATGTTTAAAGTTGAATTTCCTATCAACCACATATAAATTATTGTTTGATTTTTATTGAGTGTTTATTTCATAATTACTTCATTATTATGTATTAAATGATTATTAATATAGTTTATTAAATTATTATTAATATAATTGTTGTTATTATCTTTAGTTATTTATTTATTTATTATTATTATAATATAATATAATTATTATTATTATTATTTAATATATTAGTAATAATATAATATTAATTATTATTAATATGGTTCTTAGATTTATATTAATATTATTGATAATAACATTAATAATGTTAATTCTTAATATTATTGATAATTTATATGTGTGTTTGATATGGGCTTGCGGGCATTTATCAATCATATTTATTAATGTGGTTGTGCTAATTGATATTTGTATTAACAATAAAAGATTTCTTAGAAAATTGTGAAAAATAATATTGAAAAAATAAATTATTCTCATTCTCATATATGCACAATGCTAGTTAAATTAGTCAACATCCTATCACACTAATAATATTTTCAATATCCACACTTTTATATATATATATATATATATATATATATGAAGATATATGACTCATCATTTGCATCACTTGTAGGAATAGTTATCCTCGTCATTTATATATAGACCATAAGTATCTTTTTAGCAATATTTACTTCTAACCTTAACTTAGAATTCTAAACATTTATGCACTAACCCCAATATTTATATAAATATAAATAAATCAACCGTAGTGATTATTTAAAAGAAGTAAATCGAATATATCTTATATTTTATTTACTATAACAATTTGGAAAAATATTTTAATGAAAAATATTAATATTAATTTTTATCACAAATAAATTTTGAATTGATGTACAAGTGTTAAAAAAAATCAATGGAGATTGGAAAACATATTTTAATTAAAAAACCTAAAGAACTATATTTTATTTTGGAAAAAAAAAAAACCTTTTTAACACTTTGGTTATCCTAATGATTTTATATAGTTGTCTAGTTTGGAAGGGTTATCCCAATGACTTTATATAGTTGTCTAGTCTAGAATTGTAATATCATCATAGGCATTTGAAAAAAAGAGAATTTATGAGAAAATAATCTTAAAAATTAAAGTTACAAAAAAATAATATTAAAATTAAGTATAACACCCCTTATCTTAATATTGTTTTAGAAGAGAATCTTCCTTCCATTAACAATAAGGCTATACACATTTCAATCATAAACTATTTATAATAAATAACTTTAAAAGTAAGTGCAAGAAACTTTATCTTATTTTTTTTTTTTTTTTTTAATTTAATTTTCCTTTTCAAAATAAGGCTATCTGCAAGGCATATATGGAATGTGAACAGAATTTGAATGATAAATCAATAAATTTCTTTTCTATTGATAGAGATATACATTTATATTACATTCATATGACCCTTGGTTTCGTATTCCAAGGTCTCTTGGACTTCCTTAGACTATTCAGCTTCCACACCAACCCTTAGAGGATTAGGTGTCCAACATTCACCCCCTTAATCCGAAGGGGTATGTATGAGTCCAAAAAGAGAGTTGTAATACAAAGTGTGCAAAACATGCATGGAAGAACTAGACTGAATGTGCTCTCTGAAATGTTGGTATAAAGGGGATGGTTTAAGGATGACCACCAACACTAGAACGCTTAGTGCAGCTCCAGGAACTCTTCCAAGTCTGGAAAGAAGTTGAAATCTTCTGCAAGAGGAAGTGTCCCTAATGTTTTGAAGAGGGAAACCTTCAACCTTGAAAGGGAGGTCTCAACCCGCATAAAAAGGGAGAACCTCAACCTGAAAAGCGAGGTCTCAACATGTGATGGTTTAAGGATGACCATCAACCGAAGGCATGTTCAGGGACATCTTTGTCTCTGGCTACAACTCTAAATCTGGTATGGCAGATTGTGGCTCAGGCTCACTTGATGTGGCTTTGAAGCTTGTAGATAACCATCACTTCCCCCTATTAGATACAAGGTGAGATGATGGAGAAAACTCAACTGCAAGATTGTTCAATACTCTAGAACAAGTTTGGACATATGACTGAAATATCTTCTTGGTTATTGAAGCCCATTGCTAAGAAGCAATCCATCCAAAATGAATATTTGGTCTTGCGGGAGGTTTGTTTTTGAAGCATCTGTTTGAAGAATAACTGGTTTTATGACAGTGCTTACATGGATGAAGATCAAAACAATGATCTTTCATATGGCCAACTCGGTCACAGTGTTGGCATTTAACAACTTTTGGCTGTGAATGTGGAGGAGAAAAATCTAGAATAGGTGAAGGTGAACCACCATGAAGAAACCCAACACTTTGAAATTGAATGGGCTTAGAATATTCTGGAATATGAAAGGAAAATTCCTTGCCATATCCAAGACCAGTTTTGTGCTTGTTATGGACAAGCTCTTCCCAAGGTTTGATGATGGGCTTGGGAAGTGCAGACTGAAATTCTGCATTTGCATGTGACTTTGTTGCTTCATTGACACTAGATCTGAATAACCTTGAGGCTTATGGGAGTTTTTTTCAATGTTTTGAACATAAACAAGTTTAAAATGATGTCTTTTTTGTTGTAACTCATCTCTCTGTAACTATGATTCAATTTGTGAAAACTCTATCTTCTCTTGTGCATTTTGCAAACAGGTTTGAATATCAGAAAGAATATCCTTGTTGATTTTAAGTGTGATTTCAACAGTAGACACAATTAGAGTTCTCAACAACTCTAATAAAGTGTCAATTTTATCCATTTTATTAACAACTCAAACTCAACAACAATGACCAAGGGAAACTCCAAAACATCAAGCTCTATGTGCCCAAAACATGAATAAGACTTTGATGGAAACTGCAATTTTAAAAAATGGTGGCAATTTTTATTCTTTCAATACAAATCACAAAAACTTGCTTTTCATAAGAGACTTTAAAACATAGTGCATATGGCTAGTGATGTCACATACAACAACTTCACTCAAGCTGCATCAAATGAAATCTTTAGTTAAGAAATTCCTAAAATTCCCTTGCTATAGTTGGAATGCCAATTCATAACTTGTGCACCCTATTTGGAGTGGAATTAATTAGTCAAAAGGTCGCAAGTTTGTACCCCAAAATGAATTCTCCCAAACCAACATTCACAATGAATGGAGGCTCAAAGGAATTGGTGAAGCATGCATTTTCCTTAGCTTTCAAAGAAAATGCACCAAGCTTAAACACATGTCTCGCATCCTTCACTCCAACACATGATTCCAATTATTGATGATGTTGATGAACCCATTTCATAAATTTGTGCTTACTGAGTACTATATCTAGTTAGTAGTTTACATCATTTACTCAGTAAAATGGCATCTAAACCACTAACACCGACAACCTCTTCACTGTCATAGACACCAAATATTAGATATGGAAGTGATTTACCATCCTCGGTAAAAACAATTTTGTCATGGCATTCGAACCACAAAGCAGTCTAACTCAAATAAATCACCGCACATATGAATACACAGAGTTGTCTATGTACAGATGGATGTAAACAAAGAGAGAAGTTAACATTGATAAGGATGCTTAAGGGTTTGATAACCGCCTTTATTTCTAATACTAGATAATTTTTTATGGAAGTTAACATTGATCTTTTTTTCTTACCTAAAAGAGAATCATTACAAGTGGCCATGCCCTTTTGCGTAGGAAAAACTACCCTGAAGGGTTGAATCACCAGACATGAGTATTTTTTGTTTTCCTAAACTGCCATTGTAGGGGTACTCTTATGATAAAACCATCCCAGTGTTGCACATGTCCATATTTCTTTATTTGTGTCTCAAGGATAATTGAATCTTGATTGATGTTCCAACATACCACTGTATTCACCTTTGATCCATGTCACCTTTAAAAAATATTTTCATTATTGCAAAACACAAGGGTAAATAATAAGATTAAGTATATTTCTATTGTTTTGGAAAGGATGGGTATTACAGTGGGAAGGTTTAGGTCCTATTTCCAATTTTTATGACTAGTAAATATTCTAATTATTTTGTCGGATGTAATTTGTTAAGAGATCTATACGCATCGTATTTCATTGTTTGATACAGCTTACCTTGCAGAATCGCCCCCCCACTCCCCTACCCTAGAATATGTGGATGGAGAGTAACTCAATTGCTAGACACAATAGTGGCTGGTAACCCAAAGTGAATTTTTCAGAGTTAAACCTCAAATGTATTAGAAATGGAGACCTCCATCTTCAAACAACCCATGTTTTTTATGTATTTGTGCATAGTTATTTACAGTTGGTAAGCTTGATTGTGTTAAAAGATACCTCAAAGCATAATGTTCCACTCTATAGTGCTAATTACCATGTTGATATTCATAACTTAGATGCATGGATATAGATGACAAAGAGGCATTATAATCTTAGTTTAACCTGGAGTATTTGATTTGGAAGTGCTTTCAAGTGCTTTCTTTAGTATTCAGGAAACATTTCAGCTAGCCCAAAGAGTTCCATCACCACAAATCTCATGCTTGTGCCAACATGGAATGGTCCTTGAAGGGAAAACCACTGAATGTAAGGGCCTTTTCTTATCTAAATTTTTGCAACAGGAAGTACTCTTCCAGTCAAATCACCCAAGATTTCACCTGACGCTAATTTATTATTTATGTCTCTAGGAATTGAACCTTTGTGGGTGATCTGACATGATGTTGTTTTTACTGCTGAACCACATCCCCACTTACAACTCTCTTTTTCTGCAAAATATAAAGGTGAAATAAAAAGATAAATATATATCCTTTACCATGGAATGGTTACTTACTAAAATAGAGAGTTTGGGGATTAACTCTTATGATTTATAAATATCCCTCCTACACAACAATATCCAATTTGCTAGGGTATTACAAGTATTGTATTTCACTTAGAAGATAATGATATACATGCAGATGAAAGTGTAAGCCACATAATTTTGTGTGTAGTATATTAAGCAATTAAATCATATTGTTTTTTTGGAAAGTGGTTCTTTCAGAATACTTCTCCAACAGAAAACATGAGACTGTCCTAGGTGTTGTGATTTTCTGTAGCACCATGATTGTTGTTTTGTAGAAGATAGATACGAGCACATTGACAGATATATGAAGAAGCACATCGTTCAAATAAGGAAAGGGTATGCATGGATGCATGTCCTATCCATCATGGACCAGACACTACTCTTAAAATAGGATAAATTCCTTATCTTTAGTTAATGAGACAAAGCGCTAAAATTAAAGAGACAATACATTTTGTTTTATTTTTAGTAATCTTTATTTTTTGAGATTGATATTTAGGTAAGGCACATATTCAAGTGTCGAGATGATTTACTTTATCTTGCATCTAAATATATTTTTTCAACCTTAGGTGACTCATCTCAATCTATAAGAGATGGTTTAGGATACAGATCTGTACAAATAATTCTATTTTAATTTATTCCATAAAAAGTTTTGTGTAGCGAATTCGTGTAGCATATTATTTAATTTTTACTTAGCAGTAATGGAATAACAGTAACAAGGATTATTGATAGTGGTCTATGCATTCCATTGTATGTTTTATAATTGTGTGTGCTTATATATTCTAGTGATATTCAGATTGCAATTTTGATTAGCCTTCTAATTCATACTATGGTAGTTTCCAGTAGGAGCATAATCTATTTACCACGTGTTAGGAAAATTCACCATGATACTAGAGTGGTGTTCTGAAACTTAAAAGGAATCTTTCAATGGGCACTAGAGCTGCTACACACGAGAGGAAGTTGTTGGGAGGTTTCATGGTGATATGCTTGTGATCTGTGCTTGAGAAAATCATAGTGGACTTATGATCGGGTTGTGTATTTTTGGTTAGATTGTTGCCCTATTTAGTTAGGTAGAATATTCCAGTGCAATAGTATGGCTACATCTAGTCTCAGGTATGAAGAAAAATTGGAAGGTCTCTCTAACATTGTCTCATGGAAATGGCGAGTAAAGATGTTGGACTATGGAGTAGGATCTATTGGACTTCGTTGAGAAACTAGTTGCAGAGCCTATCAATTTTGTGTTGTTGTAAGATCATAAATGAATCTTGACTCTTTGAAGAATTATTTGATCCCTCATATTGTCAAAAAGACCATGGGAAATCCATCCAAACTAGATTCCTAACCAAGAAAATCAGAGTCATCTTGATCTGATCAGATCAAAATCCTTTTCTTTATTCTTTTGACAAGTATATTACAAGATAATTTAGAAAATCTATGCACAAACAAATCTCATATTTTTTTATAAGTAGAGGTACAAGATTAGAAACCTAATATGAATATATGATAAGTGAAATAACACTAGGATCACAAATGTTTTGAACTTCTTTAATGGGTGCAACATTAGGATTAATTGGCCTTCGCTTTTGGTGAAAGAGCTTTGTATATGCATTTACAGGAATCAAATAATTGCACTCGTCCTGGAGTCATTCATATTATTGTAACTCTATGAAAGCACATTCCAAAACTCTTTTATAAGTTCAATCTTTTTTCCATTCTTGAGGAGTATGTTCCTTCCCAATATTTATAGTCCTTAGGCTATCTTGAGTGCCCATATTAAACTTCAATAACATCACCAACAATAGAAGAAGATTCAGATATACCTTTATTGTATGATCTCAACCAAACATCTGCTTAAGGATAATAAAATTCTTGAGGATTTGATTGGGCTTTAATTGGACCACATATGGCCCAATTATGGCCTCTAGATTAGCATCAAAGTCACCATCTATTTGCAGATTGGATTGCTGATTTAAATCTATAAATAAAATTTTTGAAAATTATGTAGAAAATTTAGTAGACTCTCATCATCATAAAAAAATAAAATTCTATTGGTAAATTAGGACCACATACCTAGCAACATCCTTTTTTGACTTTGTCCATGGGAAAATGAGTAGAGGGTTGTAATTATGCAGTTGCAACAATCAACAAATCAACAAAATATTTCTCTTCTCTAGGAATTGTTGTGATAGAAAAACCATAAAAAAGGTCAATGCAGTTGCATGTTTTATATTTGTGATGTTTTAGCCTTTGATGATTGGCCAAATACATCTAAGATCTTAATCTCTATCACCCCAACAAAATTGAGGCCAAGCAAGAGAGCCTCACTTTCCACAGGTTCTCTTTCTTGGAAGAGCTTTGCATATGTATTTAGAGGAATCACATAATTACATTCGTCCTGGAGGCATTCAAATTATTGTAACTCTATGAAAACACATCCCAAAAATCTTTTATAAATTTAACTTTTTTACCTGCCAATATTTATAGTCCTCGGGCTATCTTGAGTGCCCACATTAAACTTCAATAACATCATTCAGATATACCTTTATTGTATGATCTCAATCAAACATATGCTTGAGGATAATAAAATTCTTGAGGATTCGATTGGGCTTTAATTGGACCACATATGGCCCAATTATGGCCTCTAGATTAGCATCAAAGTCACCATCTAGTTGTAGATTATATTGTTGATTTAAATCTATAAAGAAAATTTCTGAAAATTATGTAGAAAATTTAGTAGACTCTCATCATCATAAAAAAAATTCTATTGGTAAATTAGGACCACATACCTAACAACATCCTTTTTTGACTTTGTCCATGGGAAAATGAGTAGAGGGTTGTAATTATGCAGTTGCAACAATCAACAAATCAACAAAATATTTCTCTTCTCTAGGAATTGTTGTGATAGAAAAACCATAAAAAAAAGGTCAATGCAGTTGCATGTTTTATATTTGTGATGTTTTAGCCTTTGATGATTGGCCAAATACATCTAAGATCTTAATCTCTATCGCCCCAACAAAATTGAGGCCAAGCAAGAGAGCCTCACTTTCCATGGGTTCTCTTGCTTGAAAGAGCTTTGCATATGTATTTAGAGGAATCACATAATTACATTCATCCTGGAGGCATTCAAATTATTGTAACTCTATGCAAACACATCCCAAAAATCTTTTATAAGTTTAATTTTTTTTATTGCCAATATTTACAGTCCTCGGGCTATCTTGAGTGCCCACATTAAACTTCAATAACATCACCAACAACAGAAGCAGATTCAGATGTACCTTTATTGTATGAGCTCAATCAAACATCTGCTTAAGGATAATCAAATGCTTGAGGAGCTGATTGGGCTTTAATTGGACCACATATGGCCCAACTATGCCTGATATTAATATATTACTATTTGATTTCTCACCAAGGTTAAAGCATGAATCATGTCCTCAAATTAATCTCTTTGGCCCTTTGTTAAGGCACATTCCTAATCCACTGTCTTGGTCCTTCTAGTAGCGTAACTTACAGTTGAGGATTTCCCATGCTCATGCACATGTTCAGATTTAATCACATGAGTGGGGGAACTTAGACGTATTTCGAATTGATAAACATGATTTTTGTGGAAATATGTCTATAAGAGTTATTTCTTGCAGTGAAAGCTGCATATTTTTTTCACAAGCATGAAACAAATCATGTTACAAATATTCGAGGGAGGGATTTCTTAAAAAGTCAAGTTTTAGCCTACCTTTAGGATGGGTCAGTTCCTATGGAATCATAAAGCACCTAAATATTGATTATATGTAGGCCAACAAAAATAAATGTATACCAAACTGGAGAAATCAAAGCTACAGGTACAATGTTGAGATTTGGATTTGAAAAGCCTCTGGACTATATAAGTTTTCAAGTAATTTCTGGAAAGTACAAACTGTAGTCTTTTAGCTGTAGACCTAATATATTCTTGATTGTTTTCATAAAATTAGAAAATGTGGAGAATCTGAATCTCAGTGCAAGTTAAAGGTGCTTGATCTTCATACCATTCTTTTCATCATTACTATCCTCAACATGTTATATTATTAGAGTTAGATTTCGTGAATTGGCATGCATGTTTTCCCACATTTATGTTTTTATATCCCACACAATTGGAATCCTGCTACATTTGGCCTCCTCTACTTCCTCAAGCTACATGTGTTAAAGAGGGTACAAAATGCTGATGATATGTTCTTTTTCCATAAGTTCTCATTTTTTGATGGATTCTGTGGAAATTTTACGCATGCCAATTATGTAGCAGGAAAAAATGTTCCATTGCTCTTTTTTATCATCTCTTGTTTTTGAGTTAGCATGATTCTATTGTACTAGTTCATTACGCCTATGTCATGTAAAGATCATGTTGAGTGGATTTTAAATTTTATTTCCACTATAGTCAACAACTGAACATAAATGTTTTCTGTGTAGGTTGGATGATGGAATGACACACTTTTATTTCCACTAGTTCTCTGCTTTTCATATACTATCACAAGTGCACAAATACAAACTCACTCTTATTTTTAACTAGATAAGAAAATGATGACAAATTTGTATTTTGTAGTGATAAGGATAACTATGTATTGGAGCTAGACCTTGAGCCCTTCAATTCACCCTTTCCTTACCCAATACGAACATCTCCAATTGGTAATGGAGTTCAATTTTTGAACTGACATTTGTCTTCAATACCATTTCATGATAAAAGAAAGCACGCAACCATTGTTGGATTTCCTTCAAGCACATGAATACCACAACCATGTAATTTTTCTTTCCTTGGTTAATATATTGAATCATTGTGTTTAACAGTTAGTTCATTACTATTCTATGCACAATAAATCTCTATCAAATATCAGACAAGGATGACCTAGTTGTTTTAGAGATATATAATATGAATTATTAAAAATTCATACGGCTATTTCGATTCTCATCTTTCTATTTTACTTCTTTAGAGAAAACTATATATTCAAATACAAACTCAACTCAAATCAAACTAAAATAGATAATCCTAATTATGAAGATGTTTCTCTCTCCATACCTTGTAATGAAATTATTTTTCTGAACTATACTTGAACTTCACTTATGATAGCCTAGATTTATATATTCATTTTAGCACCAAATTTGCATCATGGTAAACATACGAATATCACATTAAATATGACCTAAAGATGATTCAAATAATATCACCTTTAGTCTAAGAACGTGGTAGAGGCAGAGTGATTTTTGAGGTGTGAAGTTTTATTAGAGGCACTGTTTGTTTGTTTGTTTTGGTTAGAAAAGGTTTTTCTCTTGATTTTATGTGACTTTCAATTTATCATATGTAGCATATTGAGAAATGGGAACGAATAATCTGTGACATTTATCTTGTAGAAATTGATGTTTAATGAAATGATATAGAGTTTACCAAGCTACAATCCGCTTTGGTAAAGGCAGAGGCACATCTTAAAAATCTATATAAGAATAAACCATATATAGAGTTTGAACATAAGTAATATATGGATTTTTCTTTTGCAGATATGTTCTTTTTTCTATCCAAGATATCACAACAAGACAAATATTGATATTGTAGAAATTGTTAGAGGACCTCATCAAGGTTGATTTTTCTGATGTCCTACTTGATTGATACCTTCTCATGACAGGAAGGATTTCAATAGGAATTAAAATGTTCTCGAAACAAATTAGATTCAAAGTTTATAGATATGAAATATAATAAAAAAAAAATGTCAATGCATTCATTTGATATTTACTTGACTCTAGTGTGGGCAGGTTACATGAAATGTGATTGGAAATAGCATGGGAAGACAATAGTGATCGCGTCTTGGATATGATTCATTTTCTGTTGGAGACCCTTCAAGCACTTGAGCCATCGAATTTGGAAATGTTTCTAGTAGGTATTCCTATGGTTCTTAATGTTGTGACTCTTTCACCTCATGGTTATTTTGGGCAAGAAAATGTTTTAGCAATGCCTGATAAGACATTCATGGATAGGTAAATATTTTTTTATAATTGCAATGTCCATTCCATGATATCCTCTCTTTATTGTTTGATTGTATTTTGAACGTTTATTTTTATTTTTCTTTGTATTTTAACTATGAAATTGAAAATACTTCTTTTAGACAACAACCAAAGCTTGAAGATGAAATTAGTATTATAGGATATTGATTGAAATCTTTTTAACTGTTTTGTGTTGAAATATTTTCATAATATGAGAAAATTTTACTTTCATGTTGTTATTTGAGCACACGTTGTTTATATACTTGACCAAGTTCATGCGTTAGAGAGCAAAATGTTGTTGCGAATAACATGACAAGGATTGGACATCACAACTCAGATTATTTGTTTTCACAAGTTATTTATAGCTTGAGCTTTTTAGCATGTAACTTAGTTGGCATGATTGTGCGTAAGATTTCCCTGAAGGTTGAATAATAAGTTACTAAGGTGTTATTTTCTATGGTGATGTTTATTTGTTTATATAGGTCATCTGGCCTCATAGTGGCAACTATCGCTCAAGTGAAGAAAACTTGTTCGAGTTTCTTGCTTTTATGGGAAAGAATGGCTTTAACATTGTTGATGTTGAGGTATATGCATATAAATCATTTATAGTTTACTTTAGTTTATATTCTAGTGTCCATCATCTTTCATGTCTTACACTTTGCAATATATCTTCTTCTTTTTTTCTTCAGAAAATGAACTCAGTATTGATGGTAAGCAGCAGGATTTGAAGAAAGAAGAGAACATTAACAGTGGAGCGACAAATGAAAAATGAGAGAGAAGAGAACTGGTTTAGTGACACCCTTAAAGGAAATATCATGCATAAGGCGCACACATAGAGACTAATTTTCAAGTCTTCGGAGTTGTTGAATTCACCTACAACGACTTGAAAACACAATGATAATGTTCTATAGTGATGAAATGACATTTCATGCATAAATTGTAGTCCAACCATATTAAGTTGGAAACTCATATTGTAATACTTCACATTTCATATAATATAATTTACGTGGTTAAAATTATTTATAGTTGCACTTAATATTGTTTATTATTTTAATTAAGATATGTAACTTTGCATTTTCATATTAGATGAACCAGTGCACATTGTATGACATTTTTTTAATTTAGTCGCAAAATCATACTAATTAATTTATGTTGATTAATAATTAATACATAAAAGAAATATAAAACTACTAAATTAGTAGTTCATATTAATTAACGATGAACACAAGTAAAATGAATATATGAATAAATCGTTTATAATGATTATTAATAAAAATAAATGAAATGAATATAAACTACTAAATTAGTTGTTTATATAATGAATATGAAACTACCAAAAAAATATAAATGACTACTACAAATGATTAATTTGTGATTACAAATGACAACTAAATTCTGCATATATAAGACTATTAGTAACTAATTTACAATATCTTATAACACGAAAAAATTTATTCATATTTCTTTGGTCATTAATTGGTTTCAAACAATGACTAAAATTTGCATATATATGACTATTAGTAGCTAATTTATGGTATCTTATAACACAACCAACATTTTGGTCTTATTTCTGTAGTCATTAATTGGTTTTCTCAGATGATCATATAGTAATATATTTTGTTGTATATTTGGTCATTAATTGTAGCAATTAATGATTAAATCAATGACCAAATTAATGACGAAATATATTACTAGACGATAAAATTGAGACAACTAATTAATGACTAAGCTAAAAATGACTAAAAGTTGGTCACGTTATAAGATAGTGTAAATTAGCTATTACTGGTCACCGACCGAAAAATGGTCATTTATATGCAAATTTTAGTCGTTGTTTTAGTAACTAATTAGCCATTTTGTACTAGTGAACATTGCATTGTAACAAATATTGTCTCAATATGGAGATCAACCATGGTCAACGATGGTCAGCCATTGTCCAACCTCAGTCAACCATTATCCAATGTTGCATTGTGACAGACATTGTCTCAATATGAAAATGAATCATGGTTAACTGTATTCCAACGTTGCATTGTGACAAATACTTATCTTAGGGTTTATAATATTTATCTTAGGGTTTATATTCCTTGAGTTTATAATATACATCTCTTGGGTTTAATATTATTCCCTTGGGGTTATAATCCCTTAGGTTTATTAATACCTTGGGTTTATAATATTTATCATAGGGTTTATATACCTTGGGTTTATAATATTAATCACTTAGGTTTAATATTATTTCATTGTGTTTATATTATCAAACCGTTGGATTTTTAATCCATTAGGTTTTTAGTATTAACTGCTTTGGTTTATTATTCCCTTGGGTTTATAATATCAATCCCTTTAGGGTTTATATACATTGCATTTATAATATTAATCCCTTGGGTTTAATATTATTCCCTCAGTTTTATAATAACTTTGGTTTAGAATTAATCACTTGGGTTTAATATTCCCTTTGGTTCATAATAGCAATCCCTTGGATTTATTTGGTTCATATTCCTAGGGTATAATATTATTCATAGAGTTTATAATATTAATCCTAGGGTTTAACATAAATCCCTTGGGTTTACAATTATCGTCATCCATGGTCAACGATGGTCTAATGTCACAATGTACCAAATATTGTGTGAAAATGAAAATCAATCATGATCAACCATGGTCCAACGTCAGATTATGACAAACATCGTTTCAGTATGAAAATCAATTATGGTAAATCATGGTCAATCATGTTTATTTTAGGGTTTATTTGTCTCAATATGAAAATCAATCATGGTCAACCATATTCCAACATCGCATTATGACAAATATTTGTGTTAGGGTTTATAATATTTATCTTAGTTTTTATATTCCTTAGGTTTATAATATTTATCCCTTGGGTTTAATATTATTCCTCTGGGTTTATAGTCCCTTATGTTTATTATTCCCTTAGGTCTATACTATTTAACATAGGGTTTATATACCTTGTGTTTATAATATTAATCCCTTGGTTTTAATATTATTCCCTTGCGTTGAAGGTGATCCGAGGTCGGTCGGGACAGCAGGAGCTCTGGTTCTAGGGTTTAACTAAGCAAGTGACAGAGGGCAACAAGCACCCATGGAGACACAGGGAGGAGGGAGCTCCACTCCCTCCTACAATAATATGGTTGCAAACAGAGGAAGAGGGGGGGAAAGAACAAACCTCCATAACCCTTGGAGGTCAAGGCGAAAAACACCGTAACTCAGAAGGCGGAAGGCAGCAAAACCCATGCAGATCAAGGGGCCCACGAAGAAGACTATCAAGAGGAGAAAGAGGAAGATAGAGGTTAGGGATCAGAGAACAGAGCTAATATGGGGCCCTGTAATCCCCAGACCATAACTAAACCTCGGGTTATTATGAATGATCCAGCTCTGCAAGCGCACAGGGATCACATGGAAAACTATGCCATCATATGCAAATTTATGGGAATCTGGCCATTAGAGAAAGCGTTGTACACCTGGATAAAATACAACTGGAAACCAAATGGGGAGTTAAATATACATCTTGGATCCAAAAGTTTTTTTTATTGTGGTGTTTACGAACATGGAAGATAGAGACAAGATCTTTGAAGGAGGGCCATACTTGTTTGCAACTGCTGGTCTCTATATGCGGCCATGGACAATGAACTTTGTGCCAGAATGAGAAACCTTCACTTCGGTACCGGTATGGATTCGACTATACTCCTTACCTTTAGATTACTGGATGCCAGAGTATTTAAAAGCTATAGGAAATAAATTAGGTCATTTCTTAAAAATTTCAGAGGCAACTCTACGAGGAAAATATACATCTTATGCCCGAATATGTGTGGAGATGGACCTATCAGGAGCCCTTCCAGATGAGGTTATTCTAGAAGTCTATGATGAGGAATGGGTTCAAACAGTTGACTAAGAACATATCCCATTCAGATGTCACAAATGTCATGAGCATGGGCATCTATCTAGAGACTGCCCTCTTAATAGAAGGGAGGAAAACCTAAATACCAACAAAGGGAAATACCAGACATGTTTCACTAAATTAGGAGGAAAAGGAAAAGAAGGGGGAAGGAAGACACAAAAGAACCCTATGGAGAATTATAAAACAAAAAGTTACAACAGTTTTGAGATACTATGAGAAAAGGAAGCAGAAGGAGGGGATCAAGAGAGTATAGATAATCAGACAGCAAGGGGGAAAGAAAAAGAGACCAACATGGAGTTCACTCAGGAACAGAATGAACACACGATGGACCCTTTGAGTACCATGTAAATAGAAAAAGACCAAGAAATGACTCAAAGTGAAAGTGGTACAGAGGATCAAGACTTACAGGAGATACTAGAAAGGGAGAACCTAGAGCTGGAAAAGTTTCTAGAACAGGGAGGAAACCTGGGAATAAACTCCATCCCCCAGGAGGATGTGGACAAGGTCCAACAGATATTCCTTAATAAGTCACATCAAACAGCTGCAGGAGTCAAAAGAGGACATGACAACTAGGAAAACAAAGGGACTTCCTCAATAGGATTAATAACAGGAAAACTAACAAAGAATCCAGGAAAGAGGAGGGGAAGAAAAAGACAGAAAGAACTACTACTGGAGTGTGGCAAACTCATGATTGACTCAGGAAGGATGAAAGACCTTTCCAGTTACTCCTTTAAAACCCCTCCTCAATGAAAATCACAACCTGGAACATTAGAGGACTAGGGAGCAGAAGAAAATAGAGGAGTTTAGGTAAAAGGATCAGAGAGGGAAATCCTGACATAGTATTCATATAGGAAACAAAATGCTCAGTGGAGAGGATCCACGAAAAACATAGCAAATGGGTAAATAGATATGAATACCTTGAAGTTAAGGCAAATAAATCTACTAGTGGCATTCTCACTCTATGGGATCCACAGAAATTTGGTGTGATTGATGCAGAGGCATCTAGACATCACCTTTCTCTGATTTTCCAACCAGTGGATGACAGACAATGTTACATGATCACCAATGTCTATGGTCCGTAGCCAATGGAGGACAAACTTCGACTCCTCACAACACTGGGGGATATGAAGAAGAGATACCCAGCTCTACCCTAGATTCTTGGAGGTGATTTTAACATAACAAAATCACTCATGGAGAAGAAAGGAGGAACTAGAATACTTGGTAGAGACTTAGTTTCCTTCCAGAACTTCATCACCAATATGAAATTGGCTGATATGGAAACAAGCAATGGAATCTTCACTTGGAATTACAAAAGATGGGGCCCTACCCAGGTGGCCTCAAAATTGGACAGATTTGTGGTTTTAGAGGAACTTCTTCTCAGGGGAAGCAACATTACTGCACTCATACTACCTTTTGGGGGTTCAGATCACTGGCCTGTCCAATTGGAAGCTTCCCTTTTTGGGGTTCAGAGTATTTTTTTTAAGAAGAAAATTGTCCATAACAACTATGTTTTTAAAATAACATATTATATTTTTATTTAAAAAATAAAATAAAAATAAAAATATTTAATTTTATAATATAAAATAAAATTTTAAATAATTTTCTTAAAACATATTTTCAATTATACTTTTATATAATAAACCAAATTGGCTATGGGGCAACAATTATTGAGTGTTAAAATCATATCCTTAAACTTTATTTAATATTATCTTGACTATTAAGGAAGCATTTAGTATATTTTTTTTAGTTGAATTATAAATACGAAGAATAAAAATTAAAAATGAAAACTTAAATTAAAACACATTGAAGTATACTCCTAGTCACCTACCAAGTTAGATAACAAATTGATCTATGAGACCTTACATTCTCCATTTAAGATGTATCACACATACCATTTTAACCAAATATACTAAAAACCTATTTACATACAATTCATGTATACAAATAAACAACAACATACCACCATGTGACTCTTTCTTGTTTGAGTAAAAATACTTTTTTTAAATTCCATGTCTTTACCTATCATCTCTCACAACCTTACCTATCATGTTTCCTTTCACTTTGGATTTGTCTTTACCTTAAAATATAATATTCCTTGGTGAAATCCACACCAAGGTGATTTGGATTTGACGTATGAGTACTATGAGTAGCCATTTTGTTATAATACTTGAATCTAGCACTCTCCACGAATTAGAGAAATTAATAACTTAATAAACATTAAAGTCATCCATAATTTTTTTATCCCATTTATTTACATATCATCTTTGCTTTCACTTTGGATTTGTCTTTTATCTTAAAGTATAATATTCCTCAGTGAAATCCACATAAAGGTTATTTGGATTTGACGTGTGATTAATATTAATAGCCATTTTGTTATAATACTTAAAGTTCAACATTAAGTTTAACTTATACGTTTAGGTAGGTATGATAAATTTAGTATTTTTTTTTTTTTTTAACACTAGGACAATCGGTAACTGGTGAGAGTTATCCTGGGCAGGCCTAGGATCAAATCCAACTGGCTGCCACTATAAACCTAGGCTAGGTGCAACAACCTGCAAGCCACACATAGCAAGAACTTATGCCTCAACAAGAGCCGAGACGTCCACTCTGGGGTCGCCTACTCTTCTAGCCAAGACACAACAGGCCATGTACTCAACGAGATTTGAACCTCCGTCTCGTGGGTTTCACCCAACGAAACTTACCGTTAAACCCCATATCACTGTACGATAAATTTAGTATTTTCATTTATGAAAAAATAATTATTAAAAGGTTGTTATCCTTGCCTAGCAAGGGTCTGCCCATCAGTTAGGTCAATTTTACGTCATTTGTTTTAATTTAATAAAATTTAATTATATAAATATACATATATATTTTTTTAACTATTTTTTAGTATTTATTTTTATTGATATTGGTTGAGAATTTTAATATTTTATTCCACAATACATTCTAAAATGCGTTTTTTATAGCAATGTACTCACTTTTATCTTATTAATATATTTTATAAATTAATAACTATATTAAAAAATTAGTTGAATATTTTAATTCAAATTTTAATATATATATATATGATGATGATGATGGTGGTGGTTAACGTCCACTGAGACCAAATAATGGTCTATAGGACCTAAAGAAACAAATTATCTATTTTGATTTAAGATTTTATTCCTATGCTCAAAAAACTTGGAGAGGAGCCTCCCGAGCTCACTATAATTTTGACATTGTATATATATGGTTAAAATCTAATTTTTTTGGGTTAAAATTTAAATTCAAATTTTAATAAAATAAAACATATCTATTTTTATAAATTAAATAACAAATTAATGTTCAAATAACTAATTTGTTATTTAATTTATAAAAATAGATATGTTTTATTTTATTAAAATTTAAATTTAAATTTTAACCAAAAAAATTAGATTCTAACAAAAAAAATTTATATATATATATATATATATATAAATATTCAACTAATTTTTTTAATATAATTATTAATTTATAAAATATATTAATTAGATAAAAATGAGTACATTACTTTAATAAAAAGTAATGATTACAAAAACACAGTATTGTGGAATAAAATATTACAATTCTCAACCAATATCAATAAAAATAAATACTAAAGATAGTTTAAAAAGTTAAAAAATATATATGTATATTTATATAATTAAATTTTATTAAATTAAAACAAATGACATAAAATTGACCTAACTGATCGGCAGGCCCTTGCTAGGCAGCAGGATCACAACCTTTTAATAATTATTTTTTCACAAATGAAAATACTAAATTTATCATACCTACCTAAACGTATAAGTTAAACTTAATGCTGAACTTTAAGTATTATAACATAATGGCTACTAATATTAATCACACGTCAAATCCAAATCACCTTTATGTGGATTTCACTGAGGAATATTATATTTTAAGATAAAAGACAAATCCAAAGTGAAAGCAAAGATGATATGTAAATACGTGGGATAAAAAAAAACGTTTCCACTCAAATAAATTATGGATGACTTTAATGTTTATTAAGTTATTAATTTCTCTAATTCGTGGAGAGTGCTAGATTCAAGTATTATAGCATAATGGCTACTCATGGTACTCATACGTCAAATCCAAATCACCTTGGTGTGGATTTCACCAAGGAATATTATATTTTAAGGTAAAGACAAATCCAAAGTGAAAGGAAAGATGATATGTAAAGATGTGAAAGATGATAGGTAAAGACGGAATTTAAAAAAAGGTATTTTTATTCAAACCAGAGTTACATGGTGATATGTTATTGTTTATTTGTATACATGAATTGTAAATAGGTTTTTAGTATATATGGTATGTGTGATATATTTTAAATGGAGAATGTAAAGTTTCATAGATCAATTTGTTATCTAACTTGGTAGGTGACTAGGAGTATACTTAATGTGTTTTAATTTAAGTTTTAATTGTTAATTTTTATTCTTCGTATTTATAATTTAACTAAAAAAAATATACTAAATGCTTCCTTAATAGTCAAGATAATATTAAATAAAGTTTAAAGATATGATTTTAACGCTCAATAATGGTTGCACCATAGTCAATTAGGTTGCGATTATTATATAAAAAATTTATTTTATATTATAAAATTAAATATTTTTATTTATTGTTTATTTTTTTATTTTTATTTTTAAATAAAAATATAATATTTTATTTTAAAAACATAGTTGTTATGGCCCATTTTCTTCTTAAACCCTTAAACATTTGGATAATCAAAATGTAAAATATTTTTTGGTAGGTTAATTGACAATAATAACCAGATCAACTAAATATTCAAGTTTATGGTAATTTGTGAAAATTATATATTGATTTAAATTGTAATAATAATTGTAAAAAAAATTATAAAATGATTTAGAGATTTTATAAATTTAAATAATGATTTTTAATAATATAAGTGTTAATGATAAAATAGGACAAAATTACTCTATTGCATTTTGTTTATATATATATATATATATATATATATATAATTTTTTTTTTATTATCTATTTATTTTTTAGTAAAATTATTATAAAACAAATAATAATAACTATATAATTTTAAAGCCATCCTAAATTAGACATTAAATTAATGCATAAATATTAGGAAATGAACATAATTATATTTTATATTCTTTTGAATTGTCTCCCCATTATTTGATCTAATATGAATAACATCTACCGCAAGTTTAATAGAGCTTAACTATTAAACCATAAAATAAGAGAATCAAGCTAATAATATCAACACTATTAAAATATAACATATCATGAGGCCTTTTCTAATAAACTAAATTTTCAATTCTACTATATTAATATGATTTCAAACATGCATCTTATTAACTTATGTTTTGGTATTACCTAGACTATCTCTCAAACATTATTCAATAACAAATTCATCATAGAATTAATTTATTTTTGCTCAAATATAAATCTTAAAAATAAATACTAGAAAATAATGAAACCATTAATAATAAGAAGTTCAAATATTGTAGTGATTTTGTAAATCTTAATCTCTTTCATCATAACATTTTTCAATATTGTAAATTAAAAGAAAAAATGTATAACTCTTGTGACTTATATTCAAATTAAAAATAATTCTTTTTTTTTTTAAATAAACCATTGCCTAAAATTTGTAATTAAAAAAATAGTTTAAAAATGACCACCATTTCCTTTAACATATTCTACCATTAATAATATGGCATAGGTATCCATATTTCAATTGATTTTTTCCAAAAAAAAAATATTATTATATAATAATAATAATCAATACCATCTTAATATTTAAATTATATATCCATTGTTTAAAATATGTATTTTATTATTTTATCTATTAATATAATAATCAAAATACTTATCTTATTAGGTCATCAAAATAGTATAGTAAGCATTACAAAGAATATATATATATATATATATATATATATATATATATATAATTAATTTATTTATTAATTTATAAATGGAAAATGACATGAATAATTCAAAATCCATAAATAATTAAATGCTTTGTCAAATGGATGTAGTTTGAGTGAAGAAAATTCACATATTTTTATTTTTACTTAATATTAAATCATATTTAGATATCTACTCATTATTTTAACAGAGTCATTCTATCTAAAGCATTGATAATGTTGGACACCTAATTCTCTAAAGGTTGGTGTGGAAGTTGAATAGTCTAAAGAAGTCCAAGAGACCTTGGAATACGAAACCAAGGGTCATATGAATGTAGTATAAATGTATATCTTTTTCAATAAAAAAGAAATTTATTGATTTATCATTCAAATTCTATTCACATTCCATGTATGCTTTACATGGTATCAGAGCTTGAGGCGAATACCTGCCCTGATCAAAGTGTGAGCCACTAGTTTTATGTCTGTCAGTTCTGCCATATCTGCTTGTCAGAACTGAGCGTTCTATTCCTCATTTTGTGCCTGCCCGTAGGGATCTTAATGCTCCACTAATTTGGTGTAACTCCTCTGGCCTGAATTGCAAGTCTGAGAGGTAGATAACTTGCAGAATCTACCCATTGTGTGCCTATCCTGCCGATTACTCGAATGTGCCTAGTCTTTTGTTGAGCAGTCTTCACGTGGACCTGTGTGCTGGCAACACAATTGAAGGCCCCTGTAGTGACAAAGACCACGGTGGTTGTTGCAAGTCTGTCCTCAATGATTTCTCTAGGAAATGAAACTTTTGTGATAGTTATCTCTAGCTAGTGTGATGCAGTATCGCATTCCATTTTCATTTTAGGAATTCCTTTTTTGAACTGTGAGTTTGATTAGAGTGAAGCGAAGTGTTGATATTTAGAACAATTGTCATTCTCTGCGATGAATGTTGGTCTTGAATCTGGACACTAGTTTGTTGGAATAGTGCATGCGTGGTGTATGCGTTGTTCTGTGCCAAGTACCACAAAAGGCGATCCAGTCGTCGGAAGAGCACAACCATAGTCCTCGGTACGAGTCCTACGCCAATCACATTTTCCATTAAAACACTCGCTTAGTGGTGAACATGGAGCCATTGTGACTGTGTTGTGGCTGAAACTACATCTCTTGCGTGAATGGTAGACAAGAGCTGCTTTTACACTTGTTCCAACAATATCTTATTCAGATAGCAGAGTGGTTGTGTAATAGATAACATGGGGCCTGAAGATGAGAGTTGCACAGTTGAAGAAGTGGAACAATGTCATTTTCTTCTACTCTGGTCGCTTGGAAAAATCTTCCGCCATCGATTCAGACTAAGAATTTGTAAAAATAAAAGCCACTCTTCCTGAAGTAAGCTTAAGCCACGGTTTGACCTCTCTCTTTGTTTACATTCATCTGTGCATAGACAACTCTGTGTATTCATATGTGTGGTGATTTATTTGAGTTAGACTACTTTGTGGTTTGAATGCCATGACAAAATTGTTTTTACCGAGGATGGTAAATCACTTCCATACCTAATATTTGGTGTCTATGACAGTGAAGAGGTTGTCGGTGTTAGTGGTGTAGACGCCATTTTACTGAGTAAATGATGTAATCTACTAAGTAGATATAGTACTCAGTAAGCACGAATTTATGAAATGGGTTCATCAACATCATCAATAATTGGAATCATGTGTTGGAGTGAAGGATGCGAGACATGTGTTTAGGCTTGGTGCTTTTTCTTTGAAAGCTAAGGAAAATGCACGCTTCACCATTTCCTTTGAGCCTCCATTCATTGTGAATGTTGGTTTGGGAGAATTCATTTTTGAGTACAAACTTGCGGCCTTTTACTAATTAATGCCACTCCAAATAGGGTGCACAAGGTATGAATTGGCATTCCAACTATAACAAGGGAATTTTAGGAATTTCTTAACTAAAAATCTCATTTGATGCAGCTTGAGCGAAGTTGTTGTATGTGACATCACTAGCCATATGCGCTATGTTTTAAATTCTCTTATGCAAAGCAAATTTTTGTGATTTGTATTGAAAGAATTAAAATTTCCACCATTTTTGAAAATTGCAGTTTCCATCAAAGTCTCATTCATGTTTTGGGCACATAGAGCTTGATGTTTTGGAGTTTCCCTTGGTCATTATTGTTGAGTTTGAATTGTTAATAGAATGGCTAAAATTGACACTTTATTTGAGTTGTTGAGAACTCTAATTGTGTCTACTGTTGAAAGCACACTTAAAATCAACAAGGATACTCTTTCTGATATTCAAACCTGTTTGCAAAATGCACAAGAGAAGATAGAGTTTTCACAAATTGAATCATAGTTACAAAGAGATGAGTTACAACAAAAAAGACATCATTTTGAACATGTTTCTATTCAGAACATTGAAACAAACTCCCATAAGCCTCAAGTTGATTCAGATCCAGTGTCAATGAAGCAGCAAAGTCACATGCAAATGCAGAAGTTTAGTCTGCACTTCCAAGCCCATCATCAGACCTTGGGAAGAGCTTGTCCATAACAAGCACAAAACTAGTCTTGGATATGGCAAGGAATTTTCCTTTCATATTCCAGAATATCTAATCCCATTCAAATTCAAAGTGTTGGGTTTCTTCATGGTGGTTCACCTTCACCTATTCTAGATTTTTCTCCTCCACATTCACAGCGAAAAGTTGTTAAATGCCAACACTGTGACCGAGTTGGCCATATGAAAGATCATTGTTTTGATCTTCATCCATGTAAGCACTGTCATAAAACCAGTTATTCTTCAAACAGATGCTTAAAAAACAAACCTCCCGCAAGACCAAATATTCATTTTGGATGGATCGCTTCTTAACAATGGGATTCAATAGCCAAGAAGATATTTCAATCATATGTCCAAACTTGTTCTAGAGTATTGAACAATCTTGCAGTTGAGTTTTCTCCATCATCTCACCTTGTATCTGACAGGGGGGAACTGATGGTTATCTACAAGCTTCAAAGCCACATCAAGCGAGCTTGAGCCACAATCTGCCATACCAGATTCAGATTTGTAGCCAGAGACAAAGATGTCCCTGAACATGCCTTCAGTTGATGGTCATCCTTAAACCATCACATGTTGAGACCTCGCTTTTCAGGTTGAGGTTCTCCCTTTTTATGCGGGGTGAGACCTCCCTTTCAAGGTTGAAGGTTTCCCTCTTCAAAACATTAGGGACACTTCCTCTTGCAGAAGATTTCAACTTCTTTCCAGACTTGGAAGAGTTCCGGGAGCTGCACTAAGCATTCTAGTGTTGGTGGTCATCTTTAAACCATCCCTTTTATACCAACATTTCAAAGAGCACATTCAGTCTAGTTCTTCCATGCATGTTTTGCACACTTTGTATTACAACTCTCTTCTTGGACTCATACATAGCCCTTCGGATTAGGGGGGGTATGTTGGACACCTAATCCTCTAAGGGTTGGTGTGGAAGCTGAATAGTCTAAGGAAGTTCAAGAGACCTTGGAATACGAAACCAAGGGTCATATGAATGTAATATAAATGTATATATTTGTCAATAGAAAAAAATTTATTGATTTATCATTCAAATTCTGTTCACATTCCATGTATGCCTTGCAGATAGCCTTATTTTGAAAAGGAAAATTAAATTAAAAAAAAAAAGAAATAAGATAAAGTTTCTTGCACTTAATTTTAAAGTTATTTGTTATAAATAGTTTATGATTGAAATGTGTATAGCCTCATTGTTAATGGAAGGAAGATTCTCTTCTAAAACAATATTAAGATAAGGGGTGTTATACTTAATTTTAATATTATTTTTTTGTAACTTTAATTTTTAAGATTATTTTCCCATAAATTCTCTTTTTTTCAAATGCCTATGAAGATATTACAATTCTAGACTAGACAACTATATAAAATCATTGGGATAACCCTTCTAAACTAGACAACTATATAAAATCATTGGGATAACCAAAGTGTTAAAAAGGTTTTTTTTTTTTTTTTTTCCAGCTCTTTAGGTTTTTTTAATTAAAATGTGTTTTTCAAGCTCCATTGATTTTTTAAACACTTGTACATCAATTCAAAATTTATTTGTGATAAAGATTAATATTAATATTTTTTATTAAAATATTTTTCCAAATTGTTATAGTAAATAAAATATAAGATATATCCCATTTACTTCTTTTAAATAATTACTACTTTTGAGTTATTTATATTTATATAAATATTGGTGTTAGTGCATAAATGTTTAGAATTCTAAGTTAAGGTTAGAAGTAAATATTGCTAAAAAGATACTTATGGTCTATATATAAATGAGGAGGATAACTATTCCTACAGGTGATGCAGATGATGAGTCATATATCTTCATATATATAAAAATGTGTAGTTATTGAATAATATTATTAGTGTGATAGGATGTTGACTAATTTAACTAGCATTGTGCATATATGAGAATGAGAATAATTTATTTTTTCAATATTATTTTTGCACAATTTTCTAAGAAATCTTTTATTGTTAATACAAATATCAACTAGCACAACCACATTAATAAATATGGTTGATAAATGCCTGCAAGCCCATATCAAACACACATATAAATTATCAATAATATTAAGAATTAACGTTATTAATGTTATTATCAATAATATTAATATAAATCTAAGAACCATATTAATAATAATTAATATTATATTATATATATATTAAATAATAATAATAATTATTATATTATATAATAATAATAATAAATAAATAAATAAATAACTAAAGATAATAACAACAATTATATTAATAATAATTTAATAAATTATATTAATAATCATTTAATAAATAATAATGAAGTAATTATGAAATAAACACTCAATAAAAATCAAACAATAATTTATATGTGGTTAATAGGAAATTCAACTTTAAACATTCCACCATAATACAATTATTAAATGCTAGCTTCTCCCAAAACATATGAGATTGATGACAAAAGTTGCACCAATTCAAATCAACAAGATAATGATCGCAATTATGAGAAAAAGAATGATTTATTTTTTCAATATTATTTTTGCACAAATTTCTAAGCAATCCTATATTGTTAATATAACTAGCACAACCACATTAATAAATGTGGTTGATAAGCTGATAGGCCCATATCAAGCACATATATCAATTATCAATAATATTAAAAATTAATGTTATTATCAATAATATTAATATAAATATAAAGACCATATTAATAATCATTGATATTATATTATTACCTCTATATTAAATAATAATAATAATAATAAATAAAGATAATAACAACAATTATGTTAATAATCATTTAATAAATTATATTAATAATCATTTAATAAATAATAACAAAGTAATTATGAAATAAACATTTAATAAAAATCAAACAACAATTTAAATATGGTTGATAGGAAATTCAACATTAAACACTTCACCGGAACACAATTATTAAACACTAACCTCTTCCAAAACATATTGAGATCGATGAAAAAAGTTGCACCAATTCAAATCAATAAGATAATGATCATGACCATTCATGCTTTCCAACCAATCCCTTCTCGTATTGTCTTGCATTTTTGCATAACCTTGAAAATAAAAAGGCAGTGAAATCTGGAAACCATCTATTGATTTCACTCTTGATATAGCTGTAAATGTCGGACCCTAGCTCCTTCTATCTCCAATATGTACAATGGCTCATTGCAAGGGAATAATATTAAACCCAAGGGATAAATATATAAACCCAAGGTATAAAAACCCTAAGGTAAATATTATAAACAATAAAATAAGCATGCTTGACCATGATTTACCATCATTGATTTTCATACTGACAAGATGTTTTTCACAATGTGACGTTGGACTATGGTTGACCATGGTTGATTTTCATATTGAGAGAATCTTTGGCACATTGTGACATTGGACCATCGTTGACCATGGATGACTATGATTGTAAACCCAAGAGATTTATATTAAACCCTAAGATTAATATTATAAACCCTAGGAATATGAACCAAATAAACACAAGGGATTGATATTATAAATCAAAGGGAATAAAAAACCCAAGGGATTAATTCTAAAACCCAAAGATATTAAAAACCCAACATATTGATAATATAAACACTAAAGGGATTTATATTATAAACCCAAGGGATTAATACTAAAAAACCAAGGGATTAAAAACCCGACGGATTGATAATATAAACACAAGGGAATAATATTTTTTTTGCTAAGGCAAGAGCAGATCCTTCTATTTAATTAAAAAAGGAGAAATAGTGTACAAAAGGCAACCGCGACAGTGAGGCCCACCCCAATCCATGGTGTCAAGATGACAAAGCGAACAAAACTGATCGTTGGATCCTAAGCTAAAGATCCAGCGGAGGAAAAACATATTGGGTGGCCAACAAGCTCACCTTTTAACAAACAAATTGGACCCGATGAACCCAGTAGACCATAATTTGTAATCATATCGGGTCCATTTTTGACATAACCTTTGTTCACTTTTACCACCCGAAATCCACCCTTTGCATGCGATTCCAGTGAGATCGTGCAAACAGCTCGAAAGATAACCACTGTTTCAGACCCACCAACATGCACGTTTATTCTTAGTTGTGGATTGTCCTCGCTTGATCCATATAGTTACTGCGCGATGAGGGCGGTATTTCCTCCCCACCCTTAGCCACGTGTTGCATGGTGAGTGGAATCGCTCTTGATTGTGAAAAACCACTTCTGGCTTGATGAGCGTGCGATAAACCGAAAACCACCCCGATGGCAGTAAAGCTATCACAGGAATAAAAGCGGGCGTTTTGCTTCTGTCGAGAAAATCTGGACTCCGGCGCTTGGGCCAAAGGAAGATGAAGATCTCGTCTTCCAGTCATCCCCTGAGACTTCTGGTTTGCTGTTACCTGGGTTAAGGAGGCCGACATAGACCTGCATCCTAAAAAGGATCTCACTTATGTCATAACATTTCATAATGAATCCGGCTCAACTAGACCTCGTCTCTCCGGCTCTGTTTTGGAAAATTTTGTCTCTTGAATTTTTCTGATACTGTTGTTGGTCGCTAATGGCCCTAGATAAGCATCCCTCCTTCAACCTATCATCCATTCTCTCCTCCCACCAGCAGCACAAGTCAATATGCTTGTTTCATACCCCCTCATTGGCAAGCCAGTCTGCAACTTTGTTGGCTTCCCTGCGAACATGCACCAACCTAAGAGTTCTCAGCCTTCTTAGGTGCCCTTGAATTCTTTGGTGGACTTGCAAAAGCCACCAGTGTTCTGAGATTTTCTCAGGAGTAGCGCCTGCATTTATCCTCTTCACTGAGTTAATGACTACTTCCAAGTCAGCCTCAATGATGACGTTGTGAATGTTGTACTTGAGTAATATTTCCAGGCATAATTCCATTGCCATGAGCTCAGCCATATTGTTGGTTTCTTTTCCTAGATAACTGTGGAAGATGACTTATATGCTTCCTTCCTCATCCCTCAAGACCCCTCCATAACCATCTTTTCCTGGATTCCCTTTTGAGGCCCCGTCTATGTTAAATTTTAAAAAACCATGAGAAGGGGGTTGCCAAGAAGACTTATCTGCTGAGGTATTCTTGTTAATCTGCATAGAACCCAGAGGGGGATGAACCTTGAGCTCTAACTTCTCCAAAATTCTGGCCTCTCTTTGTCTGATGGGTTTGCTAGTAGCTGCACCTCCCAATATATGAATAGTCTCTTTGATTTGTTTAAGGATTAGCTTAAGGATGCTTCTCACTGGACTCACTTTCTCCTTGAAAATCTTGTTGTTGCACTCCTTCTAGACATTCCAGATTATGAATCTCGGGGTCAGCATCCAGGCGGAGTTAATGATCTCATTACCCGAAAAAATTTCCGCCAATTCTTCAATGTAGTAATGATGTCATTAACATTTCTGTCTGTCTGCTCAAAGACTTCTCCAACCCAATTCCAAAGTATTGTAGTGAAAGTGCATCTATTCAGTTGATGATTTGTAGTTTCTTCTTGTTGTCTACATAAGTGACATCTTGAGGGGCCAACAAAGCCTCTTTTTCTTAGGTTATCCCATGTCAGAATCTTGCCCTGTTGAACCAACCACTTGAACAGTTTAACTTTCATCCATTGAGGAATTTCCCAGATTTCTTTCCATGTTTTATCAGTGTTTGGAAGGTTAAGCCCTGCATCTATTCTTTTGGCTTCCTTAAGGTTGAAAAGACCTGTCTTGTTCTTTCCCCATCTTAGTTGATCATTCAAGTTGGAGTTTAAGATTTGTCTCTTGTCTAAAAGCCCTTTAAGGGCTATAGCTTGAGTATGCAACATGCCCATTCCACTGTAATCTAGAAGTTTCCATGTTCTCCATTTCCCATTGTTCCTTGATTGGTCTCAATAGTCACTTACCCACCTTAGTCCTTTGTTGATGGTATTGGTGTGAATGTCTGCTAATTCTTCACTTCGGAGATTGTCCTCCTGCTGCCAATTATCCTCCCAGAACCAAGCTAGGTTTCCATTTTTGATCTCCCAGAAACTGTGATTTTGGACTAGGGCCCCATTCTGCCATGCCTTGTTCCAAATTGCAGAACCTTTTACTTGTCCTATCATTCTGATTAGATTGTTCTCTTGCCATTCGCTAGCATATTTGTGCTTCCAAAGTTTTGCCCAGGGGGCTTGTATTTCCTTTAGCCATCTCCACTAGATTTTGGCACCAAGAACTCTGTTAAGAATTCCTAGGTCATGAAGACCCAAGCCACCATGGGACTTAGGTATGCATACTCTGTCCCATGCCAGTAGGGCCCATTTCTTCTTTTCTTCACCTTCCCCCAGAGAAATTCTCTCTGAATGTTTCTTATATTAGTAATTACACTGGCTAGTGCTGGAATGGCAAAGAGCATATAGATAGGGATACTTTGGAGGACAACCTTAGTGAGAATCAGTCTCCCTGCTAGATTTAGTGCTCTATTTGTCCATTTACTAATCTTATGATTTAGCTTACTAAGAACAGGCTCCCAGATATCCTTGTGAAGCGGTTTGTCAGTGAGAGGAAGTCCCAAATACTTCGCAGGCAGTGTCTCCCTTTGAAAGCCCAAAATTCTGGAAATATTTTTTTGAATTGAAATATCCGTATTGAAAAAGAAAATCTTTGATTTAGTGAGACTTATCTATGTGCCTGCTGCCCTAGCAAACTCACTCAAAATCTATTTGAATGCTTTGGCTTCCTTGATAGTATGTGTGCCTTGAAGCATAGTATCATCCACAAATTGCTGATGTGTCACCTTGTCCCCACCTTGAGTGATTCTCAGACCCTGAATTCTCCCTTCTTCCTTAGCAACTATGATAGCTCTCCCTAACCATTCAATCATTAGAATGAAAAGGAAATAAGAAAGAGGATCTCCTTGTCTGAGACCTCTAGAAGGTTTAAAGGTTCTGGAAGGAGATCCATTAAGAAGAATTGAATAGCTGGCGGTGGTAACTAGCTCCATAACCCATTTAATCTAGTTATAATCAAATCCATAGGCTTTTAATATTGCTCTTATGTACGACCAGCTAAGTTTGTCATAGGCCTTTGCTATGTCCAGCTGCATTATCATTCCTACATGTTTGTTGGTAATGAGTGAATGAACCATTTCATGTGCTTGAATTATATTATCTAGAATTTATCTTCCTTCCACATAGCCCATTTGCTCCTCTGATACTAGGGTTGCAAGGAGAGGTTTGAGATGGTTGGCAATGACTTTGGATATAATTTTGTATATCACATTACATAATGCTATAGGTCTAAATTTGTATGGAGAGGTGGCCTTTTCCTGTTTGGGGATTAAGGCTACGAAAGATTCATTGAGCACCTTTAAGACTTTCTTAAATCTTCGAGAGTCTTCCACTACCTCCAGGATGTCCTGTTCACTATCCTCCAACAAGCTTTTTGAAAAAGTCCACATTAAAGCCATTTGGGCCTGGTGCTTCCCCATTTTTCATCTCTTTCATGGCTTCCTCAATTTCTTCCTCTGTTACTGGTCTATTGAGATTGAAATTATCTTCTTTGGTAACCAATTTAGGGATGTGCTGAGTAAATCTTTTCGTAAACTAGTATCTGTCTTCTGAGGTTTCCTCAGCAATTTTCTAAAAATGCTGGAGTAGAACCTTATCCATCTCTTCATGAGTGTTTCTCTCTATTCCATGCTGATCTGTAAGTTTCACAATTCTATTATTGTTTTTGTGAGCTATGGTGGATCTGTGAAAGAATTTGGTGTTTCTCTCCCCTTCTTTAATCCATTGAACTCTGGATTTCTGTCTCCAAAATATTTCCTCTTGAAGACATTTTTTGTCCCACTCCTGCTGGAGTGACTTTGCCATCTCTTTCCTTTCATCTGTATAGCCTTCTGTGATAAGAATCTGATTTATTTCCTTTAGATTCTTTTCCACATCTCCTTTAGCTTTGAAGATGTTACCAAATTCCTTTTTATTCCACTCTTTGAGTCTTCCTTTAATGTGTTTGAGCCTGTAGTGTAGAAGGAACAACTTTGTACCTTGAAGGTGAAGCTCTTCCTTCCACCATTTTTCAATGTTTGTGAGGAAATCTGAATGCGTGAGCCAAGCGTTCTCAAACCTGAAGGGGGTGTTCATTGGTTTGCCAAAAAGGGAAGCTTCCATTTGGACAGGCTAGTGATCTGAACCCCCAAAAGGTAGTATGAGTGCAGTAATGTTGCTTCCCCTGAGAAGAAGTTCCTCTGAAACCATAAATCTGTCCAATTTTGAGGCCACCTGGGTAGGGCCCCCTCTTTTGTTATTCCAAGTGAAGATTCCATTGCTTGTTTCCATATCAACCAATTTCATATTGGTGATGAAGTTCTGGAAGGAAACTGAGTCTCTACCAAGTATTCTAGTTCCTCCTTTCTTCTCCATGAGTGATTTTGTTATGTTAAAATCACCTCCAGAATCCAGGGTAGAGTTGGGTATCTCTTCTTCATATCCCCCAGTGTTGTGAGGAGTCAAAGTTTGTCCTCCATTGGCTGTGGACCATAGACATTGGTGATCATGTAACATTGTATGTCGCCCATCGGTTGGAAAATCAGAGAAAGGTGATGTCTGGATGCCTCTGCATCAATCACACCAAATTTTTGTGGATCCCATAGAGTGAGAATGCCACTAGTAGATTTATTTTCCTTAACTTCAAGGTATTCATATCTATTTACCCATTTTCTATGTTTTTCGCGGATCCTCTCCACTGAGCATTTTGTTTCATGTATGAATACTATGTCAAGTTTTTCCTCTCTGATCCTTTTACCTAGATTCCTCTGTTTTCTTCTGCTCCCTAGTCGTCTAATGTTCCAGGTTGTGATTTCATTGAGGAGGGGTTTTAAAGGAGTAAATGGAAAGGTCTTTCATCCTTCCTGAGTCAATCATGAGTTTTCCACACTCCAGTAGTAGTTCTTTCTATCTTTTTCTTCCCCTCCTCTTTCCTGGATACTTTGTTAGTTTTCCTGTTATTAATCCTATTGAGGAAGTCCCTTTGTTTTCCTAGTTGTCATGTCCTCTTTTGACTCATGCAACTGCTTGATGTGACTTGTTAAGGAATATCTGTTGGACCTTGTCCACATCCTCCTGGGGGATGGAGTTTATTCCCAGGTTTCCTCCCTGTTCTAGAAACTTTTCCAGTTCTAGGTTCTCCCTTTCCAGGATCTCCTGTAAGTCTTGATCCTCTGTACCACTTTCACTTTGAGTCATTTCCTGGTATTTTTCTATTTACATGGTACTCAAAGGGTCCGTCGTGTGTTCATTCTATTCCTGAGTGAACTCCATGCTGGTCTCTTTTTCTTTCCCCCTTGCTATCTGATTCTCTGTACTCTCTAGATCCCCTCCTTCTGCTTCCTTTTCTCATAATATCTCAAAACTGTTGTAACTTTTTGTTTTATCATTCACCATAGGGTTCTTTTGTGTCTTCCTTCCCCCTCCTTTTCCTTTTCCTCCTACTGTGGTGAAACCTATCTGGTCTTTCCCTTTGTTGGTATTTAGGTTTTCCTCCCTTCTATTAAGAGGATAGTCTCTGGATAGATGCCCATGCTCATGACATTTGTGACATCTGAATGGGATATGTTCATAGTCAACTATTTGAACCCATTCCTCATCATATACTTCTAGAATGACCTCATCTGGAAGGGCTCCTGGTAGGTCCATCTCCACACATATTCGGGCATAGGATCTGTATATTTTCCTCGTAGAGTTGCCTCTAAAAATTTTAAGAAATGACCTAATTTATTTCCTATAACTTTTAAAGACTCTGGTATCCAGTAATATAAAGGTAAGGAGTATAGTTGAATCCATACCGGCACCGAAGTGAAGGTTTCTCATTCTGGCACAAAGTTCATTGTCCATGACTGCATATAGAGACTAGCAGCTACAAAGAAGTATGGCCCTCCTTCAAAGATCTTGTCTCTGTCTTCCATGTTTGTAAACACCACAATTAAAAAACCTTTGGATCCAAGATGTATATTTAACTCCCCCTTTGGTTTCCAGTTGTGTTTTATCCAGGTGTACAACACTTTCTCTAATGGCCAGATTCCCATAAATTTGCATATGATGGCATAGTTTGCCATGTGATCCCTGTGCACTTGCAGAGCTGGATCATTCAGAATAACCAGAGGTTTAGTTACGGTCTTGGGTTTACAGGGCCCCATCTTAGCTCTATTCTCTGATCCCTGACCTCTGTCTTCCTCTTTCTCCTCCTGATAGTCTTCTTCGTGGGCCCCTTGATCTGCATGGGTTTTGCTACCTTCCGCCTTCTGAGTTATGGTGTTTTTTTGCCTTGACCTCCAAGAGTTATGGAGGTTTGTTATTTTCTCCCCTCTTCCTCTGTTTGCAACCATATTATTGTAGGAGGGATTGGAGCTCCCTCCTCCCTGTGTCTCCATGGGTGCTTGTTGCCCTCTGTCATTTGCTTAGTTAAACCCTAGAACCAGAGCTCCCGCCATCCCGACCGACCTCCGATCACCTTCAATGCAAGGGAATAATACTAAAACTAAGAGATTAATATTATAAACACAGGGTATATAAACCCTATGATAAATAGTATAGACCCAAGGGAATAATAAACATAAGGGATTATAAACCTAGGGGAATAATATTAAACCCAAGGGATAAATATTATAAACCTAAGGAATATAAACCCTAAGATAAATATTATAAACCCTAACACAAATATTTGTCACAATGCGATGTTGGAATATGGTTGACCATGATTGATTTTCATATTTAGACAAATAAACCCTAAAATAAACATGATTGACCATGATTTACCATAATTGATTTTCATACTGAGATGATGTTTGTTATAATCTGACGTTGGACCATGGTTGATCATGGTTGATTTTCATATTGACACAATATTTGGCACATTGTGACATTAGACCATCGTTGACCATGGATGACCATAATTGTAAACCCAAGGGATTTATGTTAAACCCTAGGATTAATATTATAAACTCTATGAATAATATTATACCCTAGGAATATGAACCAAATAAATCCAAGGGATTGCTATTATAAACCAAAGGGAATAATAAACCCAAGGGATTAATTCTAAAACCAAAGGTATTATAAAACCGAGAGAATAATAAACCAAAGTGGTTAATACTAAAAACCTAATGGATTAAAAACCCAACGGTTTGATAATATAAACACAATGAAATAATATTAAACCCAAGTGACTAATATTATAAACCCAAGGTATATAAACCCTACGATAAATATTATAAACCCAAGGGATTATAACCCCAAGGGAATAATATTAAACCCAAGAGATGTATATTATAAACTCAAGGAATATAAACCCTAAGATAAGTATTTGTCACAATGCAACGTTGGAATATAGTTAACCATGATTCATTTTCATATTGAGACAATGTTTGTCACAATACAACATTGGATAATGGTTGACTGAGGTTGGAAAATGGCTGACCATCGTTGACCATGGTTGATCTCCATATTGAGACAATATTTGTTACAATGCAATGTTCACTAGTACAAAATGGCTAATTAGTTACTAAAACAACGACTAAAATTTGCATATAAATGACCTTTTTTCGGTCGGTGACCAGTAGTAGCTAATTTACATTATCTTATAACGTGACCAACTTTTAGTCATTTTTAGCTATTTTTAGCTTAGTCATTAATTAGTTGTCTCAATTTTATCATCTGGTAATATATTTTGTCATTAATTTGGTCATTGATTTAATCATTAATTGCTACAATTAATGACCAAATATACAACAAAATATATTACTAGATGATCATCCGAGAAAACCAATTAATGACTATAGAAATATGACTAAAATGTTGGTTGTGTTATAAGATACCATAAATTAGCTACTAATAGTCACATATATGCAAATTTTAGTCGTTGTTTGAAACCAATTAACGACCAAAGAAATATGAATAAATTTTTTCGTGTTATAAGATATTGTAAATTAGTTACTAATAGTCTTATATATGCAAAATTTAGTTGTCATTTGTAATCACAAATTAATCATTTGTAGTAGTCATTTATATTTTTTTGGTAGTTTCATATTCATGATATAAACGACTAATTTAGTAGTTTATATTCATTTCATTTATTTTTATTAATAATCATTATAAACAACTAATTTATTCATATATTCATTTTACTTGTGTTCATCATTAATTAATATGAACTACTAATTTAGTAGTTTTAGATTTCTTTTATGTATTAATTATTAATCAACATAAATTAATTAGTATGATTTTGCGACTAAATTAAAAAAATGTCATACAATGTGCACTGGTTCATCTAATATAAAAATGCAAAGTTACATATCTTAATTAAAATAATAAACAATATTAAGTGCACCTATAAATAATTTTACCACATAAATTATATTATATGAAATGTGAAGTATTACAATATGAGTTTCCAACTTAATATTGGTTGGACTACAATTTACACATGAAATGTCGTTTCATTACTATAGAACATTATCATTGTGTTGGCAAGTCATTGTAGGTGAATTCAACAATTCCGAAGACTTGAAAATCAGTGTCTATGTGTGTGCCTTATGCATGATATTTCCTTTAAGCGTATCACTAAACCGATTCTCTTCTCTCTCCTTTTTCATTTATCGCTCCACTGTTAATGTTCTCTTCTTTCTTAAAATCCTGCTGCTTACCATCAATACTGAGTTCATTTTCTGAAGAAAAAAGAAGAAGATATATTGCAAAGTGTAAGACATGAAATATGATGGACACTAGAATATAAAATATAAATGATTTATATGCATATACCTCAACATCAACAATGTTAAAGCCATTCTTTCCCATAAAAGCAAGAAACTCGAACAAGTTTTCTTCACTTGAGCAATAGTTGCCACTATGAGGCCAGATGACCTATATAAACAAATAAACATCACCATAGAAAATAACACCTTAGTAACTTATTATTCAACCTTCAGGGAAATCTTACACACAATCATGCCAACTAAGTTACATGCTAAAAAGCTCAAGCTATAAATAACTTGTGAAAACAAATAATCTGAGTTGTGATGTCCAATCCTTGTCATGTTATTCGCAACAACATTTTGCTCTCTACCGCATGAACTTGGTCAAGTATATAAACAATGTGTGCTCAAATAACAACATGAAAGTAAAATTTTCTAATATTATGAAAATATTTCAACACAAAACAATTAAAAGGATTTCAATCAATTATCCTATAATACTAATTTCATCTTCAAGCTTTGGTTGTTGTTTAAAAGAACATGATACCAAGTATTTTCAATTTCATAGTTAAAATACAAAGAAAAATAAAAAGAAGATATCATGGAATGGACATTGCAATTATAAAAAAAATTATTTACCTTTCCATCAATGTCTTATCAGGCATTGCTAAAACATTTGCTTGCCCAAAATAACCATGAGGTGAAAGAGTCACAACATTAAGAACCATAGGAATACCTACTAGAAACATTTCCAAAGTCGATGGCTCAAGTGCTTGAAGTGTCTCCAACAGAAAATGAATCATATCCAAGACATGATCACTATTGTCTTCTCATGCTGTTTCCAATCACATTTCATGTAACCTGCCCACACCAGAGTCAAGTAAATATCAAATGAATGCATTGACATTTTTTTTTTTTATATTTTATATCTATAAACTTTGAATCTAATTTGTTTCAGGAACATTTTAATTCCTATTGAAATCCTTCCTATCATGAGAAGGTATCAATCAAGTAGGACATCATAAAAATCAACCTCAATGAGGTCCTCTAACAATTTCTACAATATCAATATTTGTCTTGTTGTGATATCTTGGATAGAAAAAAGAACATATCTGCAAAAGAAAAATCCATATATTACTTATGTTCAAACTCTATATATGGTTTATTCTTATGTAGCTTTTTAAGATGTGCCTCTGCCTTTACCAAAGTGGATTGTAGCTTGGTCAAACTCTATATCCTTTCATTAAACATCAATTTCTACAAGATAAATGTCACAGATTATTATTTCCCATTTCTCAATATGCTACATATGATAAATTGAAAGTCACATAAAAGCAAGAGAAAAACCTTTTCTACCCAAAATAAACAAACAAACAATGCCTCTAATAAACTTCACACCTCAAAAATTACTCTGCCTCTACCACGTTCTTAGACTAAAGGTGATATTATTTGAATCATCTTTAGGTAATATTTAATGTGATATTCGTATGTTTACCATGATGCAAATTTGGTGCTAAAATCAATATATAAATCTAGGTTATTATAAGTGGAATTCAAGTATAGTTCAGAAAAATAATTTCATTATAAGGTATGGAGAGAGAAACATCATCATAATTAGGATTATCTATTTTAGTTTGATTTGAGTTGAGTTTGTATTTGAATATATAGTTTTCTCTAAAGAAGTGAAATAGAAAGATGAGAATCGAAATAGCCGTGTGAATTTTTAATCAATTCATATTATATATCTCTAAAACAACCAGGTCATCCTTGTCTGCTATTTGATAGAGATTTATTGTGCATAGAAGAGTAATGAACTAACTATTAAACACAATGATTCCATATATTAACCAAGGAAAGAAAAATTACATGGTTGTGGTATTCATGTGCTTGAATGAAATCCAACAATGGTTGTGTGCTTTCTTTTATCATGAAATGGTATTGAAGACAAATGTCAGTTCAAAAGTTGAACTCCATTACCAATAGGAGCTGGTCATGTTGGGTAAGGAAAGGGTGAATTGAAGGGCTCAAGGTCTAGCTACAATACATAGTTATCCTTATCACTACAAAATACAAATTTGTCATCATTTTCTTATCTAGTTAAAAATAAAAGTGAGTTTGTATTTGTGCACTTGTGATAGTATATGAAAAACAGAGAACTAGTGGAAATAAAAGTGTGTCATTCCATCATCCAACCTACACAGAAAACATTTATGTTCAGTTGTTGACTATAGTGGAAATAAAATTTAAAACCCACTCAACACGATCTTTACATGACATAGGCGTAATGAACTAGTACAATAGAAGCATGCTAACTAAAAAAAAGAGATGATAAAAAAGAACAATGGAACATTTTTTCCTACTACATAATTGGCATGCATAAAATTTCCATAGAATCCATAAAAAAAATGAGAACTTATGGAAAAAGAACATATCATCAACATTTTTTACCCTCTTTAACACATGTCGCTTGAGGAAGTAGAGGAGGCCAAATGTAGCAGGATTCCAATTGTGTGGGATATAAAAACAAAAATGTGGGAAAACACGCATGCCAATTCACGAAATCTCACTCTAAATAATAGAACATGTTGAGGATAGTAATGATGAAAACAAAGCATGTATGAAGATCAAGCGCCTTTAACTTGCACTGAGATTCAGATTCTCCACATTTTCTAATTTTATGAAAACAATCAAGAATATATTGGGTCTATAGCTAAAAGACTACAGTTTGTCCTTTCCAGAAATTACTTGAAAACTTATATAGTCCAGAGGCTTTTCAAATCCAAATCTCAACATTGTACCTGTAGCTTTGATTGCTCCAGTTTGGTATACATTTATTTTTGTTGGCCTACATATAATCAATATTTAGGTGCTTTATGATTCCATAGGAATTGACCCATCCTAAAGGTAGGCTAAAACTTGACTTTTTAAAGAAATCCCTCCCTCGAATATTTGTAACATGATTTGTTTCATGCTTGTGAAAAAAATATGCAACTTTCACTACAAGAAATAACTCTTATAGACATATTTCCACAAAAATCATGTTTATCAATTCGAAATACGTCTAAGTTCTCCCACTCATGTGATTAAATATGAACATGTGCATGAGCATGGGAAATCCTCAACTGTAAGTTACACTACTAGAAGGACCCGGACAATGGATCGGGAACGTGCCTTAACTGAGGGCCAAAGAGATTAATTTGAGGACACGATTCATGCTTTAACCTTGGTGAGAAATCAAATAAAAGAAGAAATGGGGTTGGCTCTAGACAATGCCGACGCAACTGGTAGTTGAGGTACTTATAAAGTCTTTAACTCTAAAGGAGACACCTATTCCAACTAAATTTGCAAGTTTCATGTTAGTTTCTGATATTTTAGAAGAATTGCTTGATATTATGGAAAGATTTAATGACTTATGTCAAAACATCACTGGTCAGATTATTGCAGAAACTTTCAGGGAGAGAATGATGAAATCTCTCTAGGTTTGGTCAGGTTGGTTTCTCTTTTCAGATGCTTATGTGAATAGACTAAGAGTTACCTTTCTTCAGTTTGGAAATTCAGGTGTCCCACCTTTTCATTCAATATGTGGAGGTGCCCCACCATTGAAGGACCTTGATAGTTCTGAAGCTAATTTACAGACATAGCAAATGAATATGGTCCAAATAAATATGCTTCTTTGGTGATTGGAGAGGGAGAAACAACTCAAGAATCGTTTAGTATTTCTCTTGTGGAGCTTGAAAGACGGTGTAGGAAAAATGGTCTATTTATTCGTGGCGGTAGGGAGGTAATGGTTTCCTGATTGCTTAGATTAGAAGAAGCAAAGAAGCATAAGAACCAAGATCAAGACGAGGTGTCAGGTATGGGTATAAATTTGCAATCGGAGGGAAGAATGTCCAGATCTAGGAAAAATGTTAAGGAAGAATCATATTTATGGTCATGGGCTAAGGAACGTGAATCAGTGGATGCCTCTTGCAGTGGAACTTTACCAAAAAGTGTTGGTGTAATGGGGACCTAAAATTCAACAATCCCGTCAAAAACCTTTAACAAAAAATTCTATGAAAACACATCATATATTACAGGCTTCAAAGTGGACTCGTGAGGATAGTAGAACTGATACAGAGGACAAGGCAGAGCTTAAGGGACTTGGTTTGAATTACTCTTCTTCTGGTAGTGATGACATATTTGGGGGTTCTGGGAAAGAAGACAAACAAGAAGTCAGAGTGGACAACATTGCTTCTACTCTTAATGATAGTGGAATGGATGAAGGTTGCAGGTGATTCTCCTTGCCTCTAGGATGTTAATTTATTTTGTTCCTTTATATATATATATATATATATATATATATATATATATATATATACCATCTAGTTTGATACTATAAACGTGTAATATTAGGAAAAATCTACGTCAATTGGAGGTAACACTCATGGAGTATCATGAGTCTCTTGAAGAACATGGCACTAAGAATGCCGAAGAAATTGAAAGAAAAGTCTCTTCCCACAGAAAGAGATTAGAAGCTGAATATGGGTTAATAGATCCTGTGACTAATAAAGACACTAGATCAGATTCTGGATACTACAAGCATTCGTCTCACATGGAAGGTAATGCATGAAATTGTATATCTACTAGATTTCATTTGATTGAAGTGGGTTCCATATGAAGTCTCTGGTGCTTGGAAATTGCAGCTCATTTTAAGTCATATTTATAAAAACTGGTATCTACATGATTAATATCTTTGTGGCTTACTTATTTTACTTTGTGATGGGAAACTGTAGAAAGAGTCCCTCACACATATTAAGTAAAGACATTGAAAGAGAGGACAAGGAGAAGGGTTTTTATGGGGATGGGGAACGAGATCTTGATATTGTTTATGTTCGTCGTGAAAGAGATGGTAATAGAGATAGGCTTCATGATTCTGATGTTGGAAGGGGGAGAGGGAGGAGCAGAAGTAGAGAACATGAAAATCATGATAGGGATAGGGACAAATATAGGGAGAGGGGCAAGGGAAGAGAGAGGGATAGGGATCATGATAGAGAAAGAGAGAGGGAAAAGAAAAGGGATAGAGATAGGGAAAAAAGGAGCAGAAGAAGCTAGTCATTTATTTTAGTGTCTTTTGGTGCTAATATGTCTTCTCTACATTTTTATTCGAGTTGTGATATCTATACAAGTAGTTAGCCTTGGAGGTTTTGGATTCAAGTTATATTTTACAACCTGCATGATTAATGCAAAATTCCATTATTGAAATTCAATTTGATGCAAAGTTGTCCCATAAGCATACTAAGGTGGTTTCAAAGTATAGAAGGTGACTTCTAACAATGTTTCATTTCTCATGTAATAGAAATTGATTCTGATGTGCATGCCTTAGAACCTTATATATGAAAGTGTTGTTTGTTATATTTTCTCTCATTTTTGAGGTGCTACTGATGAGTTGTCAATACGCCCAAAATATACACACTTATGATGGTGATTAAATCCCCATGTTTCAAAGGGTTTTGTTCTTCAGCTTGCTATTCTTCTAAAGGAGTATTCAAACCAGTAGAGAGTTACAAGATGACTCAAATACATTTAATGAAGATCGAACCTAGTTACATTTTCCAACAATATGCATGAATGTTGTTGTGGAAAATGTTCTCAAGACATGAGGAATTTTATTATTAAGGAAATTGGAAATAAATTTGGAAGGTAACATTTAATTAGATCTTTCATATACTACTCAGTGTCAAGTTGAATCAGCTTCCCAAGATGATGTTTAATGTTGGCCTCCCAAATTTAGTAATGGAGAATAGGATTCATATTGATAATGATTTGGGTAATTATAATCTCATGGCTCAAAATGAGGTTTCATCCATGATGATTAAGAGTGATATTTTATCTTCATATTTAGGAGAGGAGAGCTCATCTGATGCTTGGACCATGAATTTTGATGGGGCTTGGGAAAGGTATGGTAATGGCATTGATATTGTCTTTATTCGTCCTCATAATGATATACTTCATTTTCATTTTATGGGTCATCATATTGTGGAAAATGAGGCTCTCTTGCTTGGTCTCAATGTTGTTGGGGCGATAAAGATTAATATCTTAGATGTGTTTGGACAAGCATCAAAGGATAAAACATCACAAATATAAAAAATACAATTGCATTGACCTTTTTTATGGTTTTTCTATCACAACAATTCCTAGAGAAGACAAATATTTTGTTGATTGTTGCAGCTGCATAATTACAACCCTCTACTCATTTTCCCATGGACAAAGTCAAAAGAGGATGTTGTTGGGTCTGTGGTCCTAATTTACCAATAGCAAGTTTTTTATGATGATGAGAGTCTACTAAATTTCCGCATAATTTTCAGAAATTTTCTTTATAGATTTAAATCAGAAATCCAATCCGAAACTAGATGGTGACTTTGATGCTAATATAGAGGCCATAGTTGGGCCATATGTGGTCCAATTAAATCCCAATCGTATCCTCAAGAATTTTATTATCCTTAAGCAGATCTTTGATTGAGATCATACAATAAAGGTACATTTGAATATGCTTCTGTTGTTGGTGATGCTATTGAAGTTTAATGTGGGCACTCAGGATAGCCCGAGGACTATAAATATTGGAAATGAGCATAATCCTCAAGAATGGAAAAAAGATTGAACTTTTAAGAGAGTTTTTGGATGTGTTTGCATAGAGTTACAATAATTTGAATGCCTCTAGGATGAATGTAATTATATGATTCCTCCAAATTCATATTCAAAGCTTTTCCAAGCAAGAAAGCCTGTGGAAAATGAGGTTTTCTTTCTTGGTATCAATTTTTTTAGGGCGATAAATATTAAGATCTTAGATGTGTTTGGCCAAGCATTAAAGGATAAAAATCACAAATATAAAACATGCAACTGTATTGACCTTTTTTATGGTTTTTCTATCACAACAATTCCTAGATAAGAGAAATATTTTTTGATTTGTTGATTGTTGTAGCTGCATAATTACAACCCTCTACTCATTTTCCCATGGTCAAAGTAAAAAAAGGATGTTGTTAGGTTTGTGATCCTAATTTACCAATAGCAAGTTTTTTATGATGATGACAGTCTACTAAATTTTCTGCATAATTTTCAGAAATTTTCTTTATAGATTTAAATTAGCAATCCAATCTGAAGCTATATGGTGACTTTGATGCTAATCTAGAGGCCATAGTTGGGCCATATGTGGTCCAATTAAAGCCAAATCGGATCCTCAAGCATTTTATTATCCTTAAGCAGATGATTGATTGAGATCATACAATGAAGGTACATTTGAATATGCTTCTATTGTTGGTGATGTTATTGAATTTTAATGTGGGCACTTAGGATAGCCTAAGGACTATAAATATTGGCAGGAAATATACTCCTCAAGAATGGAAAAAATATTGAAATTATAAAATAGTTTTGGGATGTGTTTGCACATAGTTACAATAATTTTAATGCCTCCATGATGAATGTAATTATGTGATTCCTCTAAATGGATATGCAAATATCTTCCAAGAAGGAGAGCCTGTGGAAAATGAGGCTCTCTTGATTGGTCTCAATTTTCTTGGGGCGATAAATATTAAGATCTTAGCTGTGTTTGACCAAGAATAAAATGCTAAAACATCGCAAATATAAAACATGCAACTACATTAAAACTCTATAACAGGTCATATCTAAAACTATCCTCACCTGTATGCATTCATTATTTAACAACGTCAAGTCCTACCATGAAAGGGACATGATGGACAGCGCAGTAGAATTCGAGAAATTAAGATTATCTAGAGCGAAACTGAATATAGCTCATGGATACATCATTAATATCTTTAGAATATCTATTGACGCATCCCCTGATGATGGACTCACTTGGTAGTTTGAAACGTTGGGTTCATAAAACTTGATAACAAGTCATATCTAAAACTATCCTCACCAGTATGGATTCATTATTTAACAACATCAAGTCCTACCATGGAAGGGACATGATGGACAACACATCAGAATTCGAGAAATTAAGATTATCTAGAGTGAAACTGAATATAGCTCATGGATACATCATTAATATCTTTAGAATATCTATTGACGCATCCCTTGATGATGGACTCACTTGGTAGTCCGAAACGTTGGGTTCATAAAACTCTATAATAGGTCATTCCTCCTCTATCTAAAACTATCCTCACCTGTATGGATTCATTATTTAACAACATCAAGTCCTACCATGGAAGGGACATGATGGATAACACATCAGAATTCGAGAAATTAATATTATCCAGAGCGAAACTGAATATAGCTCATTGATACATCATTAATATCTCTAGAATATCTATTGACACATCCACTAATGATGGACTCACTTGGTATTGCGAAACGTTGGGTTCATAAAAATCTATAACAGGTCATTCCTCCTCTATCTAAAACTATCCTCACCTATATGGATTCATTATTTAACAACATCAAGTTCTACCATGGAAGGGACATGATGGACAACGCATCAGAATTCGAGAAGTTAAGATTATCCAGAGCAAAAATGAATATAGCTCATGGATACATCATTGATATATTTAGAATATCTATTGACGCATCCCCTGATGATGGACTCACTTAGTAGTCCGAAATGTAGGGTTCATAAAACTCTATAATCGTTCATTCCTCCTCTATCTAAAACTATCCTCACCTGTATGGATTCATTATTTAACAACATCAAGTCCTACCATGGAAGGGACATGATGGACAGTGCATCAAAATTCGAGAAATTAAGATTATCCAGAGCGAAACTAAATAGAGCTCATGGATACATCATTAATATCTTTAGAATATCTATTGACGCATCCCCTGATGATGGACTCACTTGGTAGTCTGAAACGTTGGGTTCATAAAAATCTATAACAGGTCATTCCTCCTCTATCTAAAACTATCCTCACCTGTATGGATTCATTACTTAACAACATCAAGTCCTACCATGGAAGGGACATGATGGACAACGCATCAGAATTCGAGAAATTAAGATTATCCAGATCGAAACTGAATATAGCTCATGGATACATCATTAATATCTTTAGCATATCTATTGACGCATCCCCTGATGATGGACTTATTTGGTAGTCCGAAATGTTGGGTTCATAAAACTCTATAACAGGTCATTTCTCCTCTATCTAAAACTATCCTCACCTATATGGATTCATTATTTAACAGCATCAAGTCCTACCATGGAAGGGACATGATGGACAACGCATTAGAATTCGAGAAATTAAGATTATCCAGAGAGAAACTGAATATAGCTCATGGATACATCATTAATATCTTTAGAATATCTATTGACGCATCCCCTGATGATGGACTCACTTGGTTCGAAACGTTGGGTTCATAAAACTCTATAATAGGTCATTCCTCCTCTATCTAAAACTATCCTCACTTGTATGGATTCATTATTTAACAACATCAAGTCCTACCATGGAAGGGACATGATGGACAACGCATCAGAATTCGAGAAATTAAGATTATCCAGAGCGAAACTAAATATAGCTCATGGATACATCATTAATATCTTTAGAATATCTATTGATGCATCCCCTGATGATGGACTCACTTGGTAGTCCAAAACGTTGGGTTCATAAAACTCTATAATAGGTCATTCCTCCTCTATCTAATACATTAACCTTTTTTAATTGTTTTTCTATAACAACAATTCCTAGAGAAGAGAAATATTTTGTTGATTTGTTGATTGTTGCAGTTGCATAATTACACCCCTCTACTCATTTTCCCATGGAAAAAGCCAAAAAAGGAATGTCTTAGGTTTGTAGTCCTAATTTACCAATATCAAGTTTTTTATGATAATGACAGTCTACTAAATTTTATACATAATTTTCAGAAATTTTCTTTATAGATTTAAATCAGCAATCCAATCTGTGGCTAGATGGTGACTTTAATGCTAATCTAGAGGCCATAGTTGGGCCATATGTGGTCCAATTAAAGCCCAATTAGATCCTCAAGCATTTGATTATCCTTAAGCAGATGTTTGATTGGGATCATACAATAAAGGTACATCTGAATCTGCTTCTGTTGTTGGTGATGTTATTGAAGTTTAATGTGGGCACTCAAGATAGCCAGAGGATTGTAAATATTGGCAGGGAAAAAATTAAACTTATAAAATATTTTTGGGATGTGTTTGCATAGAGTTACAATAATTTGAATGCCTTCAGGATGAATGTAATTATGTGATTCCTCTAAATACATATGCAAAGCTCTTCCAAGCAAGAGAACCTATGGAAAGTGAGGCTCTCTTGCTTGGCCTCAATTTTTTTGGGGTGATAGCAATTAAGATCTTATATGCGTTTGGACAATCATCAAAGGCTGAAACATAACAAATATAAAACATGCAACTACATTGACCTTTTTTATGGTTTTTCTAGCACAACAATTCCTAGAGAAGAGAAATATTTTGTTGATTTGTTGATTGTTGCAACTGCATAATTACAACCCTCTACTCATTTTCCCGTGGACAAAGTCAAAAAAGGGTGTTGTTAGGTATGTGGTCCTAATTTACCAATATAATTTTTTTAATGATGATGAGAGTCTACTAAATTTTCTACATAATTTTTAGAAATTTTCTTTATAGATTTAAATCAACAATCTGATCTGCAACTAGATGGTGACTTTGATGCTAATCTAGAGGCCATAATTGGGCCATATGTGGTCCAATTAAAGCCCAATCGAATCCTCAAGAATTTTATTATCCTTAAGCAGATGTTTGATTGAGATCATACAATGAAGGTATATCTAAATCTTCTTCTATTGTTGGTGATGTTATTGAAGTTTAATGTGGGCACTCAAGATAGCCCGAGGACTGTAAATATTGGCAGGTAAAAAAATTAAACTTATAAAAGATTTTTGGGATGTGTTTGCATAGAGTTACAACAATTTGAATGCCTCCAGGACGAATGTAATTATGTGATTCCTCTAAATACATATGCAAAGCTCTTCCAAGAAAGAGAACCTGTGGAAAGTGAGGCTCTCTTGCTTGGCCTCAATTTTGTTGGGGCGATAGAGATTAAGATCTTAGATGTATTTGGCCAATCATCAAAGGCTAAAACATCACAAATATAAAACATGCAACTGCATTGACCTTTTTTTATGGTTTTTCTATCACAACAATTCCTAGAGAAGAGAAATATTTTGTTGATTCGTTGATTGTTGCAACTACATAATTACAAACCTCTACTCATTTTCCCATGGACAAAGTCAAAAAAGGATGTTTTTAGGTATGTGGTCCTAATTTACCAATAGATTTTTTTTTTTTATGATGATGAGAGTCTACTAAATTTTCTACATAATTTTCAAAAATTTTCTTTATAGATTTAAATCAGCAATCCAATCCGCAACTAGATGGTGACTTTGATGCTAATCTAGAGGCCATTATTGGGCCATATATGGTCCAATTAAAGCCCAATCGAATCTTCAAGAATTTTATTATCCTTAAGCAGATGTTTGATTGAGATCATACAATAAAGGTATATCTGAATCTTCTTCTTTTGTTGGTGACGTTATTGAAGTTTAATATGGGCACTCAAGATAGGCTAAGGACTATAAATATTGGGAAGGAACATACTCCTCAAGAATGGAAAAAAGTTTGAACTTATAAAAGAGTTTTGGAATGTGCTTTCATAGAGTTACAATAATTTGAATGCCTCCAGGACGAGTGCAATTATTTGATTCCTTTAAATGCATATACAAAGCCCTTCCACCAAAAAAGAAGGCCAATTAATCCTAATTTTGCACCCATTAAAGAAGTTCAAAAGATTTGTGATCCTAGGGTTATTTCACTTATCATATATTCATATTAGGTTTCTAATCTTGTACCTCTACTTATAAAAAAAGATGAGATTTGTTTGTGCATAGATTTTCTAAATTATCTTGTAATATGCTTGTCAAAAGAATAAATAAAAGGATTTTGATCTGATCAGATTAGGATGACTCTGATTTTCTTGGTCAGGAATCTAGTTTGGATGGATTTCCCATGGTTTTTTTTACAATATGAGGGATCAAATAATTCTTCAAAGAGTTAAGGATGACTAGACCTTCACCATTCTTTTATGATCTTAAAACAACGCAAGATTGATAGACTCTGCAACTAGTTTCTCAACAAAGTCCCATAGATCCTACTCCATAGTCCAACATCTTTACTCGCCATTTCCATGAGACGATGTTAGAGAGACCTTCCAATTTTTCTTCATACCTGAGACTAGATGTAGCCATACTATTGCACTGGAATATTCTATCTAACTAAATAGGGCAACAATCTAACCAAAAATACACAACCTGATCACAAGTCCACTATGATTTTCTCAAGCACAGATCACAAGCATATCACCCTGAAACCTCCCAACAACTTCCTCTCGCGTGTAGCAACTTTAATACCCACTGAAAGATTCCTTTTAAGTTTCAGCACACCACTCTAGTATCATGGTGAATTTTCCTAACACATGGTAAATAGATTATGCTCCCACTGTAAACTACCATAGTGTGAATTAGAAGGCTAATCAAAATTGCAATCTGAATATCACTAGAATATATAAGCACACATAATTATAAAACATACAATGGGATGCATAGACCACTATCAATAATCCTTGTTACTGTTATTCCATTACTGCTAAGTAAAAATTAAATAATATGCTACAAGAATTCGCTACACAAAACTTTCTTTGTATAGATCTGTATCCTAAAGCATATCTTATAGATTGAGATGAGTCACCTAAGGTTGAAAAAATATATTTAGATGCAAGATAAAGTAAATCATCTCGACACTTGAATATGTGCCTTACCTAAATATCAATCTCAAAAAATAAAAATTACAAAAAATAAAACAAAATGTATTGTATCTTTAATTTTAGCGCTTTGTCTCATTAACTAAAGATAAGGAATTTATCCTATTTTAAGAATAGTGTCTGGTGCATGACGGCTAGGAAATGCATCCATGCATACCCTTTCCTTATTTGAACGATGTGCTTCTTCATATATTTGTCAATGTGCTCGTCTCTATCTTCTACAGAACAACAATCATGGTGCTACTGAAAAGCACAACACCTAGGACAGTCTCATGTTTTCTGCTGGAGAAGTCTTCTAAAAGAACCACTTTCCAAAAAAACACTATGATTTAATTTCTTAATATACTACACACAAAATTATGTGGCTTACACTTTCATCTACGTGTATATCATTCTCTTCTAAGTGAAATACGATACTTGTAATACCCTAGAAAATTGGATATTGTTGTTTAGAAGGGATATTTATAAATCATAAGAGTTCATCCTCCAACTCTCTATTGTAGCAAGTAACCATTCCATGGTAAAGGATATATATTTATCTTTTTATTTCACCTTTATATTTTACAGAAAAAGAGAGTTGTCAGTGGGGATGTGGTTCAACAGTAAAAACAACATCATGTTAGATCACCCACAAAGGTTCAATTCCTAGAGACATAAATAATAAATTAGCGTCAGGTGAAATCTTGGGTGATTTGACTGGAAGAGTAGTTCCTGTTGCAAAAATTTAGATAAGAAAAGGCCCTTACATTCAATGGTTTTCCCTTCAAGGACCATTCCATGTTGGCACAAGCAGAAGACTTGTGGTGATGGAACTCTTTGGGCCAGCTGAAATGTTTCCTGAATACTAAAGAAAGCACTTCCAAATCAAATACTCCAGGTTAAGCTAAAATTATAATGCCCCTTTATCATCTTTATCCACGCATCTAAGTTATGACTATCAACATGGTAATTAGCACTATAGAGTGGAACATTATGCTTTGAGGTATCTTTTAACACAATCAAGCTTACCAACTGTAAATAACTATGCACAAATACATAAAAAAACATCGGTTGTTTCAAGATGGAGGTCTCCATTTCTAATACATCTAAGGTTTAACTCTGAAAAAATCACTTTGGGTTACTAGCCACTATTGCTAACTTTGGGTTACCAGCCACTATTGCGTCTAGCAATTGAGTTACTCTCCATCCACATTTCTAGGGTAGGGGAGTGGGGGGGCGATTTTGCAAGGTAAGCTGTATCAAACAATGAAATATGATGCGTATAGATCTCTTAACAAATTACATGACAAACTAGTTAGAATATTTACTAGTCATAAAAATTAGAAATAGGACCTAAACCTTCCCACTGTAATATCCATCCTTTCCAAAACAATAGAACTATACTTAATCTTATTATTTACCCTTGTGTTCTGCAATAATGAAAATATTTGTTAAAGGTGACATGGATCAAAGGTGAATACAGTGGTATGTTGGAACGTCAATCAAGATTCAATTATCCTTGAGACAAAAATAAAGAAATATGGACATGTGCAACACTGGGATGGTTTTATCATAAGAGTACCCCTACAATGGCAGTTTAGGAAAACAAAAAATACTCATGTCTGGTGGTTCCACCCTTTAGGGTAGTTTTTCCGACGCAAAAGGGCATGGCCACTTATAATGCTTCTCTTTTAGGTAAGAAAAAAAATCAATGTTAACTTCCATAAAAAATTATCTAGGATTAGAAAGAAAGGCAGTTATCAAACCCTTAAGCATCCTTATCATGATACCTAAGATCTGTGTGGGAATATAAAACAAATTCTACAACACCAAAAATGCAAAGCCGCATAACGAAGAACAATGATCAGAAAATACCATTGTAATCTGCTCACAGATACACCACAGGATCTGATCAGACCTCGCAAGCAACAACAGGAACACCACAAGATATATATTGCCAGACCATCTCAGGGAAGAGTGCTTTCATATTAGTATGTGTATTCTGAAGGAAAACAAAGTTGTCATTCTCTTGCAAGGACGCTTTGCAGGTATGAAGGTCATTATCATTAAAACCTTCGATGATGGCACTGCTGGATAGGAATATGACCACATTAGAAAGGATTATGCGAATAAATCAAGGTTGAAATCCAACTGGTCAATTTTGTTCCTTTCAATTTGCATTATGAACACCTTCATTTGTGGGATGACGCCTCCCAAGCCCTTGTATTTTCCAATTTCGTTTCCCATCTCACTCACTCTGGTAGTGAGTGATTGAACTATCATGTGTAATAGTCACTGACTATGTTACCAGAAACGAGAAACGAGAAATGGAACGAGAAACGAGAATGATTTTGCAGGTTTCATGTATAAGAAACGAGGAGAGAGAAAAAACAAGATTAAAAATCAACAATATAAAACACAACATTAATCATAAAAATCTAATGTTTCCATATGTGAAGTTTTAAGAAAACATTTCTAAAGAGTGATTTACTTTTAATCATAAAAATCATAAATATAAATTAAAAAAAAAAAACAATATTGACACTATTACATTAAAATAAAAGCTTTATAATTTAAAATGAAAACTTTAAACTAAAATTATAAAGTGAAAACAAAACATTCAAACTTGATCGAAAAGCTTTATCAAAATTATTCAGGATAAAACTCTTAATTTGTTTAAATTAAATCTATTTTATAAAACAAATTAAATCTATATTATATTTTTATAAAGAATAATAACAAGTATCCAAAGAAAAGAAAGACAATACTTTAAATTAAAATGAGATATATAAAGGCTGAAAAAATTACTATCTGAGAAAGGAAAAGAAAAGAAAGAATAAAAATATTATCAAAGAATGCCGAAAACTTACAATAATAAATCTTATAGCTATACGGCTAGAGCTTCATGGAGATAGTGGCTACATACTCTTTTAATCAACATTATAAAACCTGAAGAACAGCTAACTTACTGGCTGGTTGCTTTAAATTTTCCAAAACTTATATTAAATATAATATGCCATGTTTCATCAATAATTCAATATCATGCATTTTCAAACCTGCACAAGAACGACGCTTAAGAGTATCCATTTTGGCCCTGGCTTTTCCTTGCTTAAGGTTGAAGTAGCTTTTTGATGATCTCAAAGAAGACCTATATTTTCAAACTTTCAAAACAGCGAAGTTAAGTGTGTCCTTTCTCGCCCTTTATTTTCGTTATGATAGCGTAAGGTTTAAGTAGCATTTTGAGGTTGAAGTATGTTTTTTGAGTTCTCAAAAGACATGTAAGATAAAACGTAGACATTTATCATTATCTAACCTTTTATTTGTACATGACCTTCTGCCGTTTGGAATTGGTTCTATCGCAAAGGTTGGATACTTGAAAGAGCAGCTCGTATGGAAATCAATTTCCAGAAAACAACCATTTTATTAGGCTATAACCACAATTAATCTCTACCTCTCATGAAACATTATTTGAAAGCATAATTAATAATTGTTTACTCGCAATTAATCTCTACCTCTCAGCAGGGGCATTTTGTCTTTGTTTGAAAACAGATGTTACCTACTACGGTTTATTCTGTCAAGAAATCTCCCCCCTCATTTAATAAATGAACATATTTCATGGTATCATATTCTTTAAATTCAACAAAAAAATCAAAACCACAGCTAAAATAAGAACACCATTTACAGCCAAGCCCACAATAAGCATGTTAGTGTTCTACCCAACTGTGCAAACTATATTCAATGTTAGCAACAAAAATCCATTATCAATGCAGGAAGAGAGCAATCGAAATGACAATTTGTTGCATCTTAAGGATCAATTGCTAGCCTAGGTTCATTGAAATAATATGAAAACATACCCGGGAATTGGGAATTCTCAAACAAATCCAGAATGCTATGGACTCTGTTCGATGCACTCCTCTCTGCTTAAACTGTTCTTGACCGGTGTCTCTTGAATGGAAAATCTACGCTCCTCTCCAGCTTAAATCATGCTCAAACCTCGCTTTACGGGCAGGCACAACCGTTGACTCACAGAACTCAACTTGGAAACTGCTATTTTTGAAATGGACCAACTCGGAAACTTTTGTTTTTTAAATGGGATTTAACACCAATTGAGGAAAAACGGAGACGGAACCAAAACGTTGCAGCGAAAACGGATAAACTTTTTTGCATAAAACGTTGTGGGAAACGATCAGTTTCGCCAGAAACCAGTTTCCTGTCAATAAAAACGAGAACGCTCGTATAAAACATGGTTTCCCGTCCTGTATGGTTTCTGGAGCTGTTTTTCGCAGGAACGTTGCCAATCGTTACGTTTCTGGTAACATAGGTCACTGATCGAGGGGCAAGTCATATTATGTATATAACGTAACTATATTTCCTCTGATTCCTTTGGCGACCCCTCCATTATGAAAACGGTTAGTGATGGGGTATTACAAATGTGCATCGGGAAATAAATTTAACTATTTGTTGTATGAGATGTATCAATGGTTTTTGGACGAGCAAAGGATTGGGTTTCACTTCCACTTTTGACTTCTGTAGAATCAAATTTTTCATATATATATATATATATATATATATATATATATATATATATATATATCCCTTCAATACGGAAAGTTATTCATGTATTACAGAAGCTATCTCTTAGGATAATCTATTTAGTGAGGGGTTTGTTGAAAAGCTAGGAGAATTTATTGTGAGGCTTCATAGGAAAATGGTTGAATACATCAACCAGATGAAGAAACACTCTGCCCCATAGGCTATCTCTAGCCTCATGGACATTAAAATAATTTTCTTTCTTTCCTTCAAGGTTGTTAACTACAATCACATCATGCCCACCAGGTATAGTTTGGATGTGGATTTGAAGAATGTGGTTACCTTTGATAAAATGGAGACCCGTGATAAGAAGGTGGTGGCACTAAAGGGAGAAAAATCTTCCTTTGAGGAGAGGTTCAAGGTAGGGAAGAATAGATGGTTCTTTACAAAACTTAGGTTTTGAGATTCTCATTTTTTAGAAGTACCATGTTAGAACTTTCAAGTTTTTATATTTTGATCATTTATAGTGGCCTTGGTACCATCATAGTTTTCACAATTCCTGAACATTTTTGAGCTGCTTGAGAGTTTTGATAGGCAACTTAATGCTAGTCTATTTTATATTTACCATTTATTTGACAATTTTAGATTTGATTTACCCTATTAGTGGGAAAAGTGTATGGAATATTACATTATTGGTCATCAATTAGCAAGACGACTAGTAATTTTTACTTGTAAAAAGAAATATCATAATAATTGTAATGACTATGTAACACATATTTCATTAAAATTGGAAAATTTTTATTACAAGGACATCACTAAAATTGAGTCTTTTGGTTATTTTGAAATTCTAAATCCACTATTTAATTCCAAATTTAATGAAATATGTGTTATGTGGATCATTCTATGAATTTTTTCACATTTATATTATGGCATCCTTGAAGGAGAGAGTGATGAAAGCTCTCTAGATTTGGTCAGACTAGTTTCTCTTTTCAGATGCTTATGTGAATGGACTGAGAGCTACCTTTATTCGGCATGGAAATTCAAGTGTCCCTCCTTTTCATTCAATATGTGGAGATGCCCCACCATTGAAGGACCTTGATAGTTCTGAAGACAATCTTACAGACATAAAAAACAGATCCGGTCCAAATCAAGATGTTGCTCTAGCGATTGGAGAGGGAGCAACAACTCGATAATTGTTTAGTATTCCTCTTATGGAGCTTGAAATATGGTGTAGGAAAAATGGTTTACCTATTCGTGGTGTTATGGAAGTAATGGTTTCCCAATTACTTAGCTTAGAAGAAGCAAAGAAGCATAAGAACTAAGATCAAGACGAGGATGAGAAGTATGTGTATAAATTTGCAATTGGAGGGAAGCATGCAAGAGAAACTGATGTTTATTTAAAATTGGGAGGGGGAAGGTGGAGCATAGGTGAAGAAATAAAATCTATACTTGATAATGATAAGGACTATATGTCTAGATCTAGGCAAAATGTTTAGGAAGAATCATATTTATGGTCACAGGATGAGGAAAAATCAGTGGATGCCTCTTGTAGTGGAACTTTACCAAAAAATGTTGGTGTGGTGATGGTAGTGTCGCGTGAGGTGCCCCAAAAAGTTCAAAATATTCTAGGAAATGTCAAGGAAAATTACTTTCTCTACTCCTTAACTTATATTTTTCCCCATCAACATTTTGATAAACCAATTATTGTGATCATAGAATGATATTCTCTTTAATGAGGGAGTCCAAGGGCTAACATTTTAAGGGAGTCTTGTCTGACTTACAAGGACTTAGGTGTCAAACTTGCTGCCAAGCCAATCTTATTCACATGTCAAAATTTCGAGTATGAGCTGGGGCTGAGCTTGAATTAGAGGGGTTCGCTTAATGTTGTTTAGTCAAGGAAAATAATCAAATTCAGAGTCCATTTGAATTATGATTCATGAAGCGTACTAACAGAGTTGGTGAGCTTAATAGAGCTCATCCTTGTTGTGATGTGTCAGACTTGAATGGCATGAATTTCAAAAGGTTGAGATATGATATAAATCTTAGGAAATTTTGACCAAATAAATATCCCAAACCTTAAACCTGGTAGTGTGAAATCCATTATTTGAAGTGTGGATACTGAAGAAAAATTTATTAAATACTTTTAAAAATTAACATAAAAATAATTTATAAAAGCAAGACATTTCGTTGTCAATCAAATGTCAAACCGAATAATAGTTCAAGCAATAACCTGCAATGAAAATCCAATATTGACAAGGCGTATTGGAAAAATGTTCAAAAATCATTGGGAACATCCTAATCCTATAGGTTTCTTGTCTAAAGAATCCGAAAATGTTACATGACCTGGGAAACATGGGATGTTAATGAATAAAGTGACCAAAAGATAAACAATTAAAACTGGTTTTCATAACCAGCCTAAACAGTGAATGATAAACAAAATGAAAATGGGGAAAAATGTTGCATACCCACTCCATGAGACTGCCATCCACTTCCATACCTGATGTTGCCCAAGACTAAGAAGGTCATTCAACTGGTGTCCACATCCTCGTATCCACAGTAGAATTCATAAGATACATACAACCTGCTTTTACACAGGTTTCACTGTAAATATTTGAAAGTAATAGTAAAATCTAGACTTACATGGTCATAGTTTGAAGCAGTGTGATTGAAAAAGTTTGCCTGCATCCAACATCTGTTTGATGCAAATTCTGCGATTCCTCTACTGAGGACCCCATATGCAAGGAGTACATAGAAGATGAAGTATTATAAGATTTAATAGCATGGACTACAGATTTTGTAAGGGTGGAAGAACCAATCATGCCATGGACAATACAATGTGAATTCAAACTAAGCAAGCAATCCATCGATAATAAAGGCTGGCTACACTAGGACAGTGGTGAAATTCCACAATATAACAGATATTGAAGATATGGAATTGGTAGTTCCCAACTAGTTCTCGCTAGTTCAATTGCCATTTTAAGCACCTATAGAATCTGAAATCACTCAAGTGGTTGAGATGTCGAGCTTTTGGGGGCACAAAACATGTAGATCCACCAAAAATTTAGCCCCGCCACAAAGATCTAGATCGGTGCTACTATCGCAGAAACAATGCTAAGTTGTAAAACAATGCCAATTATCAAGGAAGGATCTATGATCTATAACCCCTCGGGTTTACCACCAAAGCACCCAAAACCTTAAATTTACTGCCTCTACAGTTTAATCATTTTTTCCTTATTGATCAATCTAATTCCAGTGCACACAATTATACCATGGCGGAAAACCCTCTCAATGAGAGTTGAAATTTCAATCAGAAAATAAAAGTAAAGGAAGAACTCAAAAATAAAGCAAGAAAATTGAATTGCGAAAAAGAGAAAAACAAGGAAAGTGAAAAACACCTTTCAAATCCAAACAATTTGAAGTGCAGAAATAGAGGATTCGGGCAGGCATGGGAAGATGGTGGAAAGATGGCTGGAAAAATTATGTAAATGGGAGACGCTTATTGATCTCACATGCATGTGTTGCAATCAAGCCAACATGAAGCCTTCGTTTTGTTTCATATGAGCCCCTTGTTCATTGCTTTAGATAATCGAAATGCCAATTTTTACCCATAACATCAAACCTATTATGAAAATTTAGTGAAATATTTATTTTATACGCCTCTCACTTGCAAAGGAGTTTTATTTGAGCTGACTTGGGCACATCCGGAGCCTAAATAGTTTACCATTGTTAGGCCTAGTGGATTATAATAAATGATTTTCATAACATTTCACATGCTAAACCTTATTTTTCTTAACAATGTTCACATTAAAATTTATTTTACGGAGTTTCATCAAATTAGATATTAAAATTGATTTTCAAATAAAATAAAATGGTTATAATTTTTAATGTTGAAAGTTAGTTATGGTATAGATCAATTGATGATAGAATGGGTTGTTAAGGCATTTCTTATGATGTTATTGGCTTAAAATTTGATTAGCTCAGTGTGCCACGTGTGAGTACACTTGGAGGTGATTGAGGTAGTGGATAGAATCGATCCCTGTCACGTAAGTACAAGCTGGCTATAGTTGTCGATTTTGCCATATACAAAAAAATAACAATGATAATAACAATCTTTTTTTATTTTATTTTTATTGAATTAATTATTTATCAAAATTAGATGTTATTAAAAGCACTTGATTTTATTGGAAGTAGTTTAGGTGATGGAAATAAGGGAAACTAATTTTCTTGTAAGAATTTTCTAAATTTTGTCTCCACTCAAACACTCTCATAGAAAAAAAAGTTTTGACCCCACCCAGAATGCCTAAATGGCAACTCTCAAGCAAGCCACCCAATGTCAACTCGGTGGCCTTCTCTCATTCTTTAGACTACAAGAATGATATCCTTGTCTAAGGGGGAATCCTTAAAGATCAAGCTAAGCTAGGCCATTGAGTAATGAAGGGAAGTTCCTTAACCAAGACTAGTGATTTGACACTATTCACTTTAAAAGTAAAAGGCCGGGGACAAGTGTGTGAACAGTCAAACAAACCATGAATTATTAACAAATTTTGAATGATTTTAATTAGACAAATGTGCTTATTCATTCAACGAAATTAGACTTGAAAAATGGAAGATAAAACTTTCTCAATTAACCATATAACATGAGATGCTAATGAAGCATATATACAATGGCACAATCAAAATAGAAAATGAATCATAAATTGTGTCCATACAAGTAAGGCATTAGATCATTCATTCATCATATTCATGAGCATTGGAGACTGAGATTTTGTTATCATCATCAAGAGACCATTCTACAATTAAGATATCATACACTAACAATATTAAATATGTTTGGGACAACAAAGAGTTATGTGTTTGCGATGATAAATAAAGGAAATATTCAAACGTATCATTGTTACTAAGGACAATGAAGACAACAAACTTGAATGTGGACTAATTACACATTTTTAATATTCAAATGTCATCCATTTATCATCAATTTATCACCATTTATAGTTGGGTAGTTTGTAACCATAGAATTGTGACCCAAATGATATATTTGTAACATTCCAAAGTGTGTAATTACAACTAATGAACCATGACCAATACCATTGGCGTGTGAGCTCAATAACCACTGTGTATTTAGAACAAATTTCCATTAATACTAGAGATCAATGTAAGTTTTAAAGCACCCCTAAACAATAATAAATTCCATATGTCAACATCAAATATTTAAGAATTGTGTGCATTGTCTAAATTGTGTGCAGAGTGCACCAATAGTGACACTATTGGGCTTCGATCACTATTTTGTTATGTGTGTTAGGATGTGGCATTTCAAATTAGAAAGTGATCATACATATACAAAAAGGCAGGCAAGTAAACCATCATGACAATCTTAAAAATAGTGAATTGTTAGCCTTATGAACCAAGTCATTTCACATTCCCATGCATTGATTTGTGTAAGGGTGTACTTAAAATGTCAAATGTGTTAAAAAAATGTAAGAAATAAATGTATCAAGAACAAAATTTGACCACGATGCAAATTTGTAAACCCTTTTCACAATTATTAGAGAGCATAAATATCAAGGTGTTTCATGCATTCATATTGTACTCATGTGAAGCTGAAGAGTGTTTACTATGCCATAGATGGGTTACCTAGATATGTCAAATCCAACATGAACAAGTAAAAATACGATATTGTGTCCTTACAAGTAAAGCGCTAATCATTTTTAATTTTGTCACTTATTATCTAGTCATATATTTTAGTCCTATACTAAATTAGTCATTTAAGTTAGTCGCTTTTAGTTGAGTCACTTAATATCTAGTCATATATTTTATCCCTAGACTAAATTAGTCGTTTTTAGTTTAGTCACTTAAAATTGCTCAAATTTAGTAGTAATTCACTTGAAATAATTGTGGTGACTAAAGTTTTTAGTCACGTAGTCACTAATCTCTCATTTTATACTAGTGGTTGGACCATGGTTGACCATGGATGACCATGTTTGTGACAATGTGACGTTGGACCAAGAGATAGTCTTTGTCACAATGTGACCATGGTTGAACCCAAAGGTATTATAAACCCAAGAGAATAATAGTAAACCCAAGGGATTAATATTATAAATGCAAGGTACATAAACCCTAAAGGGATTAATGTTATAAATTCAATGGATTAATACTAAAAACCCAACGGATTGATAATATAAACCCAAGGGAATAATATTAAACCCAAGAGATTAATATTATAAACCCAAGGAATATAAACCCTAAGATAGATATTTGTTAGAATGTGACATTGGAATATGGTTGATCATGATTGATTTTCATATTGAGACAACGATTGTCGCAATGTGACGTTGGACAATGTTTGACCATCGTTGACCATGGTTGATCTCCATATTGAGACAATCTATGTCACAATGCGATGTTGGACCATGGCTAACCAAGGATGACCATGGTTGTGACAATGTGACATGGACCAAGAGACGGTCTTTGTCGCAATGTGACCACAGTTGGCCATGATTGACCATGTTTAACCATGGTTGAGACAACCTTTCTCACAATACGACATTTGAACATGGTTGACCATGGTTGATTTTCATATTGAGACAATGTTTGTCATAGTGTGACATTGGTTGATTTTCATATTAAGAAAATATTTATTGCAATGTGACGTTGGACCATGGTTGACCATGATTATAAACCCAATGGATTTATATTAAACCTAAAGAGTAATCTTATAAACCCTATGAATAATATTATACCCTGGGAATATGAAGCCCTAGATTAATAAGCCATAAAAATTATTATTTTATAGGATATTTCAATGAAAAAAATCAAAATATAGTGCAAAAACTTAGAAACAAATGAATAATAGATAACAAATTTTTCCAAAATAAATTCATATAAAATAAAATGAAACGAAGTAAGCATTTATAAATTCATAAATTCATTTACTATAATGTCATTTGAATATATTAAATTTTAAGAAAATATATCATTTGAAACATTATTGATGGAATTTTTAATCTATAAATTTACAATTTTTTAATATATGATATATTTCAAAATTGATAATTAAATTAAAATAAAATAAAATAAATAAATAAACCCCATTTATATTTTTACTTCATCTATTTTACTTATAATCAATTTACAATATAATCCATATCAAATTTTAAAAATAAAAATACATTTCAAAACATCAACCATAATTTCTAAATTTATTAATCATGGAGGAAATTATCATGAGACTTATTAATATAAAAAATGTACTTCATAAGTAAAATATTTCAATGTCAACAAATATGTAGAATGAAAAGAAATAAATTTTCATGGTTAAACATTTTTAAGCATTTCAAGTAATGTTATTATTTTATATTTGGGCTATATTTTTTTGTCAATTTTGTCTTTGAGATGAAAACATTTTTTTTTCTCTTTCAAATTTTGCATTTAAATTACAAAATTACACAAGAAGAAATTATTACTCTAAACACTTCTTAGATTTGTGATTGAAATAGATCAATTCCAATCTTTAAAGAAAAAACTAATAAGATCAGCGTACAATGTGAAAATTTCTTATTAAATGATTGTTAATTAATTTTAGAACACAAATTCATTCATGCTACTTTAACTAGTTCTACACTAATCCTACACTGAAAACGTAGGATAGACCAAATTCAAATCTGCGCTACTTTTATACATTTGTATTTGAATAGTAAAGAAATCTTCCATAGAACATTCCTTCAAATCATTAACATCTAAACCACACTCTATTACTAAATTTATATTGGACACATAATTGATCTCGTGGAGATTCGTGGCATAAGTTGGTCAAACCTTGTACTCCTCATTTGAGTGGTGACACATATTCCTCTTGAGAGTCAAGGTCCCATAAGTCAGCCTCGTGATCCAATATCAAATGCCCAAACTTCTCATAGAGGTTGTCCACATTAAATTTTCCACTATCAGACACTTGTGGCAGTGTACAAATATATGTATGTCCATATAATGGTAAAGAAAATAAAGAAGTAAGTTGTTGCCACGATTATAGGAAAATACGTTATTATATATGGTATGGAAAACTTTTTTATTAATCAAAGAAGACATAGCATTCACAACGTGTAGCCCACATTCTTCTAGCGTGAGCAAAAGATTGGAGTAGACAATATGATCTTCGAACACGTTGAGGGACATCTTAACGCCAATGGATGGAATTTATTTGCATCATAGTGAAGACGTATGAAAATACCTTGTTGTATATTTTCTTATATATAAATGAATGTTATTTCAATGCCATATTAAGTAAAATATTTCAATGTCAACTAATATGTACAATGAAAAGAAATAATTTTTCATGGTTAAAACATTTTTAAGCATTTCAAGCAATGTTATTATTTTATATTTAGGCTATATTTTTTTGTCAATTTTGTCTTTGAGATGCAAACATTTTTTTTCAAAATTTTCACTAAAAAAAAAATTACACAAGAAGAAATAATATCACTCTAAACATTTCTTAGATTTGTAATTAAAATATATCATTACTGATCTTCAAAGAAAAAACTAATAAGATCAACTTACAATATGCAAATTTGCTATTGAATGCTTTCTAGTTAATTTTAGAGCATAAATTCATTCATGCTACTTTACCTAATTCTACACTAAAAACCTAGGACAGACCAAATTCATAGCTGGCCTAATTTTATACATTTGTATTTGAAAAGTAATGCAGTCTTCTATAAAACACTACAAATCATTAACATCTAAACTACACTCAATTACTAAATTTATAGTGGACACATAATTGATCTCATGGATATTTGTGGCATAAGTTGGTTAAGCCTTGTACTCCTCATTTGTTGGGCGACACATATTCCTCTCAAGAGTCAAGGTCCCGTAAGTTAGCCTCTTGATCCAATATCAAATGACCAAACTTCTCATAGAGGTTGAAAATACCTTGTTATATATAGTATGGAAAACTTGTTTATTAATCAAAGAAGATATAACATTCACAACTTGTAGCCCACATTCTTCTAGCGTGAGCAGAAGATTGGAGTAGACAATATGATCTTCGAACACATTGAGGGACATCTTAACACCATAATGGATGGAATTTATTTGCACCATAGTGAAGACGTAGGAAAATACCTTGTTATATATTTTCTTATATATAAATGAATGTTATAAATAATAATGAGGAACTTATCATGGAGGAGTTTATTAGCATTGGAATAATCTCAAATCCCAAGGAAGTTGGTGGGTGAGGAGCCACATGGCACTAATCTAATTTATTAATTGTAATGGACCATTTTTCTAAATAAAAATTTCTTATATATAAATTAATGTTATAAAAAATAATGATGAACTTATTATAATTGGAATAATCTCAACATGAAGGAATTTATTAGAATTGAACTAATCTCATATCCCTAGGAAATTGGTGGGTGGGGAGCCTATAATTTTTAAAATTGATTAAAAGTAATGGACCATTTTGTAAATAAAATTTGGTTATATATAAATGAATGTTATAAATAATAATGAGGAACTTATTGGAATTGGAATAATCTCAACATTGAGGAACCTTTTAGATTTTGAATAATCTCAAATCCATGGGAAATTGGTGGGTGGGGAGCCACATGGCATGAATATAAATTTTTAAATTTATTAAAAGTAATGGGCCATTTTGAGAAATAAAATTTTCTTATATATAGATGAACGTTATAAATAATAATGAGAAACTTATTAGAATTGGAATAATCTCAACATGGAGGAACTTATTAGAATTGGAATAATCTCCAATTCCTAGGAAGTTGGTGGGTTTCAAGTAATGTTATTATTTTATATTTAGGCTATATATATATATATATATATATATATATATATATATATATATATATATATATTGTCAATTTTATCTTTGAGAAGCAAACAAAGTTTCCAAATTTTGCATTTAAAAAAAAAATTACACAAGAAGAAATCATATCACTCTAAACACTTCATAGATTTGTGATTAAAATAGATAAATATTGATCTTTAAAGAAAAAAACTAATAAGATCAACATACAATATGAAAATTTGTTATTGAATGTTTGCTAATTAATTTTAGACCACAAATTCATTCATGCTACTTTACCTAATTCTACATTAATCCTACACTGAAAACCTAGGATAGACCAAATTCATAGCTGACGTGATTTTATACATTTGTATTTGAAAAGTAAAATAATATTTCATAAAACACTCCTTCAAATCATTAACATCTAAACCACACTCAGTTACTAAATTTATAGGAGACACATAAGTGATCTTGTGGAGATTCATGGCATAGCTTGTACTCCTCATTTGTGTGGCGTTACATATTCCACTCGACAGTCAAGGTCTCTTAAGTTGGCCTCGTGATCCAATATCAAATGCCCAAACTTCTCATAGAGGTTGTCCACGTTAAATTTGTCACTATCAGATACCTGTGGTAGTGTACAAATATATGTATGTTCATATACTAGTAAAGCAGATAGGGAAGTAAGCTATTGCCATGATTATAGGAAAATACATTGTTATATATGGTATGAAAAAATTTGTTATTAATCAAAGAAGACATAGAATTCACAACTTGTAGCCCGCATTCTTCTAGCATGAGCAGAAGATTGAAGTAGACAATATGATCTTCCAACATGTTGAGGGACATCTTGATGCCATAAGACGTAGCAAAATACCTTGTTATATATTTTCTTATATATAAATGTATGTTATAAATAATAATGTGGAACTTATTAGAATTGGAATAATCTCAAATCCCTAGGAAATTGGTGGGTGAGGAGCCACATGGCACATACATAATTTTTAAATTTATTAAAAGTAATGGACCATTTTGCTAAATAACATTTTCTTATATATAAATGAATGCTATAAATAATATTCAGGAACTTATTAGAATTGGAATAATCTCAAATACATAGGAAATTGGTGGGTGGAGAGCCAAGTGGCACGAATCTAATTTTTTAAATTTATTAAAAGTAATGGACCATTTTTCTAAATAAAATTTGCTTATATCTAAATGAATGTTATAAATAATAATGAGGAACTTATTAGAATTGGAATAATCTCAACATGGAGGAAACTTTTATAACTTGAATAATCTCAAATCCCCAAGAAATTGGTGGGTGGAGAGCCATGTGGCATGAATAATAATAATAATAATAATATCCATTTTTAAGGTCACAGCCAAGCCAGACACCAAATTGGTGTATGAGACCCCCTTATTTGTGGGACAAGGGACCCACCTCCGCGCAGCGATTTGACTGCTAAGTCTACGAAGGCATACATACTCTACCCCCCTCTGGTTTTGAACCTGTGACCTCTTAGGAGGAAACACATGCTCTTAACCATTAGGCCCACTCAAGCTGTATGGACCATTTTTTTAATATATTGAAAGTAATGGACCATTTTTCTAAATAAAATTTGCTTTATATAAATGGATGTTATAAATAATAATTAGGAACTTATTAGAATTGGAATAATCTTAACATGGAGGAACTTATTAGAATTAGAATAATCTCCAATCCCTAGAAAATTGGTGGGTGGGGAAGGCATGAATATATTTTTTAATACACTACAACAGTTGATAAACATTAAGAAGAAGCATATTCTGAGCATATTCCCTTGAGAATCAATCTAGGCCCTCAATTCAAAAAAAACAGTCAACAAACCTCCTTCCATCTAAAGTTCATGCATATATACACGTATCGACAAAATATCAAATATAATAAATGCAAAAAAAACACTTAGCTCTAAATAAAAGTGATTTTCCTTTGAATTCTTCTTTTATAATGAAAAACATGAAATTAACTCTCTTAATATGACCTTCAATCCAAAATTAAAAAAACTCATTAAATTAATTATTATAAAATATATTCTCCCATGAATGTTTTGGTTGAGCCACATTCAATGATTTCACTATTTACTATGAATATAAATAATAATAATTTCATTGAATTACATTCAAGAATTTAAATATTTTATATGATTAAAAATAATGGAAAAAAAATCATTTTTCAATATAAAATTTCACAAAAACATATTAAAGTTAATAAAATAATAATAATATGAAATTATAAATATTAGTAATTCACATTACAAAACAAAACTATAGTAAAAATATTTAAAAATATCAAATTTATTTTTAAAATTAAAATTTAAAATTTGGTTCGAATGAAATAACATAATAGGATAAATAAATAATTTAAAAATATAATTCTTAAAATAAAAGTAAAATGAACAGATTCCAAAACAAAACTATAGTAAAAATATTTAAAAATATCAAATTTATTTTTAAAATTAAAATTTAAAATTTGGTTCGAATGAAATAATATAATAGGATAAATAAATAATTTAAAAATATAATTCTTAAAATAAAAGTAAAATGAACAGATTCAAATGAACACAATTATGAGAATGGGAATAATCTATTTTTTCAATATTATGTTTGCATAATTTTCTAAGCAATCATCTATTGTTAATATAAATATCAAATAAAATAAATGAAAACAATCTTGCCTCTAAATTAAAGTGATTTTCTTTTGAATTCTTCTTTTATCATGAAAAACATGAGATTATCTCTCTTATTAAAATAGCCCTCAATCTAAAATGAAAAAAGCCCATTAAATTCATTATTAGAAAATATGTTCTTCCATGAATGATTTAGTTGAGCCACATTTCATATTTCACTGTTTACTATAGCTATAAATAATGATAAATTCAATGAATTATATTCAAGAATATAATTATTTTATACGATTAAAAATAATGAAAAAAAAATCCTTTTTTCAATATAAAATTTCAAAAAACATTTTAAAGTTAATAAAATCATAAATATTAATAATGTAAAATTATAAATATTAATAATTGACATCAAGCACGGAAGGTCTCGCTCCTTCGTTTTGGCAGAGCATGCAGAAAAAACCAATCATCACATCTGCATTGAAGAGGCTAGGGTTATTGCGAGGATTGACCATCACATCTGCATTGAAGAGGCTAAGGTCATTGCGAGGATTGACCATTTTCATCATCGTAAATTTAGGGAGGCCTTAAAAATTGAAGAGAGACCTATTAATTTAAATAGAGATAATGATTGGAGTATCAACAAATGCTGGATTCCTGAGCTTTCTTCTTAAAAATTTATTTATTTTCAATTTTCTTACTAATTATTTTAAGATTCATTAGTATTACTTATTATTATTATTTAATCCAACTATTAATTAGTTTACGACTCTCTAAAAATAAATTTTATATTTAAGGATGTGAATAGGATTAAACCATTAATATTTATATTTTTAGAATATTATATATAATAATATTCATTAATAAGGTTACAAGGGTTATAAAAGGTTTATTAAGAAATAATTATTTTATTAAATCAACATATTATAACTTCTTGTTTTATAATATTATTTTATCAGAATAATTTTTAAATTTTTTAAATAAAATTCCTTACCTTTTTTGGTCAAAACTTTTACTAATTTTTTCCCTAAACAATATTATTTATATTTTTTTATAATATTATTATTTGTTATTCCATCTATGACTCTCTAAAATTATTTTTATATTAGTTAATATTTGGGGATATGAATATGATTAAATCATTAATATTAATATTTTTTATAATATTATATATAATAATATTCATTAATAGAGTTATAAAAAATCTTAATTAATTATTTTATTAAATCAACATATTATAACTTGTTGGTTTATAATATTATTTTATCAAAATAATTTTGAAAATCCTTAATTAGATTACCTTATCTTTTTTGGTCAAAACTTTTTCTAATTTCTGCCCTTAGTCAAACTAGTTGTTATCTACTAACGGTTAGTGTCGAACCACACTAGATATTTCGAAACACGTAGATGAGAATATCAATTATGTGATTTTTACCAAAAAATATTTTTATAATTATTATGGATCACAAAAATTTTAATTCAAAAATATAATAAAAAAATTTAAAAATATCCCATTTATTTTTAAAATTAAAATTTAATTCTAATGAAAAAATAATATAATAAGATAAATAAATAATTATAAAATAAACCATTAAAAATCAATTAACAAAAGATCCAATCACATCCACAAATGACAACAAATGACATTCTTATAATTAGATGTAGTTTCATATATTTTAATTATATCAGCATTTAACCTTTAGTATTTATAAATTAGATGTAGTTTCATATATTTTAATTCTATCAACATTTAACGTTTATAAATGAAAAGTATGCACAAAAATCCAGCTATTATAGGGTTTGCCACGCCACACGAGGGTCCACTATGAAGGTTGTGTGGAACCGTGCACTGCAAGATTCCATCATGTTTTACTAAAAATATAATTATATTTAACTTCAATGGCATATTAATACTTTGAGCATGTAACTTTTAAATACAAAATAAATATTTTGCTATCTCTTTAAAAACCAATATTTTTATTACAAATTTTGTATTTGAAAACAATTCCATAAATATAAGTAAAATTAATTAAATTTAAATATCTATCAATTCAACCACATAAATCATAAATATAAATTTTTCAATAGTAAAATCTATATAAAAAAATATCAATTAATTCTAAAAGTATGCAATAATATATATTAAAGCGTAATCCAACATTATAATCGTATGGTCCTCATTTTATATTAAGTAATCACAAACAAACAACATGACAGATTAGTATAATTTCAAACCTCAACCCTACGACATAGGGTAACATAATTCCAATCAAATTCAACACTGACCTAACAAATTTTCCTTCTATTCAACATGGATGACTTTAATGTTTATTAATTTATCTAATTCGTTGAGAGGCGTAATTTCACCGTATTTGTTTTTAAAATAAAAAATTAGTCATATAAGTGAGATTAAGAGAAGAAAGTATATTGTAGAATTGAAGCTTCTGTGATCCATATCAAGTTTATGAGAGATTTTTCGACGAAAATCACAAGAAATATCATTTGTCGACATATTTTGAACCAACCAGTGTGGTTCATCATTTGTCCTGACGATGAACCACACTGGTTGGTTCGAAACGCGTTGACAAATGATATTTCCACGTTGACAAATGATATTTCTTGTGATTTTTGTCGAAAAATTTCTCGTAAAATATATATATATATATATATATATATATATTCTTAATTATAGATAAAGGATTGAGTTTCATGTTTAAAACTTTAAAAATCCAATTGACATAGTTTGGAAAATCTAATTGGTTTTATTTCATTTCAGTTCACCTCTTCATTTAAGCTTCTATTTCACCTCCTTGGAATCTAGAGGTCCAACATGTTTTTCCCGGGTATTTAACTGGTTACAAATAACTGGCTTCAATTTGTATTCTTTATCACTTTAAAAGTTCAAAGGGAATTTGTATATGTGGACAATGTTGTACTTAAGGCAAAGGGAATTTGTATATGTGGACAATGTTGTACTTAAGGCATACAATGTTTAACCGGTTACAAATAACCTCATTTTCCATGAAATTATGTAGCTTCCATTTGTATTCTTTATTACTTTAAAAGTTCAGAGGAATTTGTATATGTAGACAATGTTGTATTTAAGGCACACAATGTTTAACTGGTTACAAATAACCTCATTTTCCATGAAATTATGTAGCTTCAATTTGTATTCTTTATCACTTTAAAAGTTCAAAGGGAATTTGTATATGTAGGAAATGTTGTACTTAAGGCATATAATGTTTGCCTGAAAACTCTAAAAAACATGTAAGTTTTAAGAAAATATATACTTAAAATTCGATAATTATTAAAATTTCAAAAGAATTTTTTTTAATTGAAAAATATCGAATTTTCATAATTAAAATTTAGTATAATTTCTTTCCTTTTAACAAAATTGGAGAAATTTTTTACTAACAAAAAATGCCATCATCACACGTTCCCTAAACTTTGTATAGTTTGTTTAATGGGAAATCAATTTCAAGGAAATAATGGAAATAATCAATGCAAAGAAATTTGATGATAAAGACATAGGAAAAAATATTGCACAAAATTCACATCATAATCATGAATAGATGCATATAAAATTAAATGACAAATATTACACAAGCACTGACAAAGACGTAATTACAATTACAATTGGCGAGGTTGAACTTCTTCTTCTTCTTCTTCTTTGTTTTAATTTTATTTTCTCAGGAAAGAAAAATCAATAGGTTTTGTTTTAAAAGAAATGGTTTACATATGTTTGATATTAAAAAAAGTACATAGGCGGATCCATGATAAATTTCATTCCAAAAAACAAAATCACCATTTTTGAGTTCTATCCCATATGAATACCAAAACCATAAAAGACAAAGCATATTAGTAATCACTAATACACAAAAACTATTTATAAGTTCTCATAATGCCAAATTATCTATCGTCAACATTATTAAAAGAGCTCATGTATAAGATATCTTGCTAGTGATTTGTAGTTTGCCCAAACCATAATCAGAGAAATTGATCTATCCCATATGGTATGATAATCCCAACTTTGATAGAGTGTAAACAATAGTGTTTTTCTCCCTGTATATATGAGAAAATGATAGCTTTTTGAAATGTCTAGTCAATATTTTGATTCTCTGCATCTAGTTGATTAATAAAGGAGGCTCGAAAGACGATTTTTCATTAATCCAATCAATTGTGACTTTGGAGTTCCTGAACACACAATGTCTCAATAGTAAGCCATCTATCACAAAATAATAAGCCCCATAGTGCAATGATTTCTGCCTTGGAGTTTGTCCTTGTACCACTGTTCCAACTAAATAGATAATATAACTTCGGGGTCAAGACAATAAATGCTCCATAGCCGCATACATTTAGTTGTGCTTCCCCATCAAAGAAACCAATAGGATATTTTCCCCAACAATTTTTTTGTTGAAATCTTCTTTTTATTTCCTTTTGAGCCGTGTATCCATATTCATTGAAGTTTGCACAAGTACTATTGCAAATTCTATCAATATCACATGGAATATTATAAAAAATGAAGGCATTCTTGTATCTCCAAATGCCCCCAAAAATAAAGAAAGGTTGTATTTGGCTTCCTTGAAATTCAATTTCCACTCCTTAAGGAATTCTTCAATATATGTATAGATCTAGCCCACACTGATGTGTAATCTTTATAAAACACAAAGCCAAATGGTCACGAGATATGGACACTTGAGAAATAAATGTAATACATTCTCATTTTCACCCCATCACATAACACATTTCCCCGAACCATTGGAACCCCACTTGCATAGATTCTCCCATCTAAGAATCTTGTTTTACCACATCAGCGATCCGAAACATTTGAGTTTCAGGGGCATGTTACTACTCAAACTAGCAAGGGGTCATAGAGGGGCACTTGCTAGGTCAAGAGAAACAATGAAGCTAAAGCCCACTATCACCATAGCTAAATCTTCCTACTCTTTATAGACTTTCATCAATGGGAGGAGACCCGATATATAGAGAATCACTTATGAAGGATAGATCAACTAAGATGGATGTAAAGTGATCTCGATGACCCTTTCCTATGAGAGACTTAAGAGTGGGACTTGCTTTCTTTTTAAGCAAGGTGCAAGGTTCTTTAGAATAGGGGAATAAGAATTTGAGGGCTTGGCTTAGGGAATGTGACTTGTAAAGGATCTTCCTAAACCCTAAAATCCTTGTGGAACTTGGATTCCCAAGTGGTTTTTGAAGAGTTGACTTTGATAAGATATGGGACCACATGGGACCAAGTGGACCTAGGTTAGGTCAAGAGGAGGGAGTTTAGCAACCAATTATGAGCTTGACCTAAACAAGGAAAAGAAGGGGATCAAAGAAATGATCTTCACTTAAAGGTGCTAAAATGATCCCAATGATGTACTAGCATAGGGAAACCTACAACAAAAATCGGTCTCAAGGTTAGGGCTTCGAATATCTCACAATCCCACAGTCAAAATTCCTTCAAAGTTGGATGAGACCTAGGAGACACACCAGCGAAAAAATTTCCAAGATATCGAAGTTTTTATATATAGGTAGTTTGTTGGGAAAATGATGCCCTAGGACATCTAATGTGGCTAGATCTAGAATAAAGAATAAAAGGTGAAGAAAAATGGTTTTTAAAGTGATCACCTTATGGCAGACCAGTGCCTAATCCTTTGGGGAGATTAGAGTCAAGAAGAATAATGAGAATGGACTTCATTTCTAGGTCAAGGAGGCTTTAAGGACTACTTCGCTTAGCATTAGGGAAAAGGAGAGAGACCTTAAAGATTTATACTTCATTTTGTAAGATGAGATAGCTTATCAAGATGAATTCAACCATAGAATTATCCCTAGGAAAATTCATTCAACATACATGGGCTATACATAGAGAGATGCTATCTAGAAACAATAATTACATAATTTCACAATAATGCATGCAACTATTAGCCCTAGTATATCGAAAATCACATTATCAATGCATGCGACAAAGTAAAAGAAATAATAACATTAAATTTGTAATGACATGTAAGAGAATATACCCAACCATCAACAAATTTCCAATCAAGAATAGATAATCCAAACATCAAAATTCATTCCATGCTCCAAAATTTCTTCCACCAAGAAGGAATAGTGAAAATATCTAGAGAGAACAAGTCCAAACCAAGTGATGATTATAAAATGAATCCTCATCACTTCTATTTATACACTTTTAATGAGTTTTATCTAGCTACTTGGGCCTACATTAGCCCTTACAATAAAACAATGTGCAAAACAACTAACATTTGGTGACGAGCCCACCAAACTAGCTCATAAACAAAAGAATAAGCTTCTCAAGAGGTCAAATGATCCATAGTACATGTTGTTTGGCCTTATAAGAAGTCCGATGAAGTCCGTAAGTGCCACAATGATGAATAGGACTCCCAAAAGTAGTGGAAAAGGGGTTGGCCCATTGTTCTCCAATAATAGACCTATGGTGCTCCCAATGGGTGTGAGGGCACACAAGTAACCTCATGGGTCTCCAAGTAGGTCAAAGATGCATGTAGATGATGGTGTAAGTGATGCTACATCAACATACAAGTCCTGGGTCATCTGCTAAGTGCATTGTACAACTGTGGGGTCGATTGGGCATGGTGAACCAGGTGCATCTTCCTCATCCAATAGATGAATCTCAAGCAATCTATGAACACCTCTGGGTATCCATGGAATGTTGTCTATTGTTGTGGAGGCCCATGGCTCTCAACACACACCCTACATGTGTCAATGTAGCCCTCTAGAGGGTTAGGACCCCGTATAGGGAGACCAAACCCAAAATAGAGACCATCTGCAATCCTGCATAAGATCTAATGCACCTCCTAGCCTTCCAGTATAATAAATAATCAAAGGAAATTGAGTTAAAAAGCTTACAAACCATGGATAGCAGGTGGGAACTTCATAATGGCTTACCATTCCATAATGGGGTTTGGCATGTGCGAATGCCTCTAAGATCCAAATGGGGTTAACCAAGTATCATATTAGGTGGTTTCTACTTTTAAAGGGAATAGTATGTCTAAGGTACATCCTTTAAAATGTGGTGGTATGTGATAAAGAGATAAATGGAGTAGGGAATGAAAGGGGCAACCCTAGGCCACATGTTGGGGTACAAGGGTAGCTAATAAAAGGGAATCCCACATTTGGGTATATAATGTAAAGGAGGGAGAAATCGTGGGGCATGAGGTGCCCCAACCTTGATTTTTCCACCCTTCTTTATATGCCTTGCCTTTTTCCTTTTATGATTTTTCTTTATTTAACTGCTCTAGGCTCAAGGGATAAGAGCATGATGTGTAAGATATAGCATTGGATACCCCCTTTAAGGTATGGTGATTCATTTTCTGCCAGGGGTAGGGACAATCATGGGTTCCCGAATGATAAAGGAGGCTCATCTAGGGTCTATAGGAACCAGGGTGATGGCCATGGCAATGGGGTAGAGCTCATGTATTGACTTTTTCCCACGTGCTAAATGTGTTTGTCCCAACCATCTTTTGCATTTGATAGTACATTTTCTTGTTGAATGTGGCCAATTATGCTTTTATTTTTCTTTTTAGTTGCATCAACCTCTAGGGCATCATTCTAGGCTCGACCCAACGTGTGGGCAAGGGGATGGGGAAGGCTAACCCTATGTGGACCCATAGGAGGAATGTGGACCCGTGTGGGAGAAATGATGAATGGGTATATAATGAGTGGAAGGGGAGTGATATATGTCGATGAGGGATCAATGGTTCCCATGTAGTACTATCCCTAAATCCCAAAGTTCAATAAAATAGATCCCACGAGACTAGGGTCCAAGGTCAACATCCTAAAAAAGGTTAAGGGGACAAGAGAAAAAACCTAGCCCACTCTTTCTACCAAATACCCCCATTAATCCATGCCTAAAAGTATTCATGATAAGAAAACTACAATACTCAATTACCAAATGACAAGGCATACCTTTAGGTTCAGGAGGCCTACCTTCAAACATATGATCACGACATATGGGTGAGGAACCACATGGCTAGCTCAAGTGGCGGAGAAATGGCATAACGAGCTAGTTGGTGGTTGCAAGGGGCTGTTAACTGCCAGCTAAGGACCATCTTGGACAAAAAATTAAATGGTGGGTAACATGGCATATTTCAATACCATACTTTCTAGAACCACCATTTTGTCATCGAACCCTATTGTGCAAGAGATATATGTTTGTAGACCTCCTCAACAAAGAAAAGTCCCTTCATTATTCTCCCCTCCCATTTAAAAGAATCAAATTTATACCTAAATGAGATGCCCCCCATGTATAAATTAGAAACAAATTTTCCCATATCTCTGCTAATTCTCTAATTACTCCCAACTCATGAGAGCTTATCAAAGTTGGATATAAATAGTTAGGATCATTATCAACATGAATTTGATTTAAGAGAATTATACCCTTGTCATGGAAGTAGTGAATGATAATAATATGTAGAGTATGATTTCCCTGAAAACCTCTAATTGGATCCATTCCTATCTCCAATGGAGCGCTCGAACCAATCTCCTAGCACAAATTTCTAAGTAGCCACTATTACAATTTCATGAAGAAATTCCATATGTATGAAACATTTTTAGAAGTCTGAGCCCCAAACTTGATCCATTCATGAAGTGTTTGTTTTTTAAGATATTTCTCCAAAATTATCTATTGCCAAATACCATATCCAAATATTGCACGCTAGAAACTCTTTATAACCAATTCCCACCCAAATATCTCGATGTTCTTTAATCCACATCTGATGTCCTCTCTCTTCTAGGAGATATCCTCCAAACGAGCAAGATGGATCTTGAAATCACCTCTTTCTCCACGCTAGAGAAAATTTGATATAATGGAGTTGATTTTATTTATGGCTTATTTGGGCATCAAATATAAATGCATCCAGTAAATAGAGATATTTTGTAGGACTGACTAGGCTAAAGTCAGTCTACCCCCAAGTGATAACGATTTATGTGCCCAAGTACTCAGTATTCCTTCAAACTTATTAATCAACCACTACCAATCCATATTTACATAATTATTTGGATTTAGATTGAAATCGAGGTACTTGAATCCAAGATCCATATGAGTGACATCAACATAAAATATGTCAACATTCTCCGAAACTTGGGCATGATCATTTGTTGCTTGAATGAGCGACGTTTTTCTTTGTTCATATACATGCCAAAAACATCACCAAAATTAGAGATGATTTTAAAAATGTGCATCCATTTTTTTGTGTAAACCTACCCAAAGAGGAGAAATTCATTCATAAACATGAGATAAGAAACATAGATGTTTTGTATGATATTTATACTAGCGAAAATTCCCCCATGCGTTTCCTCTGAAATCCGTTGCTCAAAACATCAATAACTAATAGGTATAGTAGCGGGATAACAAGTAGTCCTATCAAAACACTTAAGATGCCTTGAAGAAATGTGAAGGCACACCATTTATCAATACAACATAGTTAATTGATGAGACACGTGCCATGGTCTGTTCAACAACCCCAACTAAAAGCCCAATTTTGTGCAAAATCATTTAGAGAAAATCCAAATCCACATATGCTTTGTACAAAACTAGTTTTAATATTATAGCCTTCTTCTTTAGAACCTTTATGGAATGTATTCTTTCTTGTGCAATGGCCACAACATCTTGTATTTGGCACTATTTTAAAAATCCAAACTGTTAAAGGGTGGGTGATATAGTCTGAGAGATTATCTTTTAGATGAGTCCGAATTATCTTTGAAATCAATTTATATGTAATGTTGCATGAAGAAATAGGGCAATAATTCTGGAAAATATTTTCCTTTGATATATTTGGTATTAAAATAATGAAGGTTAAGTCCAAAGCACCAAATATTTTGGGCTCTTGAGCTCCTATGCTTCCACAGTTACGACCAACTACTTTAGGTTCTGTTGTGGTCACCAACAACCCCCCTCTTTGTTTGATATTAGCAATAACACCAAGCAAAGGGGGACCCTTAACAAAAAATCCAAAAAATATTTTTTGTCAAAATTTTTGTATTTTAACTCCCTAAAGCTAGATCGCATTGCGAAGAGAGAGTGAAGCGTTTCCTATGCGCATAAATAAGCTGCGAAGAAGCGAAGCGAAATTCATCGCATCGCATATATTGAAAGCGCTCTTAAATGAAAAATCTTAAGGAATCGCCGACGACCAATATGCGACGCCGCATATCGCAACATCGCATAAGCAGCACACAGTGATTGAATGAAAAAACGCGATCTGCGATCTTGCGATCTGCGATCTGCGATCTTACAATCTGCGATCCTGCGATTTGCGATCTGCGATGAATGAGACTATCAATTCCTGCGATGACACTTCTTGACATCGCAATCCTCGATACTGCGATGCGAATCGCAGAAACCACTCATCGCAGGATTTCCTCGACATAATCTGTAAACCTAAAATTGAGCGCGCACCTTAAGGGAAATTAATGATTGTACGCCAAAGTATCCAAGAATGATTGTGTTGCGTTTTTCGAAGAGTCAAGTCATTATGAGTGTCATGATTATGCATTCATTAGAACTTAAAGCTTTCATGTCAATCTTTTCGTCATTTCTCTTTTCCTTTGCGTAAACTGTAAGGCAGCAACTAATATAAATCAATATGCAGGAAACATCTAAGGAAAAGGGGAAAGCGCCAATACTAGGAGAACAGAGAGGAGATGCCTTCGCAAATGGTTGCCACATGCAGCAGGACCGCGGATTCTAGAGTATCACTCAATAGATACTGATGGAAATAGACTATCCAAGACTCAGAGTCAAAGGCGCACAAAAGCAGCATGTTTACAAAAGATCCTGAAGCTCAGACTGGGTAAAGCAAAAAGAAAAACGCTAAAGAGGGAGGATGCTCCAGAAAATCCTGGAACAAAGAACGGAAGCAATTTTCAATATAGAAGATTGTTCAGGCAACGTAATCCCTAACTCATCGAGTCATTCGCACGGCCAGAAACCGAAATAGCAACAACACAATCAGTTTGAAAGAAATCTGGGTTATACTAAGTATACACACAGTGAATACACCTAGCTAGAGGAAGATTTTCGAAAATATCTTCTAGTTTGTCAGAAAGAGGTGCCAGCTCTTGTTATTTCTACTTTTATCACTCGAATGAAAGGAAAAGACAACCAACCGACTCTTTCCAGGCGAACGTTGCATTTCTTACAGCACTAAGGAGCATATACAGAAACGGTTAGAAATTAGATTCAATTTTTAGAAATAAATTTGTTTTAGTAAAAGGGCGGTCATTTGAAGCCGTTTCCTAAATTTGTGTAATTAAGATTAATTAGTTAGTAGTATTTAACCCTTCTCATGGCATTTGGAGAAGGGTCCGGAAATTTGTCAAAAAACTTGTCCTCAGAACATGCACTTTTGCACCCTCGGAGGGGGTTTTTGATGAATGGATGGATCGAGATTTATTTATATTTGCATTTTAATGTTTGCTACTGATGTTGCACTTTTGTACTCTTAGTAGATATTAGAACAAGTAGAGATAAATCGTTATTGCTTGAAGTTTGTGAGTGAAATCAGTCATAAATGGTACTTTTATCTCTTGACCAATTTCTGCTTATATTCTTAGAGTGATATGCAGCTGAGTTGTTTATATGTTAATGTATGAATGTGTGGGTTACCATTTGGCACTTCTGTACGGTGGAGTCATTTATTTGTGCTTGACATATGAATAACTTATTATGCGATATGCTGTTCACAACTGTTTTGCCTAACTTTTTATGCAGAATGGTTTATCTTAATTGATTTCTATTCTTATGATAGCTGAATGATCTTTATTACCAGTTATTGTTCGAAATATTTTTAGATCGCATAATAGAGGAAATCTACCCCGGGTTAGCGTAGATTAGATGTGTTGTTTTTGTTAGATTACAATAGCATAGAGTCAGTTTAGAAGTTAGAATTAAATTAGCTTAAAATACTTCTAGATCAGCATCATCAAACTCTACACACACACACACCCCTTAGATTGGGAAACTGGTCCCATTATCCCCAGTCGGACCCGCTATACCAAACGGACAAGGAGCTGCCAACCAAGTTCCGGACCGGGTGGGTATCCCCCTTGTTGTTGACCCGATTTCAGGGCCTCAACATATTTGGAGCTAGAAGGAGGGCACGAACTATGAATGGCACCTAAATCAAAATCTAAATACCATTCTGAGAGTAAATCACCCTCATCAACTCCCCCGACTTCTCCAGTACGATTAAACTCGGAGTTTGAAGTCGCTCGAGTATCCACCGCTGCTACATACCCTAATATATCAGACCAACTTATCATTGAACCCCCTGAAATTCAAACTTTGATTCGTAAACTCCAGGGATTCTCTATTTTTAATCAGAGGTCTGATAAATCTCAAAGCAGCGTGACTTCGCAGTACAACCCTGCTCATCCCCTGACCAGATTGAAGAGTGAAAAATTTGGCATCCAACCAACTGAACTTCCTCTCCCCACCAGGAAAAGAGCAAGGAAAACACCACCAAAGTCTGACAGTGAGACTCTTTCATCTACTTCGTCCATTTCAACTCCCTCACCGCGAAGTCAGCCACCCACATCTTCATCCCAAATCACTCATCCATCTTCCACAACCCTTCCTCTTCAATCATCAAAGATCATAATATCTTCATCTTCTCAGCATCAAGGATCATCCTCTGCACTTTCATTAACTAGCAGCTCAACGATGGCCCAGTCTCCATGGAACAATCCTGGGGCGGTTTTAATGCCTCCACCCCTGAGTCCAATACCAGCCCATCCTGAGAAATGGCTACCCAAATTCAATCCAGAAACAGGCATGCTAGCTGAAGAGCATATCAATAATTTCATGCTTTCTGTTAATCTCAATGGAGTTACCAACGAAGATGCTGTTGTCCGGCTTTTTCCCTATACAATGCAAGGAACAACCGGGTCATGGTACTTTTCGTTACCTTCCGGGTCTATCACAAGTTGGGACATTTTTAAAAGTCAATTCCTTACCAAGTTCAGTGATGACAGATCAACAACGACATTGATCAATGACCTATCCAATCTTAAAGCTGAGGCTAGAGAACCCATTAAAGATTTCAATTTACGGTTCAATAAGATCCTCAACAAAATTCCCGCTGCTTCTCAACCCAGCGAGGAAGTAAGATGTGAATGGTATATCACGGACTTACCATCAAACTTGGCTATCTTCGTAGATAGGGAAAACAAGACGACCTTAGTCGAAAACTTGACAGAGGCGTTAGCAGTAGAAAAGCACGTAGTAGCCCTAGAAAAGAGATCTGCAATAGAGGAACGCAAATTTAAGAAAATCTCTTTCAAAGAAGACACCAAGAAGAAACAAACGAAAGATCCTTTCGATTTGGAAGGATTACAAAAAGTGTTAAAGGCCATGTCCAATGAGATGATTGACATAAGAAAACAAGTAGTAGAAACTTCTTCAAAAAATCCCTACAGAGCTTTTAAAAGAAATCCTCCCATGGATGTGAAACCACCCAATGCTGTCTCAAACGTCGAATCTGAAGAAGAAGAAGAAGAAGAGAATACCACTGAAGGGCAGACCGATGATGAAGAAGTTGTGGAACTACAAGGAATGTGGGATTTCATCCTCCCACAAGAAGAAGATCAAGAAGCATTTCCGGTTAGCACACGAAGCAAAAATCAACTTGATCCTCCCCAAACTACCCCTAAACAGAAGGGCGCAAGCCCTGCAACAAAAGATAAGGTCGCAACAAAGAAAACAACCGCTAGAGCGACCCAATTTAGCCCAGTCCAATCAGATCAAGCACCTCCATCAAGAACACTGATAGTGTCAGATGAAATGGAGTATAACATTATCGATGACATGAAAAAGACTAGGGCTAATATCACTCTTTACGAGTTGAGCAAATTGAAACATCAACAGAAAATAATGATGAAAGAATTACATGCCGTGCCTACTACATCTTTACCTACAGCTGTAGCTTCCCACAACATGGGAAGACCTCCAACCAACACGATCAATAAGATTGATCCAAATGACATTGCCTTGATTGGAGGAAGATCAAGATCTCATACTCCTCCTTTTCTTCTCACTTATGAAATTTTCAATAAAAACGTGCACAATTGCTTGGTTGATTCTGGTGCTTCAACGAATATTTTACCCAGATCAATATGTGCCAAATTGAATGTTCAACCACAAAAATCCGCAGTGCGCATAGTTCAACTTGATCGATCTCAAGTCGAAGTGATTGGTGAACTTAATCAAGTGACCATAAGATTGTTGTCTAACCCGAAGGTATGTCAGGTTATCGACATTCTAGTAGCCGATATCCTTGAATTCTATGGTTTGATTCTTAGCAGGGATTGGTCCGAAAAACTCCACGGATATGTCTCAACCGACTGGTCGCACATGTGGTTACCCTACAATGGTAAACCGAATCAAATAAAGGTTGAACGAGAGTTGCACCAAAAGTACATAGTGATGGAATTGGAAGGAGAGAATGAAGCAATAGCATACAACAGCAATATCATAGGCAATTACTCGGTAGATTATTTCCTCGGCAATTTCAATGCTCATATTTCACCTTACTTAGAAAATTCAGTTTTGTCCCAAGTTGAAATTTTTTCCCAAACTGATAATTCAAAATGTGTTAATTTTTTAGATAACCCTGTAAATACATCTTTGTTTTGGAAATTATATTTTGATGGCTCCAAATCTAACGAGGGAGTAGGAGCAGGATGCGTTCTGATTAGCCCAAACGGAAATAAGACCATGCTTACGTGCAGACTTGAATTCGATTGCACAAACAATACAGCGGAATACGAGGCCTTAGTACAAGGCCTATACAAAGCAATCGGGTTGAACGTTAAGTATCTTCAAGTCTTTGGAGACTCTGAGATCGTCGTCAAACAGGTACGTAACACCATACATTTCCTATCAGGTCATTTGAAGCACTATTAATCTTTAGTACAAGATCTGACTGCACATTTCATAGCATTCAATATTTCGTCAATCCCAAGACTCCAAAATGCGAGCGCAGACCTGTTAGCTAACGTAGCCTCTAGACTTATTCCCTCCGAAGATTTTAGTCCAGATAGATTCTCAATAGAATTAATCTTTAGACCATCCATCCCTGACAACATCACCAACTGGAGAGTATTCAACGACGATCCTGACATTGTAAATTTCCTCACTTCTGAAGGATCCTACTCAAACCAAATAATTGACGAAGACCATCATGATCACCAAATACAACAAAATAACACTGATAATGCTATACCTAAATCAGTGGTTAAGTTAGAAGACTTATATGATCTAAAAAGTCGGTTTAAAAGATCTGCCAATTCTAAACTCTACAGTTCGACTCTGAACTATGAATTAGTGAACCTAGGAACCGATGAGAAGCCACAAAACGTTAATCTAGGCCACGGCCTAACCCCTGAAGAAAAATCAGCATATATCCGTCTTCTGAGACAATACAAAAACGTTTTTGCCTGGAATTACGATGAGCTGAAGACATACGACACTTCTATCATTCAACACACTATCCCTATGATTGACAATGAAAAACCTGTCCAGCAGAAACTCAGAAAAATCCACCCCAACTTAGAAAATCAGATAAAGACTGAGCTAAATAAGTTGTTGAGAGCCAGAATAATTTTCCCCGTCAGACATTCCAAATGGGTATCCAATATGGTGCCCGTTAGAAAGAAAAACAGAGATATTAGGATCTGTATCGATTTCCGGAATCTCAACAAAGCCTGTCAAAAAGACAATTTTCCCCTCCCACCTATGGAGCAAATATTACAGGCAGTAGCAGGCTCAGAATTAATGTCTTTTCTGGATGGATTTTCAGGATACAATCAAGTGCTGGTACATCCCGATGATCAGTTAAAAACCACATTCCGAACTAAATGGGGCACATACGCATATCGGAAGATGCCATTTGGTCTGATCAATGCCGGCGCTACCTTTCAGAGAGCCATGGACATCGCGTTTAAAGGTTTAGTCAATAAATCTGTAGTGATTTACCTGGATGATATAACAGTGTACTCCAAGAAGCGAAGCGACCATCTCAAAGACTTGAAACAAATCTTTCAAAGATGTTTAAGGTATGGGATTTCACTTAACCCAAAGAAATCTTTTTTCGCATTAAGTGAAGGGAAATTGCTAGGATTCATAGTGTCAAAATCTGGTATTCACATTGAACCTGACAGAATCAAAGAAATTTCCGAAATATCCATGCCCCATAACAAAAAGGCCATGCAATCTTTCCTTGGTCAAATCAATTTTGTAAAAAGGTTTGTCCCGGATTTTTCACGTATTATTTCTCCTTTACAAAATATGATAAAAAAGAATTCAAATTTTAAATGGGGTCAAGATGAGCATGAAGCATTCAACTTGATCAAACAAGCTATCATCAACGCTCCATCTTTAGTGACCCCAAATTTTTCAGAACCTTTTATCTTATACACATTTGCCTCAGAGAAATCTTATGCCGCGATCTTAACTCAAGAAAATCAAGAGAAGGCGGAAGCTCCAATCGCATTTTTTAGCTCGAACTTACAAGGTGCTGAACTCAATTATTCAGATGTGGAGAAACATGCATATGATGTTTTCAAAGCGATCAAGTATTTCAGACCTTTCTTACTTAAAGCCCATACCAAAGTCGCAGTACCCTTTCCAGCGGTAAAAAACCTTCTGATACAGAAGGATGTGGGCGAAAAGAGAGCAAATTGGATTACCGCCTTACAAGAATACGATCTTGAGATCAAGCCAGCAAACATCGTAAGAGGTCAAGGCTTCTGCAAGATGTTAGCTGGAGCATTGCAAATTCCTGAGAACTCATCTGAAGAGGTACATACGTATGAGGTAAGCCTAAACGACGCAGAATCATTATATGCTGACACCATTTATTATCTTAGGAACGAGTATGCTCCATCACACCTGGATCACACCAAGAAAAGAGCTCTGAGATTGAAATCTAAACAATACCAGCTCATAAATGATGTTCTGTTTAAAAGGAATTACGATTCTGTACTTCTTAGGTGTCTTGAGAAAACTGAAGCCGAAAAGGTTTTGCAGGAACTCCACGATGGACCAGCAGGTGGACACTATGCTGGAGAAGCTACTGCACATAAAATCTTACGTGCAGGATATTATTGGCCCACGCTGTTCAAAGACTCATACAATTATGTAAGGAAATGCCAAGTCTGCCAGACTGCTGCAGGGAAACAAAGGAAATCGTCCATGCCACTACAGCCGTTTAACATCGAGCAACCATTCAGCCAATGGGGCTTGGACATAATAGGTGAGATCGTTCCTCACTCTTCTAAGTAGCATAGGTATATCCTCACGGCAACAGATTATTTTACTAAATGGGTAGAAGCAGTTCCTCTCAAGACAGCTAATTCTGAAAACATTATTGAATTCATAGATCAATTTATCATCACTAGGTTTGGATTGCCAACGGCCTTAATGTTTGATAATGCCTCATACTTTTCTGGAAATACAATGACTGAGTTTGCACTTAAAAGAGGGTTCAAACTGAAGTATTCTGCCAACTACTATCCGCAAGGTAATGGGTTGGCTGAATCAACAAACAAAAACCTAATCAGGATTATTAAAAGAACAGTCGACCAAAACCAAAAGAATTGGCACAAAGCGCTGGTAAATGCTTTATGGGCAGATAGAATTACGAAGAAAGCTTCAATCGACACTTCTCCCTTTAATTTAGTTTATGGGAAAGAAGTGGTTCTTCCAACTCACTTAGTCATTCCCTCTTTGTCTTTAGTACAATACATCGATGAAGTATCTACTTCCTCCTTACAATTGAGACAAAGGGAAATAATCAAACTAGAAGAACGACGAGAACAAGCTAAGAAAACCCATGCTCACCACCAAGCGCTAATAAAATCCTCTTTTGACTCAAGCATAATGACCAGAAAAAACTTTTAGATGGGAGATTTAGTTTTGAAATGGGATAAGGCTCATGAAGAAAAGGGCAAACATACGAAATTTCAGAAGCTGTGGCTTGGCCCTTTTCAGATTGTAGAAGTCATAGGCCCATCGACGTTTGTGTTGCAGGATTTGGCAGGTAGAAGAGATTCTTTGCCTGTGAATGGACAGATTCTTAAAATGTATTTTCCATAGAAGATCATTCTTCTATTTTTGTAGGATAGTTTTAGTTTTTTATTTGTTTTTCTCTTTCTTATAAATAAAACCGGTTGTAAATGATCATCAAAAAGGATTCATGAAAGAGCACACCAATTCTCTATCAGATTTTGATTTCGCTTGTACAAGTAGCAAAACTTTTCAAAAAATCTGATTTTTATTATTGACAAATAGAGTTAAATTTAGCCTGAATATGATGTTAGTTTCAACCTCAAAAAACTTTGATGAAAGCAACCTTTGGTAAAAAATTGTTTTATGTCAGCACAATGAAAGGTATCATCAATAATAAAATAAATATTCTTTGTAAAGCTGCTGTTTTCAAACTCTATTATTGTCGTCTATAGCTTTCTTAAGGAAAAACAATGACTTCCTCCCAGCTAAAGGAAATCGCAGCATTCAGAGAAACAATCCGAGAAAACACTATATCTCAAAGAATAAGAGGTCTCATCACGAGCCGGCTTATCATGATCACAGATATTATAACTTGCTGACTTTGCCAATACTGTCTATCAAAACAGGGCAACGACTCAAGATTGTTGAAATCAAAAGACAAGGGGTCTCATCACGAGCCAGCTTGTTCAGCAAAAGTGTAAATCAAGTGAATGACTGTGTCATAATTTGGCCACCAAACCAAGACATTGTTCTTTAGAGAATAAAAAAGGAAAAAGTGTCAAAAAGGATTTTTCTCTGAAATGTTGTAAATAACCTCAAGCAGGAAAAAGGATCATTGCTGGATAACATGGTAACCCTGTTGAGGCTATGGACGCTTGCGGGCAGCAGAGGCTCTACCTACGACAAATGAGCATATTTTAAAAAGCCAGTACGCAGAGAAGACCTTATTTTATCTTTAAAAAGACTGAGTAATGTCTGGTATGAATGCAAGAACTAAGCCTGAGGAAGCAGACAATTGGAATATGAAAAGGTTGAGACAAAGTATCATTGACAGGATAAGGAGTGATGTACTCTATCTGTCCATAACAAAATTTAGACATATGAAAATTTTTCTGTTTCGGAAGTGGAAATTCAATAGAAAAACAGAGAAAACTGGTTCTTCACAGTGAATCGCCATTGTTGTGGTCACCAACAACCCCCCTCTTTGTTTGATATTAGCAATAACACCAAGCAAAGGGGGACCCTTAACAAAAAATCCAAAAAATATTTTTGTCAAAATTTTTGTATTTTAATTCCCTAAAGCTAGATCGCATTGCGAAGAGAGAGTGAAGCATTTCCTATGCGCATAAATAAGCTGCGAAGAAGCGACGCGAAATTCATCGCATCGCATATATTGAAAGCGCTCTTAAATGAAAAATCTTAAGGAATCGCCGACGGCCGATATGCGACGTCGCATATCGCAACATCGCATAAGCAGCACACAGTGATTGAATGAAAAAACGCGATCTGCGATCTTGCGATCCGCGATCTGCGATCTTACAATCTGCGATCCCACGATTTGCGATCTGCGATGAATGAGACTATCAATTCCTGCGATGACACTTCTTGACATCGCAATCCTCGATACTGCGATACTCATCGCAGAAACCACTCATCGGAGGATTTCCTCGACATAATCTGTAAACCTAAAATTGAGCGTGCACCTTAAGGGAAATTAATGATTGTACGCCAAAGTATCCAAGAATGATTGTGTTGCGTTTTTCGAAGAGTCAAGTCATTATGAGTGTCATGATTATGCATTCATTAGAACTTAAAGCTTTCATGTCAATATTTTCGTCATTTCTCTTTTCCTTTGCGTAAACTGTAAGGCAGCAACTAATATAAATCAATATGCAGGAAACATCTAAGGAAAAGGGGAAAGCGCCAATACTAGGAGAACAGAGAGGAGATGCCTTCGCAAATGGTTGCTGCATGCAGCAAGACCGCAGATTCCAGAGTATCACTCAAAAGATACTGATGGAAATAGACTATCCAAGACTCAGAGTCAAAGGCGCACAAAAGCAACATGTTTACAAAAGATCCTGAAGCTCAGACTGGGTAAAGCAAAAAGAAAAACGCTAAAGAGGGAGGACGCTCCAGAAAAGCCTGGAACAAAGAACGGAAGCAATTTTCAATACAGAAGATTGTTCAGGCAACGAAATCCCTAAATCATTGAGTCATTCGCACGGCCGGAAACCGAAATAGCAACAGCACAATCAGTTTGAAAGAAATCTGGGTTATACTAAGTATACACACAGCGAATACACCGAGCCAGAGGAAGATTTTCGAAAATATCTTCTAGTTTGTTAGAAAGAGGTGCCAGCTCTTGTTATTTCTACTTTTATCACTCGAACGAAAGGAAAAGACAACCAGCCGACTCTTTCCAGGCGAACGTTGCATTGCTTACAACACTAAGGAGCAGATACAGAAACGGTTAGAAATTAGATTCAATTTTTAGAAATAAATTTGTTTTAGTAAAAGGGTGGTCATTTGAAGCCGTTTCCTGAATTTGTGTAATTAAGATTAATTAGTTAGTAGTATTTAACCCTTCTCATGGCATTTGGAGAAGGGTCCGGAAATTTGTCAAAAAACTTGTCCTCAGAACATGCACTTTTGCACCCTCGGAGGGGGTTTTTGATGAATGGATGGATCGAGATTTATTTATGTTTGCATTTTAATGTCTGCTACTGATGTTGCACTTTTGTACTCTTAGTAGATATTAGAAAAAGTAGAGATAAATCGTTATTGCTTGAAGTTTGTGAGTGAAATCAGTCATAAATGGTACTTTTATCTCTTGACCAATTTCTGCTTATATTCTTAGAGTGATATGCAGCTGAGTTGTTTATATGTTAATGTATGAATGTGTGGGTTACCATTTGGCACTTCTGTACGATGGAGTCATTTACTTGTGCTTGACATATGAATAACTTATTATACGATATGTTGTTCACAACTGTTTTGCCTAACTTTTTATGCGGAATGGTTTATCTTAATTGATTTCTATTCTTATGATAGCTGAATGATCTTTATTACCAGTTATTGTTCGAAATCTTTTTAGATCACATAATAGAGGAAATCTACCCCGGGTTAGCGTAGATTAGATGTGTTGTTTTTGTTAGATTACAATAGCATAGAGTCAGTTTAGAAGTTAGAATTAAATTAGCTTAAAATACTTCTAGATCAGCATCATCAAACTCTACACACACACACACCCCTTAGATTGGGAAACTGGTCCCATTATCCCTAGTCGGACCTGCTATACCAAACGGACAAGGAGCTGCCAACCAAGTTCCGGACTGGGTGGGTATCCCCCTTGTTGTTGACCCGATTTCAGGGCCCTCAACAGGTTCCAATATGATTTTCCCTTCCTTGTCAAGTTCTCGCAATATTTTTTGAACTGGGAGTTTATCACCTATAACCTTGTTTAATCATGAAACATGGAAAAATGGGTGCACTCGAAAAGATGTAGGAAGCTCCAATTTGCATGCCATAGTACCAATCTTTTGCAACACCTTGTATGGATCATAATACTTTGGTGATAATTTATTATCCTTCTTAGCTTGCTTGAGGGACATTTGTTTATATGGTTGTAGCCATAGGAATACCGAGTCACCTACATCAAAACTTCTTTCACTGCGATGTTGATATGCCTGTTGTTTCATTCTATTTTGCGCCAAAGTGAGGTTATCCTTTAAGATTTGGAGAACTTGTTGTTGATGCTTGATGTGATCTTCCACTGCTTGAACCTTAGAATTTTCTCTTAAATATGATGTCATGGACGGTGGATGATATACAAAAAGTGCCATAAATGGGGTAATTTTTGTTGTAGTATGGAAGGAAGTGTTATACCACCATTCAAACAGAAGCAACCATTTGACCCATTGTGTCTACTTATCAGATACAAATCAACGAAGATATCCTTCCAAACATTTGTTTACTATCTTAGTTTTCCCATCAGATTGAGGATGATAAGATGAGTTGTGAGCTAACTAAGTACCAAGATAAGAAAATAATTCTGTCCAAAATTTTCCAGTGAAAATGGGATCTCTGTCGCTTACAATAATCTTTGGGTTTCCATGTAGCTTTTGAATTGTTTCCATAAATGTAGTAGAAACTGTACTTGCTTTAAGATGTGGTAATGCACAAAAGTGTGCATACTTGATAAGTCTGTCAACTACCACCATGATGCCATTCTTTTCTTCGAACTTGGGTAAACCTGTGATAAAATCCATTGAAACCTCCTCCCAATGTTGGCTTGGAATGGATAAAGGTTGTAATAGACCTGGGGTCTTAATTGTTTCAACTTTATTTTGTTGGAAAACCAAACATTCCACCACAAAATTTTGAATATCCGATTTAAGGCAATCCAAAAAAAAATCTTTCTTAACCCCATGGTAAGTTTTAAAAAATCCTAAGTGCCCTCCTAAGGGAGAGGTGTGCAATTCCATAAGAATATTTTGTTTGAGTTGGGAATTATTACATAGGTATAAGTGATCTTTGTACCATAACGAATCATTTTTCCAACTAAATGTATCAGATGTACTGGGATCTTTTTGTATCTTTTGAATAAGTGCCCACACTTCTTCGTCATTCTTCCATTCATCCCTTGCTTCGTTTATCCATTCTGGTTGGATAATAAAAATGGCGCAAAGAAATGCTTCCACATCCTCATCCTTTCTTGAGAGTGCATCTGCCATAACATTTTGCTTCCCTTTTTTGTAGATGATTTCAAAGTCATAACCCAACATCTTTGTGACCCATTTTTTATGCTCTTCTAAAGATAATCTTTGTTTTTAAAAAGTATTTAAGCCTATCATGATCCGTTTTTACCTTGAAGAGTCTTCCCATTAGGTAGGGTTGCCATTTCTTAAATGCATGTAGTATTGCCAACATTTCCTTCTCATAAATAGCTTTGTGTAAATACTTTCCTTTGATTGGATGGATTTCAAAAGCAATGGGTCTTTCTTCTTGCATTAAAACAACACTGATTCCATTTCCTGAGGCATCACATTCCACAATAAATGTTTTTGTGAAGTCCGGCGTAGCTAAGATCGGTGCTTGGCACATTTCTTTAAGATGTTCACAGGCTTTCATTGCTTCTGGAGTCCATGAAAATGCATCTTTCTTCAATAATGTTGTTAGAGGTGCTGCTATTCTCCCATAATTCTTAACAAACTTGTGATGATACCTTATCAACATGAGAAATCCTCGTAGATGCTTTATGGATGTGGGGATTTTCCATTCCTTAATGGCTTTAATTTTTCTAGTCTCTACCTTAACACCTTCATGAGATACAATATAACCCAGATATTCCACCTCTTGTACTCCAAGGAAATATTTGGAGCTTTTTGCATATAATTTTTTCTCCTCCAATAGTTTGAGCACCCAGTCAACATGTTGAACATGATCCTTCCAAGACTTGATGTAGATTAGTATATCATCAAAAAATACTAACACAAATTTTCTAAGGAAGGGTTTGAAAATGGAATTCATCAAACCTTGAAATGTAGAAGGTGCATTGGTAAGGCCAAAAGGCATGACCAAAAATTCATAATGACCCTCACGAGTTCAAAATTTTGTTTTTGGAATGTCTTTAGTCTTCATTCTAATTTGATGATATCATGAGTGAAGATCCAACTTGGTGAAGTAAATTGATCCATGCAATTCATCAATGATAGGAATGGGAAATTTATATTTAATAGTGAGCTTGTTGATCTCCCTATAATCCAGACACATGCACCATGACCCATCCTTCTTGTGCACTAATACTACTAGAGCAAAGAAAGAACTTCTACTAGGTTGAATTATACCAGCGTCTAGCATTTCTACAACCATATGTTCAATTTCACTCTTTTGGGCATAGGGATATCTGTAAGGCCTGATGTTTGGAGGAACACTTCATGGAATAAAATGAATAGCATGATCATGATCACGAATAGGTGGGATGCATTTGGGAGTCTCAAATACCTTGGAATGATTTTCCAAGACTTTTTGGAGATTTGGAGAAATAGATGATTTCGATGTGGGAATCTCTAGCGAACATAATTGTGCAATTATGCCTCGTTATTATTTCTTTAGAAGCTTTGTCATTCCATTAGAGATGATTATCTTTCTCGGTTTCCTTATGATACCCCTTAATTTAACTTCCTTTCCTTTGGAAGAAATTTTCATGAAAATTTCTTGAAAAATAAAAGCTATTGTACCCAAGGATTGTAGCCATTGGACTCCTAGTACAACATCAACACCACCCATTGGAATGGAAAGCATTGGGCTATTCAATACATATTCAACCATGGATAGCTTGATATTATGTCACTTTCTAGAGAATTTTATGGTTCCTCCACTTGCCACCATCACTTGACACTCTGGTGTTGGATATAGGAAGCAATTCAATTCCTTGGCTATCTTACAATGAATAAAATTATGGGTACTACCGGAATCAATCAACACTATTACCTTTTTCTTCTTGATATGTCCTTCTATCTTGATAGTTTGAGGAGTGGTAATTCCGTCCAATGCATTACAAGATATGGTCAGATTCATTTCTTCTTTCTCTAAGGTTTTTTCCTGGTGTGTATCCTCTTCTTTTGATGTTTCCTCTTCCTTTTCTTCCTCCTCTTCACAATCTATGTAAAATATTTTCTTCTCAACACACTTAGGACCTTTAGTGTATTGGCTATCACAACTATAACAAATCCCTTTTGCTATTTTTTCTTCCAATTGTTGTGGTTTCAACCTTGTAGGTTGTGGAAGGCTACGAGAGACAAAAATTTCATCTTTATAGTTGTGAGTGGTAGGTTTCCTTGTTGCCATAATTTTTCTTTCCATTTTTCTTGCCAACCTGAATGCCTTCTACAATGATTCAGGTTCCCAAAGGCAAATCTCATGTTGGATGTTATCCTTTAAAGTCCTTATGAACACACCAATCCTATTCTCCTCTGGAATATATTTTACCCTTATATTCATTTTTTGGAAGTCCTCAATGTGCTCCATCATTGAACCCTTTCATTTGAGATTTATCAATTGGCTAAAAAAGGTGTTTCTTTTTGTATCCTCATAATGTGCTATCATTTATTCCGTAAAAATTTTCCCAAGTGACAATTTGTTTATGAGAGCAAACCCATTGATACCATACAAACTAATTTGGTTCCAAATATAAAGTTGCAATGCATACCTTTTGTGTGTTTTGCACATTATGGAGATCAAAATATTGTTCCATCTGTAGTATCCATGTTATGGGATCCTTGCCATCGCGATTCCTCATATCGATATTTGGAACATGGTGGGTATTTGTTCCAACGTTAGAGTCTATGAAATCATGATTAACATTTCTTTTGTTTTCATCATGAGTTTTCTCTATTACCTTTTTGCCATTAGGAAGCATTTCTTGTAGAAACTTTGTCAGATCTTCCTTCAAACCTTCCGCATCTTTCTTCAAATCTTCAATGTTGTCATTCTTCGAATCATGAATAACATTTCTTTTGTTCTCATTATGAGTTTCCTCTACTACCTTTTTTCCATTAGGAAGCCTTTCTTGTAGCAACTTTGTCAAACCTTCCTTCCAACCTTCCATGTATTTCTTCCAATCTTCAATGTTGTCTTTCATACCATCTATCTTAGCTTCCATGCCTTTCTTTAAACCATTCATCTTAGCTTTTGTTACTTTTTGTGAGAGTGAAATTTGTTTCACTTGGTCTCATAATTTTGATATATCGTGTTGCATTTCTTCCTCTTCTTCATAAGTCATGTTAGAGATTTCAGGTTTCTTACTAGGTGTTTCCATTTTATTTCTTCAGGGCATCAATTAATGATAATAATGCTTCACTATGCCCTTTGAATCCCTTCAAACTAATTTTTCAAACCAAGCTATGCAAAATTTTAAAAAACTACACACCTTTTTTCACTTTGTAGGAGCTTGATATTGAATTTTCCACATCTCTATAATTTCGAATCTCCATGGTCTGAAAATTCATCTTGCGGTAGCCCTCTGAGTCCTCTTTCTAACCCCGCAAGTATGATCAAGATTTGATTCTCCAAGGAAGCGTTATGCCAAATCTCCCATGGTGACCTGATTATAGACTAGTTCAGTAAAGCGAACTTGTATGAATTGCCACATGTCATGGTTTTTACCTTAGGACCTAAAACTGATACACGAAAAAGTACAGGCCATCCTATTTCTGTAACATCTTACAAAATTTCAATCTGATGCTCAGAAATAAAGTTATGACGATTTTCCCCAGGTCACCTATTTGAGATATAATTCAGGATCGTGCAAAAACCATAACTTCCTAGGATCATATCTCCGAAAATATAGCGAGAGAAGATATTAAATTTAGACCTGAGGTTTAGAGAGATTTCGGTTCAAATCGGTTTTTTTTTTTTAGCTTCTGAAACGTCGCAAAAAAAAAGTTATAGCGAAAATTCCACAATGACCTGTTTGGAGTAGCGAAACCCTAGAATCCAAAGCTCCAATAAAAAATGTTATGCAACCAACTCACAAAATAGAAGAAAAGATAGACCGACGCCTTCAAAATCAGCCTCTTCAAGGGGGCAACCTCCTTTACATTACACAAATGAACAATTATTGGATGATACAAATGACAAAACCTCCTTTCTATATATAGGAGTCTAAGGGATCACAATATAACCAAAGCCGACATAACAATAATAAGATAACGACACAACAATAACAATAGTGGGCTTCTATGGGGCACAATAATAATAATATAGGGACAATAGGGGCAGGGCTACAATGACAATAGTAATGGGGGAATCACTAGTATTATAGGGACCTGATAGAGGAAGATGTATAATTCGTTTAATTCTTAATATTCAATTAATATACAATATTAAAAAATATCAATAATAGGGGCGGCAAGAGTGGGAGGGGTGATCCTTAGCCCCGATGGAAAAAATGAGATTCAATATGCTTGGAGGTTGGGCCATGCTAGACGAATAATCAAGATGATTTTTTTTGTATTCTAGAAAGGATTGGACCTTGCGACAGAAAATAAAATTTCAAATTTAATGGTCTTTGGGGATTCTCAAGTTGTATTTGGGCAAGTTTGGAAGTTGAAAGAATCCCAAATTAGTAGTCTTCCTCCTATCTTGCAAAGGATCATCATCCAACTTCAAAAGTTTGACAAGAGAATTTTTCCATGTTCTCCAACATTTGAATTCATGGAGAACATTTGAATTCGTAAGGAACAATGTAGAAAATAATTTTAGGCACCACAAGTGGATGCTTAATCTCTCAGTTTGCCATCCGGTACACCAAACAACGTAGAAAATAATTTTAGGCACCACAAGTGGATGCTTAATCTCTCAGCTTGCCATCCGACAAAAATTTTCATAGTTTGGTGGCTGGCATTTCTTCATCCCTCTCCATGCTTGCATAAATGGCATGGGATTTTAACTCCTCCATGGCATAGGTGTTCGAATTTTATATTGAATCATCTTAGGAGTTGAGCCTTTGAGGCTATTCACATTTAGTTTCCATTCACATCACCCAAGGCAATTGTTACTTCTATCCTTTATTTGTATCAATCCGCACATTCAACAAGTCATCCACATCATGTTGGGTCCTAGTATTATAATTTCTCAATTAATGGTCTAAGAGAGCATGTTCATTGGCCAAGAAAGGTGTGTTAGACTTGAATTCAAGCTTCCCTCAGCCTTTATATTGACATGCAAGCTCCCTTCAACTTTGTCAATCTTGTTGGGTGAAGCAAAGTGTAATACTTGTGTTTTTTTTGTGCATCTGAGGGTCGAGAGAAGCTTAGGAGCGATTATTCCATGGAGAATTCCAATACCTCTTCCCTCGATTATGTGTAGGTGAATGCAAACGTATTTCTAGATAAAATTACTGACACCATGACTGGACTTTTGAGTTCCTTCAAACATAGGATTGGGGCAGAAATGAAAGCCTAGAAATCCTTCCAGGCATTTGTCAATGCAAAGCTTGATTTACTTAAAATGAAATTCAACTGTCTCCAGCATGAAACCCAATCATAGCTTGTTGCAATTCATTGCAAATTCGTGGAATTGGAGGAATTATATGATTTAGAAGTTCAATTGGAAGCAATGAAGCTTGAAGCCAACGAGAAGACTGTGTGGAGGAAAGACAAGCAAGTCCTTGACTCAAATAGTCATCATGATTGATGTATTGTTTATAAAGCATGGCTAAACAGTCTAGTTTTAGGTTGATAGACTTTTCTTTTAGTATTATTTGATGCACTGTAAATTTTGTCGAGTTCAAGGAGTTTTGTATAGAGATTATATTAGACATTTTTTTAAGTAGAAAATGAGTCTATATTTTTAATAGAAAATCAATAACTGTTACTTTGAAAAAAATATCAATAATAATATTTCTTTTAATATGAACCATAAATAAAACATTTCAATATGCAAGATTAAGCAATATTAATGTGTTTCAAAAATATATTAATAACAAAAAAAAAAACATCTTAACATGGATAATGTAGTCCATAAATAAAATATTTCAGTACCCATGTTAAATAAAAAATTCAATGTCAACGATGTATATTATTTATGGTTAAAAAAATCCCATGTATATACATATAAAACAATTAGCAAGGAAAAAATTATTGCCGGTTAAAACATTCCAAGTGATCTTATTATTATATATTTTGGTCATTTTTCAGGTATATTTTTTGGTGGATTTTGCATCTAACAAAAATTTGTTGAAATTAAAAGTTTAAGCTATCTAGTATACATAATTCAAGTGCCCAATGAAATTTTCAAAGCATCGACTGCATTTATGCATTTAAAAATAAAATTCAAATAATAAAAAATGATTCATAGGCTTTCTTTTTGGTATAAATCCATCTTAACCATGCGTTGATCAAACATTGAGAAATCAAATCTCTAGAAGTGCAAACATTTCTTCAATTTTGCACTCTTTGAGGTTTTTATCTCAAAGATATTTGATCTCTCTAAACACTAATTCACGATTAATATGGATCTATACTTATAACTAATACAAAAATTAATATGAATAGTTTCAATTATTACAATAGTGTGGATACCTAATTTACAATTAATAACTATTCACATAAACTTGCTTTCATAAAATTTAAATGTCTTTTTATTTTAAATATAAGAAAATAATTTTTTTTGACAAAATATACTTAATCATATATTTTTTTAACCATGCCATGTAACACTCTAGCACACATTGGGTAAGGCTACCATTTCATCAAAAATTAATCGAAGGAGGGAGCTCTGAGAAGCGATTCTAGGGTTTTGGTACGCACCTGCAACGGTAGATCTGCAGCACAGAGGACTCCAGTATCAGAACGCGACAGGGCGGATAACCAAAGGTCGCGGATCTTGACCGGCGGTTTCAATGAACCCCCATCCGGGGGGAGGAGGGGCGCCTCCCCTAATAAACGACAACCAGCAAGGAAATCCTGAGGGTTCAAACAAAGAACAAGAATATAACGATGAAGATACAGGCAAAAGTCAGCACCGACAGACTGAAAAAGAACAGCAAGACAAACCGAAAGTCAGTTCATCCACATGCAAGCCAGTAGCTGCTCACAGACCAAAAGTGGAGCTGCCCAGTCATCGAATCAATGCCAGAATCCAATACATGAGAGATCATGCCCTCATAGGCAAATTTATTGGCATATGGCCAAACGAGAAAGCGCTGAGAGCTTGGATAAATGTCAAATGGCATCCAAAAGGACACATAACCCTACATCTAGGGCCGAAGGGCTTCTTCACTGCAGTTTTTAACTGCTTGGAGGATAGGAACAGAGTTTTCGAAGGAGGGCCTTATTTCTTTAACTCTGCTGGGCTATTTCTCAGAGAATGGATTGAACGATTCAACCCGGATAAGGAGGATCTGAGCTGGGCGCCGGTGTGGATCAGGCTGTATTCTCTACCTTTGGAATACTGGGAAGAGGAGTCTCTCAAAGCAATCGGTTCGGTTCTGGGCGACTTTGTCAAAGTGGCAGAAGATACAAAGACACAGAGATATACCTCATATGCACGGATCTGTGTCTACATGGATCTGAAACAACCTCTGCCTGACACGGTAAGTCTATTTCATGAAGATGTAGAATGTATCCAGTTAATCGATTATGAGCAGGTTCCCTTTAGGTGCAGGAAATGTCATGACCTAAGACACCTCTTTAGAGACTTCCCATTAAATAGCAAACCTACGACTCAAACTGAACAGGAAAACCCATCTGTAGATGGCTTCACTAAGGTGATAAATCATAGGAGAGGAAACAAAAAACCAGTAGCTACTGCAAAGATACCTCCAGGAGATCAATCCAAGCCTTCCACTAGTAATAGCTTTGTAGTATTAGACAATGAGGATTTGCAAGATCCAAACAGTTCATCCGCCAATAAAAAAGAATCTGCTAAGGAAAAGGAAAAAATGGAAGGACCCTAATCGAAAGAAAAAGAAAAGGAGAAAGATCTAGAAAGTAATAAGCTCAAGACAACCTCAAAAACCTGGGATCTCCCTGATATGGATATAGATGGTACAAACCCCAGCATAGAAAATGAGAAGGAAGGCGCTGGTAAATCTCAGGAACCACAAATCATGGAGGAGGATACGGAAACAATAGATATTGGTGAGCTAGATATATTGGGATTAGAACAAGCTTGCAAAACAGGGAATTTCGACAAAATACCTGAAAGACAAGTGGATAACCTAGTGGCAGTCCTCAATAAAGCCCAGAAAAAATATTCATTAGGGGTTCAAATCGGCAGCCAATGGGACGGGAAATTCATCACCAAAGACAGTAAAAAAAGGGGACGGAAAACTACCCTAGAGAGAACCATCAAGATTGGAGAAGTATTGGTAGAATCAGGCAGATATGCTAAGCTATCCAAGTATTTCAATATCAACCCCAAGCCTTCCCAATGAAGTTGATCTCTTGGAATATCAGAGGGCTTAATTGCCCAAGGAAAGGAAAACTCTTAAAAAACATGTTAATGGAAGAAAAACCAGCAGTTCTTTTTCTACAGGAAACAAAATGCAACTCGATAGTCTTGGAAAAAATAGCAGCAAAAGCCTGGCCAGGAGGGACAGTAGTAGCTGTTGATGCTCAGGGAGCTTCCGGAGGACTTGCAGTGCTCTGGGATGCACGAACGATTCAACTAGACAATATACATGCAAATAAAAATTTCATCCAAGCTATATTTCATATAATTGGATCCAACATATATGGTCACATTACTAATGTGTACTTTCCTCAAGAAACCCAGCACAAATCTGAAATTTTGGAGGCTTTAACGATTCTCAGCGCAGAAAGGCAATACCCATTATGGCTCTCCGGCGGAGATTATAACATGATCGCTTCGATGGAGGAAAAAAAGGGAGGCCGCTGCAGAACAAACAGGGAAGGATCTCTACTAAAAGACTTCATACAGAACAACTGGCTTATAGATATTCCTACTAATAATGGCCTCTACACCTGGAACAACAAAAGGGCAGCTCCAATGCAGATAGCATCGCATCTGGATCGCTTCTTAATCTCTGACAATGCAGTTCATGTAGGTGGGGAATTCACAACATCAATTCTCCCCTTCTCTGGTTCCGATCATTGGCCGATTGCCCTCCATTGGAATCGACCTGGCTGTCATATAAGACATCCCTTTAGATTTGAGGCTTTTTGGTTGTCTCACTCGGACTTCAATGAATTTAATAAAGCAACCTGGACAAAATGTAATCCGACAAACGGTACACAAATGTCCATTTTTCAGAGGAAGCTGAAATATCTCAAAGGAGAAATTAAAAAATGGAATCACTCTGTCTTTGGCAACATCTTTAAAGCTAAGGAAACCATCAATCAAGAAATGAAGGTTGTTCAGCAAAAAATGATTTCTGAAGGACGCTTGGAAGAACTCAGCAAGAAAGAGCAGTCCTTAGAAATTCAACTCCTCGAGCGAGAGTCACAGGAGGAAACTCTCTGGAGACAAAAATCGAGAATCAGATGGCTGAAGGAGGGTGAGAAGAATACGAAATTCTTTCACAAATCTACAGTGCAAAGGAGAATGATAAATCAAATTTCCAGGGTCACCAATGAGCAAGGAGGCAAAATCGAAACTCATGAAGGAATAGAACAGGTATTCCTCAACTACTTCAAGAAGATGAATCAAGAGCCGGATATAAACAGAACAGAAGCTATTGGCAAAATCATCAGACATATACCCAAATTGATTACTGAAGAGCATAACACTCTCCTTCTCAAGCCCATAAGCCTTCAGGAAGTTGATGATGCTGTCCACCAACTCAAGGCAGGAAAGGCTCCGGGACCCGATGGCTTTACTTCAAATTTTTTCCATCACTTTTGGGATCTGGTCAAATGGGAAGTGTGGCAGGTGGTGGAAGAATCGCGTAAGCTAAGGTGGATGTATCCGGGACTGAACGCAACATTCATAGCTCTAATCCCTAAAGAAGAGGAATCCTACACTCCGGATAAGTATAGACCGATTGCATTATGCAACATAATATATAAGATTGTTTCCAAAGTGATAGCTGCCAGATTGAAGCCCCTGCTTCCCCTCATCATCTCTCCAGAACAAACTGGTTATGTTGAAGGAAGGCAGATTACGGACGGGATAATTCTAACCCATGAAATAATCCACTCTCTCAAGCACACAAAAAAACCAGGTATGTTGCTCAAAATCGATCTGTCTAAGGCTTTTGATAGTATTAGTTGGGAATATATGCAAAAAATCCTTCAAGCCTTTGGTTTTGCCCCCTCTTGGATTAGATGGATCAGCAGTTTAATCTCCTCCTCGTTCTTCTCTATTCTCATCAATGGAATCCCTTCACCCACTTTCCGACCCTCTAGGGGAATTCGCCAAGGGGACCCTATTTCGCCCTTCCTGTTTGTCATTGTAGCTGAAGGTCTAGGTCGCAGCACTAAAGAAGCTATTCGGTCTCATCTTCTTAAAGGTTTAGCCTTCCACCAAGCCCCTGCTTTTTCGCACCAGCAATTCGTCGATGATAATATGCTATTCGATCACTCGTCTGTCCAAGAAGCTCGAGTCCTTAAATCCATTCTTGCAGACTTCTCGGAAGCGTCTGGAGCTCTCATTAACAAAGTTAAATCCCAGATCTTCTTCTTCAACACCCTGCCCTCCATCCAAAGATCCATTGCCCGTATCCTTGGCTTCTCCATCGCTTCCCTTCCGTCCAAATATCTGGGGGCTCCTTTATTTGCCACGGCTCTTAAGCATGCTTCTTGGAATAATCTTTTAGAAAATCTGGAAGCCAGGTTGTCCCTGTGGACTCATCGAGCGCTAAATATGGCGAGCAGGTTGGTCCTAATCAAGGCAGTGCTTCAAACCATGCCTCTTTACCTTTTTTCCATATTAGCTGCACCCAAATGGGTTCTCAAAGCCATCAAACAGCTTCAGCGAAATTTCCTATGGGGGAAATCGGGGCCAAACCGAAAGTGGGCACTGGTAAAGTGGGAAAAAGCATGCCTACCCAAAAAATCAGGAGGAATTGGATTGAGAGACCTAGAACATAGTAATATGGTCATGGGGGCCAAAATCTGGTGGAAATGGCTATCTAACCCCACTACACCTTGGGCTTCCCTTTGGACAGCAAAATACGCAAGCAACAAATCCTTGGAGGAGAGAATTAGAATGTCAGAAATCAGTAAAGGATCGGTGATCTGGAACTCGGCCATTCAACACAGGGATTTAATTCAAAAACACAGCTTTTGGGAGGTGAGGGATGGACACACAGCTAGGTTTTGGGAGGACTCATGGCAGCAGCTCCCTAACCTCAGAGATACAATTCCGGGAATTGCTGACCAAGACATACAACAATATGAGAAGGTGAGTCGTTTTTGGGACTCAAAAAATGCACAAGATCACAGAAACTGGAAAGAGGCCAAGCATATAATACCTCACAGTCCGGAGCAAACTCAACTATCCCTCTCCTTTGAACTCCAAAAAAGGAAAATTCTCACCCTGGCAGGCTTGGACACCCTCAGATGGGGATATGAGGAGAAAGGCACTTTTACAACCAGGGAAGCTTATAAAATAATTATCAAAGATAGAATAATTAAGGACCAATTATGGGATAGGATATGGAACCCAACCATATGGCCGAAAGTCTCAACTTTTCTATGGCTTATCTCTCACAACAGAATTCTCACATGGGACAATCTCAGAAAAAGGAATTTTGCTGGACCATCCATTTGTCCCAATTGCAGGCAGGAAGAGGAATCAACTTTACATCTCATGCAATCCTGTCCAATGGGAAGGAGACTGTGGGAAAAAATTACTTTCCGTTGTCAGAAGGATGGAAGAGTGATTGGAGACATCAAAGGGACTCTTCGCACCTGGCCTCAAGAGCCGTTTAAGAGAAAACTCTTAAACACATTATGGCAACTCATACCAGGATTACTAATGTGGAACATATGGAAAGAGAGGAATAGAAGGATATTTAAAGATCAAGCGCAGACAATTGAGCAGGTCTGGAATGGATTGCACCAGAACATTAAGGAAACTCTGTCTATTAAAGGATGGTCTAAAGAGGACTTCCCATCTATCCCTCAGGAACAAGCCATTTGGGAAAATTGGAAAATTCAATTACAACATCCGGTATCATCAAAGGATAATTCTTCAAACCATCCAGAATCTTCATCAAGTTGGACACCACCACCAATCAATGCATATCAGCTTAACTTCGATGGTGCCTCGAAAGGGAATCCCGGAAAAACAGGATTTGGAGGAACCATAAGAGACCACCAGGGAACCCCCCTAACAACCTTTGTTGGCTCAATTGGATGGAATACCAATAATGCGGCGGAATTGGAAGGTCTATGGAGAGGACTAAATCTGGCACAGGAAGGGAGATTCTTTCCTCTTATAGTGGAAGGGGACTCTCAAATTATTATCAACATGGCCTCAAAGCTTATGCAGGGATCGCCGGTACATAAGGTGAGTAGCAGTTGGAGACTAGCCAACAGACTAGAGCTTCTTAAACAATGGTTTACCAATCACCCAGCAATCTCCTTTAAACATATCAGAAGGGAAGGAAATAAACTCGCTGACTTTCTTGCAAACTTAGGAGTGGAGTGTGGAAAGGATTTCTTTGAAGGCCCAATTTCTGGTATAGTTTCAGAGAATCAACTCTCCACCTTCAGGACCATAGTAAACACAGACATGCAACCGAAGGAGGTTTCGCACCCGGATGCGGGTGATTTTATGAGTTATTAATGCTCATGCGAGCGGAGCTGGTAGCACTGCGGAGCAAGTGGACGATCTTATGGTAGTTCATTTATTTCCATTAATGAAGCGTTGGGATCACGGCACGCGGGGTAAGTTCTTCAAGATGGTTAGCTTGAGCAGCAACGCATTTGTTCGGCCCTCGACATTCTCTCTGGTTCATTCAGACAGAAATTCTCCCGGTCGAATTGGTATTCGGACTTCAAACACAGGGCTGTGCACTTGGGAGCCACCATGGCTCCATAGTTGCAATCACCTGGCCAGCTTTATACTTTGGATCTTGGCTCATCTGGCTCGCATCAGGTATGGTCAGTCCGTTTTCTTCTGGGTTATTTCTGGAATAGGTCTCGTCATAGTCTCTGTGGAAGTTAACTGGGAAGAGGATGGGTTAAAGGCTGTCGGTAATGGGATTTATTTAGCGGTTCCGATTTCTATCTGGGTGAAGTTTTCCTTAGGCGTCTTTTGCTCCGGGTTCTGCTATTTCCTGCTTCTCTTAGATTGGGGCGGGTGGGCTTTCTTTATCCCTCAACCCTTTCGCTTGCTCAATCTATTAATCCCCTTTGCAATGGCCCCCCGTTGTTGTGGAATTTCCCGGAGGGGCAGTAATTCAGGAATTCGTGGTGGTGTTAGGGGCAGGGGAGAACCCGTTCCTCGTAGCATTTCCCCGCTAGCTTCTGTCTCGCCGGCCTCTCCTTCTTCCGACCACTCTGGCCCATCCCTGTACAATTCTTTCCACTCTGCTCGTTTCAAGTTTAAAAGCAAGCTCCACAAGCCCACTATCTCTGCTCTCATTACAGTCATCTTCTCAGAGGATGAAGAGGATTCCTCAAGCTTTGATGAACAATCTAAGGACAGGACTCTCTCTCATAATTCTAGTGACTCTCAGGGAAGTATGATGGGTGACATACTCAACGTTCCAGAGGCGCAGCAGGTTGAAGAACAGCGAGAGGATTTGTAACATCAGCAAGCCTCTTCCTATGAAGAAATCATTCCTTGTGCTCCGGCGCATTTCTCAGGCAATACTCTGCACCTTGTGCTTCCTCCGGGCCGCACCAATATGGACGTAGAGGACAATGTGATGGTCGAATGGGTCAGCTCTCCTTGCAGAGACAATGAAGCAGATGCAAATCTGCCACCTCAGGCATAATCCTCTTCGACTCAGCAAGATTTCTCAGGACTGCGGTTTTTGTTTTTGTACATATTTTTCAGTGGGTACATCCTCCGGCGCTTATCAGTATGGTCTTCTATAGTCTCCCAGTTTTATTAGTCTGGTTTTCTAGCTTTTGTAACAGCTGCATAGTAATAGGGTGGCGGGAATCAAAGTATAGGTCCTATCTGGCTTTACTGTGTTTTGGGCTCTTAGTTTTCATATATGTAAACAGATGGTTAAAAGCTGAATGCAGCAGTCTTTTTGACAGAGGACGGGCTACAGCCCTCATAGAGGCTTAGACCTCTCTGTAAATATTTTTCCTCTTTTTTATATATAATAGAATAGTCTTTACTCAGAAAAAAAAAAAAAACACTCTAGCACACACTTATTTTAAATTTATTATTCTTAATCTTTTTTCCTAATTTTTTTCTTTCTTTCTATTTTCAATTAAATTATTATCACTTGCTCGCACTTGATTTTTTAAAATACATATAGATTATCATATAACATTTATTAAAAATAGATATAAATCATCATATAACATTTATTAAAAATAGATATAAATTATCCTATAACATTTATTAATAAAACTATTAATAATTTTTTTCATAAACTTTTAATATATCAATAACCTTTTTAATAATTAATTTTCATAAATGAAAATACTAAATTTATCAAACCTACCTAAACGTATAAGTTAAACTTAATGCTAAACTTCAAGTATTATAACATAATGGCTATTTATGTTAATCATCCGTCAAATCCAAATCACCTTTGTGTGGATTTCACTAAGGAATATTATATTTTAAGATAAAAGACAAATCCAAAGTGAAAGCAAAGATGATATGTAAATACGTGGAATAAAAAAGAAAAAAAAGCGTTTCCGCTCAAATAATTTTTCATTCTATTCAACATGGATGATTTTAATGTTTACTAAGTTATTAAGGTTAGAAAATCGGAAACAAAAAAATGAATTAAATTAACTAGCAGCTCATAGGTGAGCAAGTTGTATTTGGAGACTGCACAAATTGGACTGTATATTTTCATATTCAATTAATCAAAGATAATACAATAAATACATTTCAAAAGAATAGGGAGTTGAGAAAAAACTCCTACAACCTAGGAAATAATCCTAACTTAAGGAGTTACGTCCACGGAAAAATCTGGGCGATAGCTAGGCTAAATCGCCCCTCGACCTACTGCAAGACCTAACCCCAAGGGCTTCGGGTGGATTCGACCCTGTGACCTCCCGATGGCGAGGCATGGTTTTTGACCAACTGAGCTAACCCTTGGGGCTAACTTAAGGAGTTACATTACGACCATGTAACCATTTCTCCATTAATACAATATAATATTAATTATTTTCAACTCTCTCCCTTAATGGAGAAAGGATTATTCTGAAGTCCTAACATCCCCCTAAACAATTCAAACTTCACTTTCCCAAGAAGCTTTGTAAAAATATCAGCCATATTGTCACATGTTTTACAATATTCAATAAAAATTTCTTTTAACTAGACCTTTTCTCTTACAAAGTGAAACTGAGTATCTATGTGTTTCGTGTTCTTATGAAACACTGGATTGTTTGCCAACTTAATGGAACTATGGTTGTCACAATTGATGATGATTGCTTCTTTCTGCTCTTCTCCTGCATCATGGAGAATCCTCCTCAACCAGATAGCTTCACATGTCACTTTGCATATTAGTTGGTACTCGACTTCAGCTGAAGATAAAGACATAGTGGTTTGCTTTTTACTGCTCCATGCTATGACCCCAGATCCAATATTGAATGCATAACCCGTGATAGATCGTTGATCATCCAGGTTACCTACCCAATCAGAGTCTGAAAAACCTGCTAAAGTAACATCAGATGTATCAGTGTATAAAATACCATAATCACTAGTACCATGAAGATACCTCAGTACACTTTTTGCCGCAACCCAATGACTTTCAAGAGGTTTAGACATAAACTGGCTTAGCACACTAATAGAGTATGTTAAGTCTAGTCTAGTTGTAGTAAGATATATCAGACTACTAACTAGCTGCCTATACAAAGTAGCATCCACCTCCTTAGACCCATCATCTCTGCACAATTTCATGTTCTGCTGCAAAGATACTGATGTTGTCTTACACTGTTCCATTCTGAACTTTTTAAGCAGCTCTCTGACATACTTCCCCTGAGTAGGGAAAGTCTACAAAGAGTCTCTCCACACTTCCAGACCTAGATAGTAATGTAAACTTTTTAGGTCTTTCATCTCAAAAACCCGTGAGGTATGCAATTTGATTTCTTTGATTAATGCATCTGCGTTACTTGTTATGATCATGTCATCCACATACAAGGAAATTAAAATTATCTACCCCTATTCATCATACATGGTATATAGATTTGGGTCATTCTTACTCCTATGAAAACCATGTTGTAAGAAAAATGAATCAATCTTCTCGTACCAAGACCTGGGTGCCTGTTTTAAACCATAAAGGGCCTTTTTCAATCTACAAACTAAATGCTCCTGCCCTTGTTTAACAAACCCTTCAGGTTGCATTAAATAAACCTCTTCCTTTAAATCACCATTTAAAAATGCAGACTTAACATCTAACTGGTGTAGCTTCCACTGATGTTTTGTAGCTACAACAATTAACATTCTAATAGTATTCAGTTTGGCTACAGGAGCAAAGGTTTCTTCATAGTCAATTCCCTCTTTCTGTGAATAACCCTTTGCTACCAGTCTAGCTTTAAACTTTTCTATACTCCCATCTGCATTAAATTTAGGTTTGTAAAGCCACTTGCAACCTATGGGTATTTTTCCTTCAGGCAATTCAACTAGTTCCCAAGTATTATTTCTGATTATAGATTCAAATTCTTCATTCATTGCGGCCCTCCACTCATGAGATTGACTAGCTTCTTTATAATTTGTGGGCTCTATAACATTTAAAATGTTTGACATTAAAGCATAGTCTCTCAATCTGGCTGGTAGTTGAGTCTGCCTACCTGATCTTCTCGGTAAGGGACTCACCTCAAATCTGTCTGCTTCAGACCTTAGCGGGCTCGACTTATTGATTGCATCACTTGCCTCTTCCTCTTTCTACTGTTGTTGTTGTTGCTGTTGCTACATGTCCTCACTGCTTTCTTCCATCAAAAACAGAATGTGCCACTCTTCATTAGGATGTTCTCTTTATTTCCTTCCTCAGCCTGTTCATGAAATAGCACATCTCGACTCGCAAAAACTTTATGAGTCAAAGGATTAAACAATTTATAAGCTTTAAACTTAGTGCAATATCCTACAAAGATGCATTTCGTGGCCTTAGGATCTAACTTCTTCCTATCATCCTTGGGAATATGGGCAAAGGATTTTGACCCAAAAACCCTTAAATGATTCACTACAGGCTTATATCCATAAAGTGCTTCAAAAGGAGTTTTAAAATTGAGACATTTAGTTGGACTCCTATTTTTCAAGTATACTGCAGTGTTGATGGCTTCAGCCCAAAAACCATTAGATAGACCCTTACCTTGAATCATACTTCATGCACACTCCACAAGGGTTCTATTCTTTCATTCAACAACTCCATTTTGTTGCAGAGTATGAGGTACTGTGTACTATTGAATAATCCCATGATTCCTACAAAATTTCATGAACTCTCCCAATTTGTATTCTCCCCCTTGATCAAAGCAGAGAATCTTAATGAATTTCCGTATGCTTTTCCACAATATTCTTGAATTCTTTAAAGCATTGAAATGTCTGAATCTTCTTTCTAATAAAATATACCCAAGAGAATCTAGTGCAATCATTAGTAAAAAGTAGAAAATAATATGCACCACCTAGCGATCTAGTCTGCATAGGTCCACATAGATCTGTATGCACAAGCTCTATAATATCTCTTTTCTTCCTATTAGAATTCAAAGGAAAATCTTCTCTATGCATTTTCCCTAATGCACATCCATCACAATCTAAATGAACATTCTGAAAAGCAGGTAATCCATCAACCATACCTTTTCTTTGTAGCAACATGAGATCTTGTAGGTTCAGATGACCGAATCTTTGATGCCAAAGATTCTCGGCAGCTAGTCTTGTTGAAGTCAGATCTTGGTGTGGCATGCTCTTGACATTCAACCTATATAGGCCTCCCACACTCACTCTTGATGCAACTAGTTCCTTCTTGTTGTCCTTTATGATATAATATGATCTGAATAATTTGACTTGCAGGTCTTGATCTGCCATCATTGAAACAGAGATCAAGTTCTTCTTGATCCCGGGTACATACATCACATTTTTAATATATCTGATATTACCATCAGGTAACATCACCAGAATATCACCGTACCCCTTGATTTGATAACCTCTGTCATCACCTAGATATATGTTAGCTCCACAAGCAGTTTCTTCAAAATTTTCGAACCAATGTCTATTACCTGTCATATGTGAAGATGTGCCTGAATCTACGAACCATATTTCAGACTCATCCTCCTCAATAGCTGAAAGAGAATAATCAACTACAAATAATCAAAGATCATGACTATGACCTTCATCAGCAAAGTGTCCTGTGTGCTTTCTCTATTTATTTCTAGCCTCATCTTCATGTTTCTTAAAGAAAAACTTAGCTAAATGACCGATTTTCCCACAGTAAAAGCAGTTAATGTTAGATTTGTTACCATTGTTATTTGGAGACATACCTCTAAATGGTCTCTTCTGGAAAATACCACCACCTTTTTGTCCCTGTGGTTGTTTCCCTTTGTATGGATTCTTCTTCGCCATCAAAGCAAGGTCAACACTCTGTGGTCTCAAATTCTGCTGCCACTCTTCTAACTGTATCAGGATTCCTGTTAGCTCTTCAAATGCAAGGGTTTCCTTCCTTGCAGACAAGCCTATGATGAACATTTGGTATTCATCCGTCATCCTGTTCAATGTAATTGTGACAAGATCGGAATTAGACACCTTCTCCTCGATGTCTCCCAATATGTCTTTCTGGTCCTTGACCAGTGTAATAAATTTGACAACGGATTCATTCTCCTCCATCCTCATGGAAAACAACTTGCCTTTGAGTGACAAGATGCAATTGGTGTTCTGTGTCTGGTAGAGGTTCTTGAGTGTAGTCCATATGTCACTGGATGATTTACAGTCTCTGATATGTGAGATAATATTATCTTTAACATACACCTTCAATAATACTTTCGCCTTATTCTCCATTTTATCCCAGTCTTGCATTAGTGTTTCCATGCCGACTGCTGCCATGGTCGGCTTCTGCTCATCGCCATTGACAATCGACCAAGTGCTCGATCCCTCAAGAAACGTTTGTAACTTGAATTTCCAATTGGTATAATTGACCCCATCGAGTTTATTAAACTCACTGAGATAAGCTTCTATAAAATTGTTCATTTTCCACTGATCAGAATCCCAATCCTGTGTTCTACAGTTGATTCTCAACAAGTGAACAATTACAAGCTACAAAAAAATTAATCTAAAAACATACCAGAACCTTTGAATCAATCATAGATCTGCCACCAAACTTCCCGATCTACCTCTGATCTGGTCGATCTACCACGATCTATGTGTCTACAACTCAAATCAGCCACCAAACTGCTCAATCTGAAGCTCATAAACATAAAAAACACGCCATAACTCTTTTAGACTTAAAAACAACGATGATTTAAAATCCCTCTAAGGAGAGGTTGATCATCGTGGGTTTGACCCTGAGATCCGCGATGATCATCGCTTTTGTCGGGCCGAAAAATGCGATGACACCTTTGTGCTCAGCTGGAGATATGCTGAGACCTGTGAGAAAATAAATTTCTCCTGTGAGTAAGGCACATCACTCCTGACCACCTAGTCTCCGAAAATTGTGAGCATTGAGGCTCCTATGTTGCCACTGGGGCACTGTAGCCATGAAGGCTCTATAGCCACTAGGGATCTAATGTAGCCAATAAGGCTCTATAGGTAAATCAGTCTCACCAGATCTGAGCTCTGATACCATGTTAGAAAACTGGAAAGAAAAGCATGAATGGAATTAACTAGCAACTAATAGGTGAGCAAGCAGCACCTGGAGACTGCAAGAAATGGAGCATATACTCTCATATTCAATTAATCAAAGGTAATATAATAAATACATCTCAAAAGAATAGGGATGTGAGAACAAACTCCTACAACCTAGGAACTAATCCTAACTTAAGGAGTTATGTTACAACCATGTAACCATTTCTCCATTAAAATAATATATTATTAATTATTTTCAACTATTAATTTCTCTAATTTGTCGAGAGTGCTAGACTCAAAATAAAATCACCTTTATGTGGATTGTATTTTAAGGTAAAGACAAATACAACGTAAAAGGAAAGATGATATGTAAAGATGTGGAGTCCAAAAAAAGAGCATTTCCACTCAAATAATTTTTCATTCTATTTAACATGGATGACTTTAATTAGGCCGATAGGCCTTCTTTTGAATCAGTTAGTTGTCTACACTTTTATTTTCTAATTGACATGTGGCACACATATTTTTTTTTTAATGGAAACCAGAATTTGAAAACAACTCTCACCATTGGTTTGGTTTTTCATAATAGGAGGACAACGTTTTTGCGGAAGAAAGAACCAAAACAGTAAGCTTATCTCCCTTCTAGCAGTTGCTCAGATTGCCACTATTGAAGTGAAACGGCCCCATTCTCCGGATGCAGTGGAAATTTCAACCGCTGTTGCCACCATGATCTTATTGAGTGGCATTTCAGTGACATATGCCATGGCTGCAGGAAAGAAAATTACAGGTACCATTACAGAAATATTCATGACCGTATTGAGTCTATATGCTAGAAAGGTGCTCGTTTGTCATTGTATTTGGAGTCAGATAATTAGAAGAGGTGGTGTTATTCTCACCTGCTGCTGGGAAAGTTTGTAATGAGTAGAGGTTATTGACCAGTGATCGAAACTTGGCACCGTCGACTTGCAACTCTGTTGCCCTCAATCTGTTGCGCTTCCGCGCTTGTTTTCCTCAAAATTCTGTACGTTTCTTGCATTAATTCAAATTTCTAAGAGTCTCTCTTGTTGTTCAGTATGCATAGCTGTGGCTTCACGCCATTATATGATGCTTAAATTCCCTGTATGAAAGAAATTATAAGTGATTTATGGTTTTTCTTTTGGCGTTCAGAGCTGCCTTTCGATCAAGCTTATTGAAGGTACTGCAGTTGTAACTATTTTGGAATATGAAGAGAGGACGGGAGGAGCGGTTTATGGGGCCGCATGGAAGACGGCGAGGAGAAACGTGAGTTATTTTATCTCCCCCACTGCATTTGTTTTGTAATGGCCTTGTTAGTCTGAACGGAATCTCATGCAAAGGACCGATTTTGTGTTTTCTTTACCCTGAATTGATTTTAATGACGAAAGCATTTCAGTTGGAATTTTGAATTTGAGCTACGACAGGATGTTAAAACCATGTGATTCATCCTATAGAATATCGAGGTTATTCAATTTCGTGTTCAGTGAATGTGATGTTACACAACCTTTCCCAATTTTAGGGGTCAGGTGTTTTTATTTTAGTAAAAGAATTTAGATACTCAATTCCCAGCCGTTTTGCTTCTTTTCTATCTTAATTAAGGGCATTCAACAGTAAGATGTCCATAAATTCCTTTTTTTTCTTTTCCTAGTGGTGGATTGCTCCAGTAGAAACACTGTAGCATGCTCCATATATCAGGGGAATACTGTGGATGTGAAGTTAAATCGGATTGAAGCATATTTGATCAACCTTTGGGCTTTGCTGAATTTTTGCATCCCTTTTATCATCGTTGTTAATGCTGGTTTATTACCTCGTGAAATGCAATGGCTAGAGCAAGAAGTGGGATTTCTGTGCTTATGAGGGATGCATTTCTTCACCATCCATTGCATTATTTTTAATACTCTCTATTAGTCAGACCAAGAGCAACAGTTAAGCAACAATTAATGGACAACAACTTCATTGATTTGTCTGGTTTAGGGCTTGTGATTAAGAAGCAATATTGCTTCCTAAAGTAGTTGTTGGCAAAGTAGATGGTGGAAAATAACCATGGCCTTTCCCCTCCCATCCGGGCTATCACAATTAGATGATCATAAATTTATTTTATATATTTTTAAATTAGCAAATATTCATTTTCCATGAAGGTAGGAAAGGTAAAAATATATTTTCTATATTATTAAATTTATATAGGTGATTTTAGCTTAAAGTTTAAGAGAAAGATTAAAAATTATAATTAATTAGTGAACAAATTTAATATTTCCATTATTTAAATCAATTAAGATTTGAAGAAAAATTAAATTCATATTATATTTTTGTTTTTTATATTGAAATTTGATTATGTTTTTGTCTCTTACATGGGGATTTAGTGGACAATTTTGGTATTTCTTTAGTGTATATAAGAAGCATATTGTTGGAGTATTTTTGCAAAAATAAATTAATATTATCAATTATATTATATTGTATAGTGTGTTTTTTATGTTGGTAAGTTAGAAGACATTGTATTATAGAAAATGTACACAGATTACATGCATATGAGCTTTATGATGTAGTAGTTGCGAGTTGTCACAAAAATGGGGCATGAAGGAGCATTTGCCCAAAAAGTAGAAACCATATGTCTTCTTGGAAAATTCATTACATTTAACATAGAGAATGACCAAAAGAGAAAAACAAGAAAAGTAAATTTAGGTTGGAAAAACTTGTTTAGATGTCGAGAAGATTGTCAAACTCATGGATAAAATCTTTTATGTGTTATTTTTCATTATCAATCTCATGGATAGAATCTTTTATGTGTTATTCTGCATTATCATTTTGAGTAAAGTGATCTACGATGTACTATAAACACCTCCAGATATGCTTTGCTACCTTCAATGTGAAGCTCAAAGACAATTACATCATCCAAAATTCAATCTTCCAAATCAAAGTTCATTTATTATTTGCTTGATTATGGAAACCAAAATACAAATTTTTCAATTTAAGAATCCTATCGGCCTCTCTTTGCACCTTTTGGGGAAATTCCTAGTGTTTATTAAGTTATTAATTTCTCTAATTCGTCGTGCTATTTTAAAATAGGATTTCCACCATTTTCATTTTTTAAATAAAAAAAATTATTCATATAATTGAGATTAAGAGAAGAAAGTATATCCTTTGTCTTACTTATAGATAAAGGATTGAGTTTCATATTTAAAACTTTGAAAATGCAATTGACATAGTTTGGAAAATCTAATTGGTTTTGTTTCGTTTCAGTTCACCTCTTCATTTAAGCTTCTATTTCACCTCCTTGGATTCTAGAGGTCCAACATGTTTTTACCTGGCTACAAATTACGTTACTTGCCATAAAATTATATAGCTCCAATTTGTATTCTTTATCACTTCAAAAATTTAAAGGGAATTTCCTTATGTAGAGAATGTTATACTTAAGGTAGATAATGTTTACCTAAAAACTTTATAAAAATATATAAGTTTCGAGAAAATAAAAATAATTAGAAAACATATATAAAATTTGATAAAAAATTATTACAAAAAATTTAAGAGATATTCTTTTTTTGTAAACTAGAAAAAATATATATTAAATTTTCATAATCAAAATCTAGTGTAAATTTTTTCCTTTTAATAAAATTGGAGAAATTTTTTACTAGCCAGAAAGAAAATGTTATCATCAGATGTTCCTTAAAATTTGTATAGTTTGTTTAATGGAAATTTAATTTCAAGGAAATAATGAAAACAATGGCCACAATGAAATTGTCAGTTTTATTGCCCATTTGATGATGGAGACATATGAAAAAAACTTGCAGAAAATTCACATCATAATCATGAATAGATGCATATAAAGTTAAATGACAAATCTTACACAAGCACCAACAAAAACATAATTACAATTAAAATTAGTGAGGTTGAACTTCTTCTTCTTTTTCTCGGGAAAGGAAAATCAATAGGTTTTGTATTAAAAAAAATTAGTTTAAATATGTTTATATTCAAAAAAGTATATAGGCAGATCCATGATAGATTTCATTCCAAAAAACATCACCATATTTTTGAGTTTTGTCCCATATGGATACCAAAACCAAAAAAGACAAAACATATTAGTAATCACTAATACAAAAAAAACTATCGATATGTTCTCATCATGTCAAATTATCTAACGTCAACATTTTTAAAAGAGCTCATGTATAAGATATCTTGCTAGTGATTTGTAGTCTTCCCATATGAGATGGTAATCCCAACTTCAATTGAGCGTCAACGTTAGTGTTTTGCTCCTTGTATATATGAGAAAATGATACTTTTTGAAATGTCTAGTTAATATTTTGATTCTATGCATCTAGTTGATTAATAAAGGAGGCTCGAAAGAGAAATTTTCATTAATCCAATCAATTGTGACTTTGGAGTCCTTGAACACATACAATGTCTCAATAGTATGCCATTTAGCTCAAAATAATAAGCCCCATAGTGCAATGACCTGTTCCCTAGAGTTTATCCCTATACCATTGTTCCAACTAAATAGATAATATAACTCCGGGGTTAAGATAATAAATGCTCCATAGCTGCATACATTTAGTTGTGCTGCCCCATCAAAGAAACCAATAATATATTTTCCCCAACAATTTTTTGGTTGAAAGCTTCTATTTATTTCCTTTTGAGCCACATATCCATATTCTTTAAAGTATGCACATGTACTATTGTAATTTATGTCAATATCATATGGAATACTATAAAAAATGAAGGCATTCTTGTATCTCCAAATGCCCCAAAAATAAAGAAATGAAGTGTTTTGACTTCCTTGAAATTCAATTTCCAATCCTTAAGGAATTCTTCAATAGATGTATAGATCTAGACCACATTGATGTGTAATCTTTATAAAACACAAATCCAAATGGTCATGACATATGGACACTTGAGAAATAAATATAAGACATTCTCATTTTCACCTCGTCACATAATACATCTGCCTGAACCATTGAAACCTCGCTTGCACATGTTATCCCATCTAAGAATCTTGTTTTGCCACACTAGCCATCCGAAACATTTGAGTTTCAACGGAATATTCCAAGACCATACTTTCTGGAACCACCATTTCTTCATCAAACCCTATTGTGGAAGAGATATATGTCTATAGACCTCCTCAACAAAGATAAGCCCCTTCATTTTTCTCCCGTCCCATTGAAAATAATCAATATTATCCCTAAATGAGATGCCTACCATGTGTAAATTAGAAACATATTTTTACCATATCTCTGCTAATTCTCCAATTAATCAAAAACCACAAGAGCTTATCCAAGTTGGATATATATAGTTAGTATCATTATCAAATTGCATTTGATTTAAGAGAATTATACCGTTGTCATGGGGGTACCAAATGATGACAATAGGCAAAGTATTATTTCCCTAAAAACCTCCAATTGGATCCATTCCTATCTCCAAGGTAGAGCCTGAACCAATCTCCTAGCACAGATTACTGAGTAGTCATTATTTTAATTTCATGAAGCGATTTCATATGAATGGAACATTTTTAGAAGTCCTAACGCTATACTTGATCCATTCACAAAGTGTCTATTTTTAAGATATTTTTCCGAAATTATCTATTACCAAATACCAGATCCAAATATTGCATGACATAAACTCTTTCTAACTAATTCCCACCCAAATTTCTCAATGTTATTTAATCTGCATCCACTCTCCTCTTTCCTCTAGGAGATATCCTCCAAACGAACAAGATGGATCTTGAAATCACCTCTTGCTCCATGCCAGATAAAATTTGATACAATGGAGTTGATTTTATTTATGGCTTGTTTGGGCATCAAATATAAATTCATCCACTAAATAGAGATATTTTGTAGGACCGACTGGGCTAAAGTCAATCTACCCCGTGCGACAATGATTTATATGCCCAAGTAGTCAACTTGCCTTCAAACTTATTAATCAACCACTGCCAATCCTTGTTTACATAATTGTTTAGTTTTAGATTGAAACCGAGGTACTTGAATCCACAATCCATATGAGTGACATCAACAAAAAATATGTCAGCAATATCCAAAACTTGGGCCTAATCATTTGATTCTTGAATGAGCAACACCTTTTTTTTGTTCATACACAGAATGGAAACAACATTAAAATTAGAGATGATTTTAAAAAGGTGCATCCATTGTGTTGTGGAAACCTACCCAAAGAGGAAAAAGTTATTCACAAACATGAGATAAGAAACACATTTTTTTTTATGACATTTATACTTGAAAAAATACCCCATGTTTTTCTCCAAAATCTGTCTGCTCAAACCATCAATAACTAACAATAATAGTAGCGGGGATAACAAGTGGACCTATCACAACCCTCAAGATGCCTTGAATAAATGTGAAGCACACCATTTATCAATACAACATAGTTAACTGATGAGACACATGCCATGATCCATTCAACAACCCCAACTAAAAGCCCAATTTTGTGCAAATCATCTGGAGAAAAGCCCAATCCACACAGTCATATGCTTTGTGCAAATATAGTTTTAATATTATGGGGTCCTTCTTTCGAGCCTTTATGGAATGTATGTTTTCCTGTGCAATTTCCACAACATCTTTTATTTGACATTGTTTTAAATATAAGAACTATTTAGGGGTGGGTGATATAGTGTGAGAGCTTATCTTTTAGATATCCATAAAATTATTAAAAAATACCATATCCCATCCGTTTGTCTGTGAGCACTTATCCTTGGAAAAATATTTAAGCACACAATTTACTTCTTTGATAGTGATTGTCCCACCTACACACTCATCATCCTCCATTGGTGGAATTATAAACCCTATCAAAAATCTCCATATTATTAAATAAGGTTTTATTAATAATAAAATTTTATAATTAGATTGGATTCTTGGCTTTGTAAATTTTACGGTTTTTCGGCACAACCATCCATACTATCCTTCGCGAGAGGGAGATCTTATCCCTCCTTTAACTATATTATTTTGGGAGTTCATAACAATTATGGATTTATTGGTATTTCCCTTCAATATCCTCATCTCACTACAAGGAAAAGACCTTTTAGTGGAGGTTATAACGAAGGTTTTTAGTGTTATAAAATTGGCAAAAGTTGTCAAAAAAACATTCCCTAAAACATCTGTTTGTGGGAATGAATTTTTTAGCCAAGATTATAATGAAAACTCATCACAAATAAAAAAATCTGGGTGGCAGGAGGTTTTAGTGGATTTTATTTATTTATTTATTTGTTTATTTATTTATTTATTTTCGGTGTGCTTTATGGAGCAAGCAACCCCGGTGCACTACTTATAGAAATGCACTGAGCTTCATACATAATTAAAAGCACCGAGGCGTTTTATTGAAAGAGCACCGGAACCTGAAATGTATACCACCTGATGCTTACAAAAACAAAAAATCCATGATGCATTCAACTCAAAGAGCACCGGACATTGAAACATATACTATGTTGGTGCTTATATAAAAAAGCCTCAGTCTTTCATTGATGAAGGAACGACTCTAGGGCATGCAAAAAATAATTGCAGCTTTGGTGCTTTCTCTTAGACATGCAACACTAACACATCTTTTTTACATAATGCACCAGGGCATTTTTTATATAGAGGGTCTAGTGTTGTTAATTTTAATAGTGCACTGGGAATGGAAATAATATTTTATAGAACTAGGGGGTGCTAGTTCTATGAAAGCACTGGTGCATTAAGAGTTACAATGCACTAGGGTATTAATTAAAAAATATTGGTGCTTGAAGACCTGAAAGCCCCGATGATATTGTTTTTTGAAAATGCATTGATTATGCTAAAAGATGACATCATGGTGCTTTTATTTAAGGTAAAGCACCAGTGAATTGTTATGTTATGGACGAACCAATGTTTTTGTATTGGATTTTCTCTTTTTTGGAGACATCGACCTATGATAGTGAAATTATTGTAATTTTAAAAATTCGTTATTCATTGCGAAATCAACATATATATTATAACAATATTCATATAAATTAATATTTGATTAGTGCATTTATATATGATGTTTAGATTAATTTATTATTATCATATTTTAGATCTCTTCATTATAATATGTAATCATCCATATATTTAATTAGTGGTGTAACATTTCACAGCGATAGTGGATAGCACAATAGAATAAATTAAAATGTATTTTATTATATATCAATAAGAGGCTCTTTGTCATACGAAATGAGATTGTTATTGGTAACCCCTTGTCTTTCAATTGGGACACTATGTCCATTATTACATTAAAAAAATGTCTGATTTTCACCAACAATTATTTCAAAAAATACAATAGGTTGCAATGATATCTAAATAGATCATCATTCTTCGTTGAAACTGTTGTTAGTGCTTGAGTTACTCCCATGACTTGGGTTATTTGGAGGAATATTTTGTTGATTGCATCAATTGTTTTCATTTTGTTGATCTTGTTCCATCTGCAAACATAAAAACAAAGTGTAATGAGTGTATCTACATTGGTGAGAATAATGAACATTGAAATAAATAATCTACGTCAATGTAAATCAAAAAACAATGTACCATAGAAAGAAGTGACTCATGAATTATACACATTATTTCAAAACCAAATCTCATGCCTTCTTTCAACAACTCTTTTGTTGGCGTAGTTCCATACTTTGTTTCTTGCAAGTTTTATACCCCATAATAAATCATATATTTAATATAAATGATTTTTTTGTTTTATTAATTATAAACTCAGAGAAGTAAAACAACATAGATACTTACAAATTCCACAATTAATTTTTGATATTACAACATATACTCACAACCGTTATTTAACCCAATGTCAATCAATTCTTCCTATTGCTCTTCGTTGTATGTTAGCTCCTATTTGAAGACATTCAAGGATGGTTGTTGTAAAACAACTTAAAATATACAAAAATGAAACCTTGAGTTGTTATAAGGAAATATTAACAGTTACTTGCAAATTTTGAAATCAACCATTTTCTTCCTTATCGTCTTGTTTTATGTGCTGAATGAGTTCCAACTTGTTTTCTTTTTTGCAAGAAAATACTTGAAAATTAATATTTAATGCTAAAATATATTTTTATATGTACAAATTCAATCATGATTACATACATCTGAAGCACGTTGTTGCTGAGATGGCTCCACCTGTGATGCAATTATGTCCATTTCTTTGACCATCTCCTTATACACTTTTTTGGAGATTCCTACTGCCATGTTTCGTATATCAACGCGTTGATCATTTGGGATTTTCACAATATTCCTAAAAAAAAGTAATAACTGATTTTTATAATGATATATGGAAAACTAAATATGACAAAAACGATATGAATAAATTAATCGTTTGTATTAATATATACATATTATAGAAAATCATTTTATATGATTAGAAATATTACCTTTTGAATGATTATTTTTTGTTGTTATATGTTTTTCTATTGCAAGTCTGACATGTCTCATTGACCATTGCTCTAGAAATGCTTCCTGTGGTTTAGATATAATTTTGTTCTTAGAATAATTGCATTGATTTTTGTATCGTTAGTGGAAAGTACGTCTATATGTTCATTCCACTAGATCCCTCATAATTCTGTAAATCCCCCCCCTTTTCATTAACCTCTAGCACCACTCTAGACGAGCTAAGAACCAATTCATCGTTATTGACATGTTCCATAATTTTTCTTTTCTTAGAATGACATTGATCTTTTCCTTCATTATTTCTCCCTATAGAACATTAAAGATATACGAATTAATAGATTGTTTGAAACATGTTATCTAATATTCTTAAGTATATTAAAAAAAAAAAAAACCTCATATTGAATATTAGTTTTTCATTCACTTGATTCATCATTCTACCATTTTTCTATTAGGATTTTACACTCTTCTGCATTTAGATTAGAAATAATCTTATCAACCTTGTTCATTTTCTGGCTCTGTATGACACACACCAACTAATACATATTAGTTAAACTTACGTATAGTTCAAACATACTAATTTTGAAAAGAATTTATAAACAATTTGCCTTCTTTGATTGTTTTGATATATTGTCATTGTGTTGATCGATATTTTTGTTACTTGAGACCTTTTGAGACATTTTTTTATTATCAATATATAACTTGTACCATTCAATACATAAGCCATTATATATAGTTTACAAATAAATCAAATAATTTTCAATGAAAAGAACTCTAGTAATCGATGCATTTATATGAATAATTGTACTAGTGCATTGATAAGCTTAACAACACCGGGCTTTTAGTTATTCATCACCGTCATGGAAAATTAATTTTTAAAAATAATTTTAAAATAGGATGGTGCAATTTGTAAGGCTAAACATAGCTCACTGATTTAACGGTGCTATTAGGAATAAGCACACCGATGCGTAATAATGCACTGGGAGAAACGATGAACAAACTGGACAAAATCGAAAGTGTTATAATATACGAGTGAGTTGAAGTACTTAGGTAGCCTTGGTGCATTTTGTTACATAGGGTGCACCACGAAACATATAATTGTTTCTTAAAAAATGGAGAGGGATGACGATGCAATTCTTAAGGCTCAACGCACTGCAATGATTTAATGATGCTATTAGGAACAAGTACATTAGTATGTTATATTAAACTGGGAGCAACGATAAATAGAGTAGACAAAATCGAAAGTGTTATGATTTACTAGTGCGTTGTATTACGTAGGTAGCATTGGTGCGTTATGTTACAGATGGCAGATTGCACAACATATAACTATTTTAAAAGAAAACAGTGAGGGCCAATAACATTTGGATCTAATTCAATAAGTGATTCCCCTACTTTATATGTCAAACAACCTATATATATTAAGTACACGAACCCATTAAATCTAAATCGCCTAAATTGAAAAACCGTAATTGTGAAGTGGTAGAGAATGTTAAACCCTAATGTGAAGTTTTACAAGAAGAAGCTAGGGTGTAAGGTAAGTATTATTTAATTTAATTTAAATAGGAATAAATATCGTAAAAAAATTTAATAGTAAAATCTATAGTAAATTTTTTATTATAGTGGATTTTTTTTTTTTTTTTTTATTGTGAATAAATCTAACAGAAATTGCAAACTATTTTAATAGTAAAAGTTAAGATTCTTGTTATCCAAGGTTTTGAGTGAATCACCATACCTTCCAACTTCTAATATTTCAATGAATCCAAAATATTTTGCAACTCTGATCTGATCTTCTCTTGCAAATGATCTCTCTTTTAATTAAACACTAATAGAAATTGTAAATTTTTTTATTAGTAAAATAAACATTAAAATTTAAAACTTACTACATAGGTTTTTGAGTGAATCACCATACATTTTAGCTTTTGATCTTCTAAATAGTTCCGTTACTCAAAAGTATTCTGCTGCTGCTACAAAATGCTCTTGGTATATCTCTCTTGCAAATCACTCCCTTGAAATTTTGGGTAAAATAATGAAATAGTGAATTAGTTTATATTATTTAAAAAACTTTAAGAAATTAGATTTTGAAAAATCATTTGCTGCTCATTTTGAATTTAAAAGAAATAAAATAAATCACACTTTTTTTATTCAATTTCTCCACACATCAGTGCATTCGATAGTCAAGCGGACCAATGCATTTATATAAAGAGCGCATCGACATTTTAATTTTTAATTTTATTTAATTTCTTAATTTTATTTAATTTTATTTTTTGTTCGTTTATTTATTTATTTTATTTTATTTTATTTATTTATTTTCATAATGCCAAAAACCGATGCGAGTATTGTTTAAATGCATCAGTTCTCTTATTATTTAAATATATTGGTGCGATTTATTCTGATTAGAGCACTGGTGGTGTTTAAAAGCTATCTAAAATTTTATTTTCACACAAAATGGCATATTAATGTTAAATTATCTTTTAGGATACATCCACATGAATTAAGTAGTTCCTAGTATACATTTTCCACTTAAATTCACTTTGTTCTTGTTGTTTTAAAACTATATTGAAATTCAGATTCTGGTTATATGGTTCTTGAGATTAATTTTAGATATTCACACAAGATTTTATTTATGAATTTTCTCAAATACAGGGACAAAATATCAATAATATCAAATGGTCAATTCTTCTAATTCCAGCTCATTCCATATTTTTGATCAAATTCCTTCGCGAAGTTCTCTCTTTCCATCTCGAGAAAGTTCAAATTTTATTTATATTTCGATTATCTAGTTGATTTTTTTTTTAATTCATGTCAATTTGAATAAAAATGTATGCAAATTATTTGCAGGATCGAGATTCAGAATCGAGTTCAGATGCAGTAAATATTACTCCATATTATTTTCAAAAATATCATAAGCTCTTATTAGGAGAAGCATATCGCAAGTAGTTGGTATATGAAAATGGAGAACCTCTTCACCCTGCCAATTGGAACATGTCATCTTCTAGCTGCAATCCTAGATCAACGATGGCAATAATTGTTTGCTATACTAAAATTTCAACAAAACAATTGCATTCCTTGTTTACTAATATCATTTATATTGTAATAATGAAGTTCAATATTTTTTGAAACTAGGATTCTAGTGATGATTATCGACCCACCTACCATCTTATGATGCACCCCACTACAACATCAAATCGAGAGAAGGTTTCATTAAGAGAAAGACTTAGAGAGGAAGCATCCAAAGAATGGTTGAATTAACCACCTATTCAACTCCCATTACATCTAAATTTACCAATTAGGAATGACTACAACAATAGTAGTTCTTCATCACAAGTTGGAAATGGAGGCAATCAAATGGAGGTTGTTATGGATGATTACTTACGGGATACGACTTCCATGGAGGAAATGTTGTTAGAATCACTCCAAAATGATGAGCTAGGGGATGCTACTCATATCACTGATACCTTATTTGAAAGCATGAAATCTTCTTCCACCACCCCTCTCTTTGGACATGGCAAAAAGTCAAAGTCTACTTAATTGGGGACAAAGATGCTATTGTACAATGTGAAAGAAAATTTTGGCATGTCGAAAGCATGGAAATATTGAGGTAATTGACTTGCATGATTGATCAAGTTCTTTATATTTGTTCACATAATCAAATTTAAAAATGGTTGATTTTATGAATGTTAAATATTGACATTGTACAATTATATTGCCCAAAAAATGCAAGATATTCAAAGATAAGGTTCTTCCAAGTGATAATGTCTTGCTGGGTAGCTACAAAGAGGCAAATAATTTGTTGAAAATACTAGGTGTTGAGTACATATCATATCATGCATGTACGAATGATTGTATTCTATATAAAGGAGAATATGCAAACAAAGGGATATGTACGAAATGTGGGCATGACAAGTACCGTACTTTAAAAAAATGGGTAAATCACATGGTCCTCCTCATAAGATATTGATGCACATGCCTATAATCCCAAGGATTCAAAGACTCTTTCATTGCAAAGAATTAGCTATGTTGCAGGGATGACATGCCTCACACATAAGTTATTAAGGAGTTATGTGAATCCCAACATATTCAATAGCCATGAAGCATATAGAGGGTACATGGCCTGAAAATTCAAGGAGGAAGTATGAAGTCTACGACTCAACATATCCATGTATGGCATCAACCCATATTCCCTCCAAAACACCAACTATTTTGTTTGGCCTGTAGTAGTGATCAATAATAATATCTCCCCATGGTTGTCCATGAAGAATGAACATCTTATGTTGGTTCTCATAGTCCCTAGTAGAAGACAAGTGAAGAATATGGATATCTACTTACAACCATTCGTAGATGAATTTAAAGAATTATGGGAAGGGATACATGTGTATGATGTCTCAAGACCCATCGCAACAGAGAAGAGTTTTACGTTGTATGGCATATGTGCTTACACCATACATGATTATCCAGGTTTAGGAGTTTTCTTTGGTGAATTACATTATTATTGATTTTTTTAGCAACAATATTGTTTCTTATATTAATTTAATTTGTTATAATTGCTTAGATCTTCATGGTCGCTAACATGTCAGCCTTTATACAATAATTTCGCAGGTCTTGTAACAAAAGGGTATCATGGATGTAAATGTTGTGGACCTTCTCTGAAGGTTAGGTGGTTTGACCACCTAAAAAACCCAGTGCATGACTTCTCCATGGTATTCCTCCCAGAAGAACACCCTTATTGAAGAGCAATGTCCACTTTCAATGGTAAACCAAAGAGAACCCAAAGGCCTACAATAATGACACCAACTAGATGGCTTAGAGCATACGATATAGATAAGGAGAAGGATTTTGTTGAAATGTTTGATTCAAATGGGGAGCTTATGTTCGATGATCTAGATTTCTTCGACACCTAGGTTGAGAAATTTCCCATTCGATTGAAGAGGAAATATTTCTTTAATGAGCTCCCATATTGGGAGCATCTTAAGATTTCCCACTCAGTAGATCCCATGCATATATTTAAAAAAAATCATCTTCCTTATGGAGGCACATATCATTGAAAGAAAGTGACACATTGGCTATTAGAAAATATATTATTTCATCAAAAACTAAGAAGAAACATTGGCTAAGACAAGAAAATAGAAAAGAAGGCAATGTCCCATGGATTTTAAAGAAAGATGATCTTTCTTTGGAAAAGGAAGTTATAATGAATGTGAGAGTGCCTCATTTATATGGGTCTTAACTATGGCGTTGCTTCAATATGGATGACCATTTTTCGGGGTTGAAATCGCATGACTATTTGAACATTCTAAGAGTACATATGTCGAAAACATGAATTTTTTTATTTTATTTTTTATTTTTATGTAATGGGATATTTTATAATTATTTTTTATATAATGTACTATTTACAATGCAGTGTCATTATCCTCTGCTCGTGCATGGGTATGTGAACCATGACTTCCCCCAAGACCTAAGATGTTCCATATCTAAATTATCTATATTTATATGTTGGATCACATCAAAGGAGATTCATATGTCTATCATTCCACGATGGCATCAAGAGGCAACTGAAATTGTTTGTATGTTTGAGAAGGAACTACCGAGGTGTTTCATGGACTTGTAGGTTCATCTTCTAATTCACCTAGTAGATGAGGTTGAATTAGTTGGGGTTGTTTCTTGTCATTGGATGTTCTTCTTAGAGAGATACATGAAGAAATTAAAAGGTTTTGTTCAATAAAGGGAAAAACCCGAGGGGTCTATGGCAGAGGGGTATATATCATATGAGTCTTTCTATTATGCCAGTGAGTACATAAAGTAGATCGACAACACACTAGGTGCGGTGATTTGGGATGACGAAAGGGATGAAGAAAAAAGAGAAGGGGAGCTTCTCTAAATGAATGGAAAGAGGCACATGATAAAGAGTATGTGCAGGCTTATCATTTTTCAAATTAATAAACCATAATTATTCACATTGAACTTCATATTAATGCATATTTTGATCTCATACGTACTATATATATATATATATATATGTGTGTGTGTGTGTGTGTGTGTGTGTGTTGGTTTTATTTGATCAGTGAATTCAGAAATTGAATCCATAAAAAAATTCATTCTTTACAATATGGAAGCAACACAACCGTGGGTCGCATTTTACAAAGAGAAGAGGAGGAAATGTGATAGTGATAGGAAATAATTCAAACTGTTGAATGGTGGATATGCCCTAACAATTGGGTTGTTGATCAAGTTAGAGGGAAATACAGTGCATCTGGTCATTACCCGCGTGCTAAAGAGAATGTGCTAAACATAGGGATTGGGTGCAACAACTCGGTAATTATAATATATTTTTGTATAGTTTTAACTTCATATTGCACCTTTGAATTGTAACATCTATATATATTTTATATTTTTAATTATGTTTGAGTTATTAGACACATGACACTGTGATTTTTTCACTTTTTTATAGGTGTATTTGTTCCCATCTATGTGGGCATATGGACATCATTTTCACATAGAGGATGCCAATGATGGATGCATGACACAAGACTGTGGAGTGGAAGTCAAGTTTGACCAATATAGTCATGCTAGCCACCACGATCAAAACCTAATGCAGGGGACATTAGGTTACATTGGAAAGATACAAGAGATCATTCAAGTGGACTTCTCTTCATTCCAATGTGTTATTTTTAGGTGCAAGTGGTGGGACACCTTTGATCAGAATAATGTAAAAGAATATCACAATAGTGTGATGATATTTATCAACTATGGAAAGATGTGGCATAAATCTAGGGAGCCTTATGTTTTCTCAAAACACTGCAACCAGGTATTTTTTTTACCTAGATGTGTTAGATAGGGATTGGTGGTTTGCATTAAGACACAACCCTATATAAAAACATGTTTTTGAGAACAACAATGTTATCATGCCAAACACCAAGGAAGATAATCAAAGTGTGACAATGGAGACTGATATGTACTTGTGTTATTTCATCATTTATACTATTGTATGTTTTTGGTTTCATTATTTCACTCAGTATTTCCAATTGTTGCTGCTCCCTGTGTTGACGTCTCTATTACATGATTGACATATAAAATACACCAGCCTCATACAAAAAATACATTTTTTTTATTAAATGAAAAATGTATTAATTAATATGGAAAAATAACTTTCAATTTAAAAAAAAAGCCATTGCACCAAAAAAACAACCATGCACCAACTTTCGTGCTTTGTAAAACACAACCACACCATAGACAATGCACACATACCTATGCCACACCAATGTCGGTTCACAAATTTAAATTTTCGTAGTGGTGCATCACACATATGCACTAGTGCACACATATAACATTTTCGCACTGGGACAAAATGTTCACGTTATCGAATGCACCGATGTATAGCTATATTTTTAAATATTATTTAGGCAGTGTGTTGGGTAAATATGATTGAACCAGTGCGATTAAAACATAACAAGTGCACCTCATTTGTGATGTTGATTAAGAGGCATATGTTTGAGTTTCAAATAGACTTGGTGATGTATTTTTGTTTCTTGTTTAGATTATGTAAAATAAATATCTATTTTTTATGTATTTATAACTAAATTATTAAAGTAGACATGTCTTTATCATTGTGAGCATGATGTAATATTAGCTAGGAGAAATATGAAAAACATGAATTTTAGTAAATATCTCATGATAATTTAGTTATTATTATTAAAAATAGTTTAATTTAAATGAGTACAATAGCAAATAAAGAACCAAAATAACATCAAAATGTTATATTCTTATTACTAGAAAAATTTCACTTGCCTCTTTAAGGGAGAACTTCGAATAGAGCAAATCCCCAACTACAAGTAACTTGATCACAAGCATTATTTTACATTTCTTTATCCTCATCTTTAGAGATAAATTTTTTTAAATTTAAATTGGTAAGAGTAACTATAAAGATTAAATTTAAATTACTTGAAAATCTCATAACTTTAGTAATAAAATAAATTTTATAAAATAGAATTTTTTAAGTTGTATTAAATCTAAATTAATTGCCCCGAGAGGCACTCTACAACTCAATATGGGAGAGATGTTGTCACATAAAATTACATTTAAAAATAGTAAAATAATAATTGAAATTAACAAATTAAAAATAGTAATAAGAAAAGAAATTAATGTCGGCCATAATTACAATACTTCAATTTACACCTTAATCTTATATAATTTTATATAGAGATATAATGTAATTGAAAGTAAAAAATAATAATTTAGTTTTTATTATGAGGAAGAAATGTAATGAGTAAAAAAATATAATTTACTTTTTACTACAAAGAAAAAATGTAATTTTTTCACATGACAAGAAATAATATTATTGATATTACATTATGTGTAATTCATTTTATGTTCCATTTACATGTGATATTTAAAACAAAAATATATTTATAAAAAAAATATTTTACTGACAACCATAAGTAAAATATTTCAATGTCCATATTAAATAACATAATTTTATAGATACTTTATATAGAGAAAAATAAAGTAATTTAAATTGAATTTTTTCTTATATTTTCACTTTAGTGAGAAAGATTGAAATAATTTTTATTCCATTAATAGTTGCTTTCTAGTTCAATGTATGAGAGATATTTGTAAAGTTTTCAATGTTTAATATGGATTTGATATGTAAAATTTTAGAAAATATTAATAATAAAATACTTAAATGTATACATACAAGAAAAAAATATGAGGGGGCATATTTTACCATGTTAATAAGAAAAATGTGAATTATAAATAAAGTATTTCAATGTCAACTACATACATATTATACCAACTGCTTAGATCCACAAGGGCCTAGAGGGATCAAATCTATTTTCACTCAAAAAGATGTTTGCAATTCAAGAGATGTTATCCCTCTTGGGGCTTGATAGATCTAGAGTTAAGATGGATCTAGGCTGCAGATTGTAAAAAATTCTTACTTAAGTTTTTAAAATTTAGCAATAGATTGAATTTTATAAACCAATATTGAATTAATTAAATTGCATTTTTGAATAATTTATTATTAATAATATTTTATTTTAAAAGTTGAATGAGTTACACATTTTTGTCTTTTGAGAACTAACTAAATTATTTTACCTTTAATTATTTTATCATTATGAGTATTGAAATGTTTTACTAATTAAGTTAGATTGAATATCAATGAACTATTTAAGCAATAGAAAAATATTTATCATAATTTTACAATCATAGTTTAAACTATACCAAACTTTGTAAGTTATAAAATCATCTTTGCATTTTTTTTAATGTAAGTAATTTTATATGCAATTTCATATATAAAAGTTTGATATAATTCACCAATACATAATATATAATAAACATTATTTCATAAAAACAAATATCATGATGATAATCATCTAACAAACATAAACATCATCTAAGATACACATTCATATTCACTACCATCATCTAATGACATACGCTTTTAGTAGCACATATAAATGTTATTAGCTAGAACACAAATCTAATAATCTAACAGGGCATCATCATCGTGATCACATTTAACAAAACCCAAAGATTGTAATCTAACATCATCACCACACACATCATCAAATTAATATAATTCTCATGTCAAATAACTGCTATCACGTACACATCCATCTGCAAGCTCATTAAATGAACATATGTAACATGAACTAACAATATACACATCAACACCAACATATACATTAAGTACATAAAAATGAGAAAAAAAATGCACCATATACACAAACACACAGACACAAAGAAATCAAATAACTACATCATGAAGTCAAATAAGTGCAATAAAATATCTGATACAATAAATGCAGTAGTTCCTGCAGCCTGGTTTGTAGTAGAAGACGATGGATGGTCAACTACTACTAGATCAAGTACGTCTGTTGAACTTTGCTGAGGTGGATGATTAAGAGGTGATTATTCTGTAGTAGAGGGCGGCTGGTCTATATGATAAGGTGGCAAATATACTCTGTTAGAGGAATCATACAACACATCCTCTAGCTGTGGTAAATGATCATCATTAGGCAATTGATGAGCAGGTGTACTTCTAGAAAGATCATTGACATCATAATGAGCATGATCTGATGGGGTGGCACCAACAGAAGCATCATAATCACCATCCTCATCATCATGATCAACATCATTACCCTCATCATCATGATGACCACCCTAATCTGATGGATGTGCTACTGCATGATGCCATGCAACCCTCATCGTTGCCAGTATAGTACTAGCTCGGATGACATGTTGCAAAAGAGACATAAAATCATGCAGAAAGTCCATGTAAAGATCCACGAACATCAGATTCATGCTGATATCTCGAGGCCTCGCGGGGTGGATCCCTTGTCGAACCAAAACTATGGAAAATCTATCACAATAGTCCATCCGAAGTCACATATTAGTCCTTCATCCCTGGATGCCCACACCCCCCTGAGTATGTGCCTCACCCTCTTGGGGCTCACCCATATCCTTATCTCCTCCATCCAACGGTGGGGGAGGAGGCATGTCCGCATCATATGAGCTGATGTCTACAAAGTATATAGTACACAAAAATAGTTAGATAATTTCATTAAACAATTGAATAAAACAAGTTAAATAACGTGCTAGAAATTTTTTTATTCTAATTCATGAAAACAAGAAAATGAAACTAGATTAATTTAAAGAAAACACTAATATTACGTCTATCATCTGGAGGCTCAGTTGTTGTGAAGCAGATGTTGGGGCACCCTCTATAATCAATCCTTGTGTACTGATACCCCCAACACGATAAACACATGGTCATCCACACTGGCTAGTAGTGCTAGTGCCTAGTTTGAAATCCTTGTTGAAAACTCTAGCATGCCCCTCTTGGGAATCATCTTCCCCCACATGTGCATCCAAGCTCAGTGATCGGCCTAGGAGGATGATGATTGAATGTAGGCCTCGTCTCCGGAGACCTCTCAAAAAATAAAAATAAAATATCAGAATCAAAAGGGAAGTTCTCCCTCACTTGTCTCAACAATGCACGAAATCTATCTAAATTCGTACAAAACTACCTCAAAAAATGGCAGACCATCTGATGCAATGTTGCACCCGAATCAAAGAATCAACATAATACAAAAGGGGGAAAACAATAAAATTCAAATCACCACAAGAATGTGCAATGGTGCTGACTAATAATGAGAGTCACCTAGCCTCCTTTGTAGAAAAATAAGAAATCCATAGTTTTCCACCACAGACCTGAAAATATGATGGATGAACCGCATGAGGCCTGACATATATATGAGTATATGTAATCTGACTCTCAGCTACAACACCATGGGGGACATTAGGGAAATGGGGAAAATCCTCCCCTCTCCTGAATAGGCCATTGACAAAGTATATGTCCTCCTTAGTGGGCCTATACCACAACTCAGGACTGACACAGAAATCCTACTATTAGATATTCGATCAACGATTAGATGCGATAATAAGACAAAGTGAACCTTTAGGGATATACCTTCTACATAGTACTTGAGGAGGCCTACATTTCTCAAGAGAAGTTGGGTCATTGGAGTAATAGGGTGAGGGTATAAAATCCCTCTCCCTCTCTCTCTCCTGGCATGATCAGACCATATTGTATGGGTCCACCTACTACTCCTGCTCCCTCTACTAACATCTCTGCACATGAATGACACATAAAATATGTCATCCTCATATATAAAATACAATTACTTTTTATTAAATGAAACACGTATTTATAACTATGGAAACATAACTTTCAATTTAAAAAAAAATTTATTGGTGTGCTCATAACATACGCATGCACCAATGTTGGTGTGCTTTCAACTATAATGACATCGGTAACGTTACACGCATAAGTATGATGCACCACAAGTGTTTCAAAAATTTAAATTTTTATACCGATGCAACATACTTGTGCACTAGTGCGCACATATAACCTATTGGCACTGGTACAATACATTTAGGTTATTGAACACATTGAGATATATGAATATTTTTAAATATTTATTTGTGGTGCATTTGGTAAATATAAATGCACTAGGAGTGATGCCTCGACACACAATCTGTCACATATTTCTTGGTGTGTTTATATTTACAAAATGCACAGCCACAATGATGATGTGTTATGTTTATGCACCAAAATATGGTACACCCTGTAAATTTATAGGGTACACTACTCCCGATGCGAGCCAAACATATTGAGTGCACGACACGTCACTTTTTTTTTTTGCAAAAACAATGAGAAATTCAACTTAATTTGCAATTATAATTTGCTAAAAACTTAAATTAGAAAGAAATATAGAGATTACCTAGACATTTGGTCGGCGGGGTGACATTGTGGACACATAATGGAGAAAAAAAAAATCACACCGTTTGAAAAAATTGGAAACTCATACAGTGAGCATGGTACTAAAAGGTGGTGAGCAAGAGAAGCACCAAAGTCAGGGAATTTTCACATGACAAGAGTGGCACTGGTGCTTCAGATTTCTCCCACACTGCAAATGGTAAAAACTAAAATTAGGTCAGGATTTTTTTTTTATTTAACCTTCCTTCGGTGCATTTCCCGAAGTGCACCAGGGAAGGCTATATCTAAAAGCACAGTGTTTTTTATTTTTTTTTCTAATTTAAAATTATCGTGGTTTTTTATTGAGATGCCCCGGGGCTTTACATTATTGGTAATGCATCGGTGCTCTGGTTTTACAATGACTCCCATCCTTTTTTAGAAATTAGAAGCTGTCTATCGGTATGCTTTATAAGATGCCCTAAGGTGTTGTTATATGTTTATTGCACCGAGACATCATTTTCGAATAACACTGGTACATTTTACTATATGAAGGAGTCTGGTGCTAGTGAATATTCAAGCACCAGTGTGTTTGGGTATTTAGCACACTGTGGTTTTTTATTTTTTAAAAAACAATTTCTATAGTGCACCATGTTATATGTATCTCTGGTGCATGTGAGGATAATAAAGCACTGATGTGCTTGAATAATTTAGATGCAACATCAAAGAAGCATTCGCTAAAACATCCATCTGCCCATCTTTGCTATAAATGGATTTTTGGGCTATTTTTATAGGGGACTTTGTAAAAACCTCATCTACAAGGTCTTTTCCTTGTAGTGTCTTAGACATCCTTTTCATAGAGCAGTTGGGTGAAAAGGGTTTTTTGGTTTCGCGACAAAACCTCTATTGGGTACCTCTTGGCAAGCTAGAAATCTAGGGCATTGCTTTCCAAAAGCGATACAAGATCCAAAGTATGAGGTTAAATATGGCAAGCTAGGATAATATATCCAATGTATGTGTTAATCTGGTAGCTCAGGGAAAAACTCCCTCCTTTGGACAACCATCCTCATCAAGAAAGACTCCTCCTAGCCATTAGAAGAATTTAATTTGGTTAAGAAAAAATGTAATTTTAAGGTGAAAACCCACATGTGCACAAAATCATAGGTCAACTTTAAAGAAAAAGTGTTTCCCTTGGAAGCATACAAATACAATATAAGTCAACCTCATTTGAACATCACATAAAACATCTTATTTTCTCTCTCTTTTTTGGATTGGTTCGTATAGGTCCAAAAATTGTAGGGTTCGAGCTCACATGTGCAAAGAAAAGAAATTAAGTAGGAGCTTCAAGGTTGGTTCGAGGAAAAATCGACTACAACCACTGGGTTGATAGGGTGATCCCTGTGGCTGGAGGAATGAAACCACACTGATTGACACTAGGTCCCTACGGTTGTGACCTGAAATATTTTTGACCATTGACTGCAAACTTTGACAATTTTGGAGACTTTGACTTTGATTACTGGGCTCATCTCTTGGATATTGGTAGATTGGCTTTGCTAGATAGTCAATAGTTTGGCCTTGACTCTTTATTGGTGAATTGGATCATTGTACTCTCTTTGCTAAACAGTTTATGAAAATCTAATAAGAAGAAGAATTTGAAAGGGTTTTCCTTGCTATGGGTTTTCCCTGGTCTTTGACCAAATCCTTGTGTTTTTTATTTCTCTTGATTGTTTTATGTTGACTACTGCATTTACTATTCTATCTACAATTTCTAATTGGAAGATAAAATTGAATTAAATATAAGAATTGGGCTAAAGTGATTGTAACAAAATAGAACAGTGGAAAATTAACATGGTATTAGAGTCAAGGTGAAAACAAGCCCAAGGAGACAAGAGAGAAGCACAATCATTCTTGAAAGAAGCTAAAGGAGCCTATTTGATCTGGTTAAGATGTCTACCTCTTACTTCAAAGATTTTGATAAGTTGGGTGACTCATCAAACTTTATTGCTTGGAAGTGATGAATATGAACAAGGGGGAATATGTGCAATCCTATATCATGAGAGTATCCCTCATAAGGGATCAATTTCAATCTATTGGTAAACAAATATATGATAGAAAGTTGGTTGTGATGACCCTTTAAGGTCTTCCTCCTCATTAAAGAAATTTTGAGGTTAAAAATGGGCCTCAAAACAAAACTATACAACAAAAATAAAATTTATAAGAACCAATAGGATTCAATATGATGATGTTAACCATGGGGAATGATCCACCATTTTTGGATTAAAAAGGTAAAAAGATAAAAAAATAAAAATACTTCTTTTTCAACTCGGATTTTCAATTTATCTCCCTACAAGTTTACTCAAATTTTGAGAGGGTGTTGTAGCATTTTTTTTAATTTTATTTTTGTAAGTTAACATCAATTAGTTAAAAAATGAAAATCATTTCAAAAAATGTTAAGTTAGGATATGGAAAAAAAGAATATTGAATCAAAAAATGTTAGGGATATTTTGATGAATAAGTCCATATAAAATAAAATGTTAGAATAAATTCCCTAAAAAAGGAAGGCAAAAATAAAAAATGTTAGATTACAAAGAAAAGAAAAAATAATAAATTATGAAAGTGTTGCAAATCCAAATGCCACTACTCTTAGTCAAAGTTTATTTTTGCAAATAAAAGTTGTGTGCAGATTGTTTAAATGCCACACTAGTTCATACAATCCAATTGTACAGTTTAATCATGATTGGATTTGATTTAAATTGTTTGTCAATAGGTAGCAAATAAAATTGGCTCAACAGTTTAATTTGAGCCAATGGAAGCAATAAGGGATAGAAGTAGATTAAACATTAAAAGGAAAATGTTGAGTTGCTAGTCTAAATGCACTCGGGTGACTAATATTGAAAAAATGTTAGGAAAGTAAGGGTAGGTAGAGAAATGAAATTGGAGCATGATAGGATTTTTATCCTAAGTCATAACATTGGATACATGTGTATATGGTGATTGGTTTTAATTAACCATAAATTGTAAATATCAATGTTATTTGTAATATTCAAACTTTGTTCATTCATTTGCCATACCCCATACCCTACGCAGGTCACATCCGTCATAACTCTGGACCCCACCATCGATTTCCTCCCTGTCACATTAAAACTCATTCACATATTTTTCATCCCGCACACTCCCTCGAGATCCGATGGCCTACATCGCTCCGCGGCCCTCCTTTGTCATTCGAACTTTATCAGCCAGGGGTGGGTCTGAAGTTGGCAGTTTTGGAAACTGCTCTCCAAATTTGTTTTTCGTCCATCCTAGTCTTTTAGGAATTAAAATCCCAAAACAAATTACCACCCTCACTTGCTCCCAAATGTGGTTTTCATTTGACCGTTTACCACTCATCGTCCACGTCCGCCCCATGTCACTTCCTTCGTCCAATCAGTTGCCACTTATTTTTCCATTATTAGTTTAATTGCCCATTCCCGCTCACACATCAATATTCCATTGATCCGTTTATCAGCCCTGTTGGAGAATTAATGACAATTTAATGATTGATTAACATACCCACTCCATATTTTTCATTATAAGCCTTATTTTTCACAAAAACCATTACACAGTGCATTCCCAATATTTGTTGGATACTTGAAGCTTGCAGCCAAAATGACAAATTCATCATTCAACAGAGTTTTCAATTTTGTTCAGAACCAAGACGACATCCAGGTCCACCTAATCCATTTTCAGTTATATTGTTTTTCTGTTATCATTGTGTTTCAGACCAATTCTTCCCATTTCCGTCAAGTTCAGCTTGCAATTCACTTAACAAAATGCCTCCTAAGGGAGAGAAAATTGCAGAAACCCCAAATCCTCTCATTCATCCACAAGTTGAATTCCATCATACTCTAGTGGTCAACAAAGACTGTAAAATCATTGAGTCTTCATCTCAATTTGATTTATATGAAATCTACTGTTGGATGGAGGATCAGTTAGTTGATCAAACAGATGAAATAGGACTTTGGGACTCCCACCTTCCTCATTACATTTTCCCTCAGATACACAGAGCACCTAAATTTGTTAGGAAATTCCATGAATCCTATGATCCCAGTCAAAGAGCTATCATCTCACCTACAGGAGAAATCCTCTGTTTCATCAATGCTCAGTCTATTGAATAGATGTTGCAGGCCCCAACTATTGCACCAACCCATCATTTTTCTCATGAAAGCCTGATAGAAGCCTATCAAAAGCTAGATTTCACTAAAAGATCTCAAACTCTTGAACTTTTCCTAGCTGTAGATAGCCCTCTGCCTAAAAGAAACCCTCCCTATGATTCATCCATGTTCCCAGACAGAACCAAGCAAATTACCACTATTCTTTCTTATCTGCTTGGTTACAATTCTGATCAATATGTAAATGAAGCCATCATAGGTTTCTTGTCTATCTTTTCTGTTGATTCCAAACCCACTGTTCTCTATAATTTTAGCCAATTTCTAGTTGAGGCCATCCATGAACAATTTTTCCATTTTAATACTAAAGAAGTATTCAAGTATGCTTCAGTACTTGTATATCTTTTTATATATTTTCATGGAGACAAGTTTCCATTCACCTTGCAGAAGTTAGATGAAGAAGGAAATCAAAAAATAGTGATATTTTGACTTATATGGGAATGAAGGAGAAGGAATAATTTACATATAAAAAGTTCATAGAATTGTTTGTTCATCTAGCTATTAATCTTATGAGCAACACTCTAATAGTAAGAATCAGTGATGAAATTGTGAAAGTATTGCAGCTGGTTGATCAAGCCACAACAGGAGATTGGTATCTTTACCAAAACTATATAGAAATCAGAGTCTATGGCTGTGAGCTTCCACCATACAAACTTGCTAAGTACCTCCCTATCATAATTTTTCTATTGGAATATATTAGGTAGAGGTTAAATGTAGATGAAGTACATTTTGTGGCTGCAAAGAAGAACTCACAATTCAAGCTAAAGGCTCAGGTTGGTCCATTCATCTATAACGCTAGAGCAACAAGAGAAGAAGTAGACAAGTTATTGAAGGAAATGAAGTTTGGTCTCAGCTTCACTTGGTCTTATGACCCAATGGGAGTAATTTCAAAACTCAGGGTTGAAAATAAGTTTAATCCATACTACCACCTAGCTAGGCCTGAAATAGAGAAGTACAAAAATCAGTTAGAATGGAAGGAGAACACCCTTCAAGAAGTTTAAGAATAGGTAGTATCTACTTCAAATTTGAAAACTCCACTTGCACAGGAAAAGACAACTAAACGATGAAGGTAAGAACAATCATCCCCTACAACTGAACCATCAAGCCAAGGCTTTATAATTGTACATAGAAAGAAGAGACCTAGGATCTCTGTGAAAGTTAGTGCAACAAATGAGTCACAAAAAACAACATTTGATGGACTTGGAGAGACTTTTCTTTTTACACAGTCTAGTGGATAGTCTACTCAGTCCCCCACTCATTCCACTACTTCTCAGGAACAACAGGTGATTCAGACCAGTGGAAGTAGTTAGAAGGACAAAGAATATGATATATTTCATGTCTTTAGTGAAATTAAGAAGAAGAATGAGGAATTGAAGTTGAACACTTATATTCAATTCTGGAAACACTCTTCCAGTTCTCAAGCTAGAATTCTCTCATTCTTTGAGTCTGAAAAGGGTAAGATGCAGATGCATTTCTTACAAGCTCAAATTCCACATCCCAAGACTCTTGCACATTATCAGAAGCAAACCTCCTTTGAGTTTAATGTAAAAGATGTACATCCAATTGATGAAATTGAGATGCACAAACAAATAGGCCAAATGATTTCTTCCACTTTAACTCACACTGCCATGAGTTTTTCAAAGTTGCAGGTCACCTTGGCCAATACACAGTGACAACTTAAGTTGAAAAAAATTTCCTCATTGGCAAAGGACACCAAGATCAAATATTTGGAAGATTTGGTGCTGAAGATGGGATATGATCCCTCAAACATAAATGCTACAGAAGAACTTGTCAGGAAGAAAAATGTTGAGATCTCAACATTAACGAAGTAGCTCAAATTACCAACTTCTGAGGACCCAATGACTAAGGAGATTGAAAAAACCGAGACTTAGAAATCTAACATGATGAAGCTCATCATGGAACAAAATCTGCACATAAAACATATGGAGGAGAAAATGGAGAAATTGGTCAAAGAGAAAGACGAAGTTGTGAAAAGGGCTCAAATTCCAATGGATGTAGTTCCTCTTGCGGCAGTCTCTATAACCAGAGTTTCTACATCAGACACAACAACAACTACAGGTACAATAGAAGGAGCTAAACAATTATTGAAGCTGTTCAGAACTTGTCTATTTAGACAGTAGAAATCAATAAGTTGCAGGATGAACTGGTGGAATTACAACATATGAAAGCAGTTGCAGATTGTTCACATGTAGCTGAGTTGCAAAGGGAAAAAAGTCAAATTGAAGTATTGCAGAAAGCAATCAAAGAATCTTACCTTGGAAACAAATTGGGTTTGGCAAAGGATATTTTATGGGAAGATATTACTAAATCAATCAAGGTTATATCAAGATAATATTTGATCAAAAAGACTTGTTGGAGAAAGCTCAGGAAGCTATTGAAACTATCACCAAGGAACTTGAGGACATGCCAGAAGTTTCCACTGAGATAATAAAGTTTCTAAATTCTAAAGACAACCATGACCTTGAATAATTAGGTATAAATGATAGGACAACAACCATACTGGAAGTGAAGAAGATCATTACAAAGAAAAACCTATTTCTTCAGTTGGAGGAAAAATGCAACAACGTTAATGTCATAGTTCAACGATTTTTCAACAGGTTAGAACCCTTGACCAATAAGGGTTTTCCCTCTATGCTTTTGATAAACGATAAATTAATGACCATTAAAGATTATATTTGAAATCTTATAGAGGTCACCACCAATGTAGCTTCAGTTTCAAACATAAGAGGTGAAGCAACACCAAGGGTTGTGCTGAATGCACCGAGAGATACCTTTTTCATCCTAAATGAAATCAGACATATATTTTTAGTAAAAACCACTTTTACTAAATATACAGAGATGGATGAAGTTTATCGAAGGGTAGCTAAGTTATCTATTCTAGATAAGAAACGTTGGGAACAATTAACTGATTTAATTGACTGAAAGAAGGATCAAACAACGTTCAATATTTCTAGGAACAATCATCAACAGTTCAACAATTTTCAGCTTTTCCAAGAACAATCATCAACAACTCAACACCAAAATAGTGACAGATCGACTATTAATTTATATTCTTGATTTTGTATTGATCTATTTTTGTAAATTTCTTTAAGATATTTTCTTAGCTCTAAGATTGTATAAATAACTCCCTTCCACGAGTTATTAAGGGTTGCACCCTTGAAGAAACATTTGTAAGAATTAAATGTACTTGGTTGTTTCTGAATCATTAATAGCAAAGCAAATGATTATGTGTTTTGATTCATACAATTTTGTGTTCCCTGTAAGTTTTCCATTTTTCATTCATTGTGTTCTTTCTTCATATTCTTAGGTTTTACAAAGATAAATAGGTAGGAATAGTTGTGTTTCAATTTACTCCTATAAGCTTTTGAAGTAATCATCTTTAAAGAGAATGAATTATATAAACTATTTGTTTAACTAATTCCCTCTAAATCATAAAATCATCAACATCTTTTGTAAAGTTAGGCATATTCTTTTAAACTTTCTGAACATTGTTTGAAGGTTTTCTTACTTATGGTTATTGAATTTTCTATTTGAAATTTGTAATAGTCATATCGTCTTTCAATTTCTGCTCATCACCAGACAAGGTATATCACTGTGTGGATTTTATTAGCATCCCTCTATTTAAATATTAATACTATTCAAAAAGGTTAGGCATGATTGTTTTAACTCTGTTTCATACGTTACTCCTCCAAAATTAAAACAAAACCCCCCAAAACAAATATCTTAGATGTCGTGGCATGATAGTTGACCATTATCATCTCAGAGATACAACATCAATCTGGAGTCATTGCTGGGGAATCAAATTTCATTAAGTTTTCCTGGGTCAACGATATAATTCCGATTCCTTTAAGGTGACTAAAGGTCTAGATAGGTCAAAATCCTTCACTTGGCGACTCCACTCTACCAAACTAGCATCTTTTAAGCACACTAGATCTCATTTTGAATCTAACACAGTTAGTCCTCTGTCAGATCCAGAAAGACTAGTGAGAAAGGCCAGTTCTAGAAGGAGACATCAATCATCTTCTTCTACTTCAACCTTGTTGTCTAAAGATATATTACAATTTGATCCCTATAGTAAAATTCCATCCAATCTAGAGTACACTCAATTATCACCTAGGGTTGCTGAACTCTTAGATAGGGGAGTTGATTTCAAATCAGCTTTCCTTATTCATTCACTTGAATCTCATCTAGAACCCCCACTTCCACTGGGATCACCTAAATTTGAGTCTGAACTGGGTGTTCATTTACCTGAATACAAACCTACAGACTTTATATCCCCCACTACTTATTCATTTCATTCTACTTCTGAAAAACCTGAATCTTCGACTTCTAAACAACCTGAAGGGACCTTCGCTATATATTCAAATCCACTCTTTGAAACAAAATAGGATATTCATTTTGAGGTCCACAAGTTGGTTATTAAGACTCCTTTGAAATCATTCAGGACATCTCCACCTTCTTCACCCCCACATAGTAATTCACCCCCTCTATCACCATCTTCCTCTTCTTTATCATCATCTTCACAAACATTTCATACATCATCTTCTACTATGGAATTCCAGCCCATTGTACATGAAAAATATGCAGCTTTAGTTTTACCTCTAGTCCTTGATGCTTTCCCCAATGGATATTTAAAACACCTTCCTAGATATAATGGAGAAATTGGTCCCTCAGCTGAAGACCATCTTCAAGAATTTCTAGACTTTGTAGATAACATGAACATAGAATAAGAAAATGTTTACATGAGGTTGTTTGTTCAGTCTCTTGAGGGAAATGTGAGAACTTGGTTTAGGAAGTTACCAGCAAATTCCATTAGAAAATGGGAAGAGCTAACAAATATATTCAAAAATCAATGGGGAGTGAAGAAAGATGCTCTTTAATTTTTGTCTGAGTTTTACGAACTTAAAAGAAACTTTGGTGAAACTGTCTCTGATTTTATTAAAAGGTTCAACAAACTTCATCATAAGATGCCCCCTGATTGCAAACCCCCTATAGCAACAACCAAGTCCAGGTTTTCAAAAGCTTTTGAATATGATTTTGTTGTGATGTTAAGAGAAATAACTTCAAGGACTCTTGAAGATATGCAAACTAATGCTATAGAGGTGGAAGCAAATAGGGCTGCCTCAACCACTTTAAAAGCTAAAGAGGAAAATGCCCAAAGAAAACTTAAATTGAGTCAAGAGGCCTCTACTTCCTCTAAGACAAAAACTGAAGATTCTAAAATAGATGAGATAACTTCATTTCTTAGAATTTATCTAATAGAATTTCCAAGATTGAGACTCAACCTAGAACAGTTCAACAAACAGTCACTCAACCCCAAAATCAAAATCAAGGTCAATACAAAAGAAATCCACCATTACAAATTCTTCAAAGGCCTAGAAATGATTAGCATGTTCAAACTCCATTACTGATAGATGATCAACACCCCGATGACAATACTATGACTATCACTGAAGACATTAACAATATGGATACCTCTTCTAGTTAGATCGCCATTATTCCTCTCTCTCAACAAAAGCAGGTTCAAGAAGACCAAGACTCCTCATAGGCTTCCAAATACCATGCCTTCTCTGAATTCCTAATTTCAGAGCTGACAAAAGATATGATCTTAGGTCTAGACCTGGCCCTGGAAGAACTCCTAAGGAACTTCCAACAATGGAACCCCATACCAAAGCTGTTGAAAATTAGACAACTATTATTCAACCATTAAATCAGCCAATTGATACTGCTCAAATTGAAAAAACTATTTTAACTGAATTTAATGTTGAAAAGGAGTTAGAAAGAGTTAAAATCCCTATAGCACTTTCAACACTTTCCAGAAACCCTGGATATAAAAATCAAGTCTCCAAATGGATACAAAACACCTCGGTTGATGCTGAAAGTGATATTATTAGTCTTCAAGATGAGAAACCTGCAGTTATCTTTGGTCCTAGCTCAGATATGATAGATGAAATAGTACCCCCTTTCTATGTGACTCTTAAAACAAATGATTCCATGCTATACAATTGTATGCTTGATTCTGGAGAATCACATAATCTCATGCCAAAAATTATCATGGATCATTTAAATCTCAACATAACTAGATCCTATCATGATTTGTACACCTTTGATTCCAAAAGGGTGCCTTGTCTAGGACTGATTAAGGATTTAGTAGTCACTCTCACCCAAATCCCAGTAAAAAGTGTAGTGTTAGATATAGTTGTCATAGATATCCCTCCCAACTTTTGAATGCTCCTTTCGAGGTCTCGCTGTGCCAAATTAGGGGGAACTCTTCAGATGGACATGTCTTATGCCACTATTCCAGTTTATGGGAGAGAACAAGTAAGGTTGTATAGAGAGGTAAGATTTTTTCACACTGTTTTCAAAAGAAATCAACCAAGGAACCATCCCATTTATGCAATTGATCAAGATTTTGATTGTTTTCAACTCTCTTCAAACCAAACACATGAAACTCAAGTAAAAATTGAAGATGTAATTGAAAGTCCTGTACCAAATCAGGCTGCTGTATGGAAGCTATTATTGGATGGTTCTTGTACAAAGGATGGAGCAGGAGCTGGGGTAGTATTAATCTCACCAGAAAAATAAAACATTACACAATCATGTAAACTTTATTTTGAAGTTACAAATAACGTAGTTGAATATGAGGGTTTCCTTTTAGGACTATAGTTAGCCAAGAGCTTAAAAGTACAAAACCTGAGTGCTTTCACTGAATCAGAGCTCATTGTTAAACAAGTTAGAAATCTTTGCCAAACCAAACATCCTAGGCTTAGATCTTATTGAAATGAGGTTTGGGATGTAGTTGAAAATTTCTTTAATGCTTTTAATTTGACTTATATCCTAAGGGATCAGAATATTCATGCAGATTACCTAGTTGCTTCTGTTAGTTCATTTAAAATTCCTGATCAAACTAATGTGCTATATCAAATACAAGTCAAATACAGGCCATCCATCCCAAATAATAAAAAATACTGGCAGATATTTGAAGATGATGAACAATTAAAATCTTTTATGCAGGTTATAGATGAATTTTTAGTTCTACAAATTGATGAATATAGAACAGAAACACCAGAAAACACAAATGAAAATGATAATTAAAATTTCAATTCAAAAATTGCCAATCATGATATCATTCAATTGTCTAACAATTTTATTCCCAAAGGCCTCATTCCTTTAGAGAAATTGTTTGATCAAATTGATGTCCTTAGAAACCCACAGTCAATTTCTCCACAAGATGACATAGAGGAAGTAAATATTGGAACAAATGATGACATTAAGAACATCAAAATCTGTGCATCCTTAGATCCTGAGAGCAAATCTCAATACCTTAAGTTACTTGAAAAATACAAGGATGTTTTTGCTTGGACCTATGCTGATCTAAAGACTTATGATACATCACTAATACAACATAAGATTCCTTTAAAACTAGAAGCAAAACCTTGTCAATAGAAGCTTAGGAGGATTAATCCAGCTCTTCTACCAAAGATGCTAGATGCCCAAATTATTCCGCCTCTTAGATACTCTAATTGGGATGCTAATTTAGTTCCTCTTAGAAAGAAGAATGGGCAAATCAGACTTTGTGTGGACTTTAGGAATTTGTATAAAGCATCATTAAAAGTTAACTATCCTTTACCCAAAATGGACCAGTTACTTCAAATGGTTTTAGGAGTACAAATATTTTCCACGCTTGATGGTTTTTCAGGTTACAATCAGATAAATGTTGGTCCAATAGACAGAGAGAAGACAACTTTTACTACACCCTGGGGTACATTTATGTATTCTAGAATTCCCTTTGGCTTATCCAATGATGGAACTATGTTTCAGAGAGCTATGGACATAACTTTTGTGGGTCAAGTAAACAAATTTTTGGTCATTTATCTTGATGACATAACTATTTTTTCTAATTCTGATCAGAAACATCTAAAGCACTTGATGAAGGTTTTTGACAGGTGTAGGAAATTTGGAATATCCCTGAATCCTAACAAGTCTCTATTTTCTATCAAAGAAGGAAAGGTACTAGGCCATATAATCTCAAAGGAAGGAGTGGTGATTGATCCCAAATGTGTATTTGCCATTAAAACATTGTCATTACCTAGAAATAAGAAGGAAATTCAAAATTTTCTAGGCATGATTTATTTTTTAAGGAGATTCATCCCGAATTATGATGAAATTATAAAAGACATAATTGGTATGCTCCGAAAGGATCATGAATTTAAATGGACTATCTCTTCCAGGTATGCATTTGATCAAATCAAGAAGGATATCTCTGAAGCCCCAACCTTGGCTAGTCCTGATTATACCAAACCATTCAATATATTTTCCTTTACCTCTGCAACAACCCTCGCTATTGTTCTATTACAAAAGAATGAAGATTCCCATGACCAACCTATAACCTTTTTCAGTAAGGTTATGAGAGATTTTGAGCTTAAGTATGACATAATTGAGAAGAAAGCCTATGCCCCTATACAAGCTCAGAAATCATTCAGGATGTATGTCCTACATTCACCTATTACTGCTTATGTTCCTAATGTTGATGTAAAAATTGTTTTAACCCAACCAGACACTGATGGGAAGAGAGGTAGATGGATCACTCAAACACTAGAGTTATATATAACTATCAAAACCACAAAGCTAGTAAAGGGTCAAGGATTAGCTAAGCTTTTAGTTGAATCCAACTGTAAAGTGCTGGGCATCAACTCTATTTTGGAAATATGAGGGGAGAATCCACAAGAACCTTCTCAAAATTCAGATAAGAAGAATCCACAAGAACCTTTTGTTCATGCAGAAGGGGACAATCCATAAAAACCTTCTCACCATCTTGAAGAAAAGAATCCACAAGAACCTTTACCTTCAGATCAGACCATTTCTCTACACATTGATGAGTAATTTATTTTGTCAAATTGGTATCAAGATATTGTAAATTTCTTGATCCATTTTGAATGTCTAGTATCATTCTTCGAAGGTAAATGTAAAACTCTAAAATTGAAAGCAGTCAAGTGCTGTATCATAAATGCAAATCTATATTGGAAAGACCCATGAAATATCTTGTTATTATGTTTAACAGAATCAGATTCTGAACAAATCATTGATAAGTTTCATACAGGATTTTGTGGATGACATTATGCTTGGAGAGAAACATCATATAAGATATTAAGGGTAGGATTTTATTGGCTAACATTGTTCTTACAAGTAGGAGAAAAGGTCAGAATTTGTGTCCCTTGTCAAATGTTTGATGGTAAGAAAAAACTAGCATCTTTTCCACTGTTCCCAACAATAGTCTCAGCACCTATTCTCCAATGGGGATTAGATTTTATTGGAGACATTCATCCCACTTCAAGCAATAAACATAGATGAATCCTCACTGCAATAGACTACTTTACCAAACTGGTGGAAGAAATTCCAGTAAGAAATGCTACTGATTCAGTAGTAATCAAATTCATTGAAGAAAACATTTTATCTAGATTTGGGTTCCCAACCCAGATTGTTACTGACAACGCCACAACATTTTCCAGTGTAAAAATGATTGAGTTCTGCCAAAAATATCAGATTCTGTTACATCATAAAACTTCATATTATCCTCAAGGTAATGGTCTTGCAGAATCATCAAATAAAAGTCTAATAAAGGTGATCAAAAAGACTTTAGCAGATCATAAAAAGAGCTGGGACTCTCATCTAATTTATGTAGTCTAGGAAAACAGGATTACTCCAAAGAGATCTACTAGAAAATCTCCTTTTCAATTAGTCTATGGGAAAGATGCAATTTTCCCTACCAACTTGGCCTTCCTTGTTTTAAAGTTTTTGCAAGATTCAACTGATGAACCTAATGATTTTTCAAGGAGAATAAATCAAATTATTGAACTAAATGAAAACAGAGATGAAGTTCAATACAAATTGAAAAAGTATCAGAATAAGATGAAGAGCCTGTTTGACAAAAGAGAAAGGGAAAGGGACTTCAAGGAGGGTGATCTAGTTCTAAGATGGGATTCCAGAAGAGAAGATAAGGGAAAACAAGGCAAGTTTGATAACCTATGGTTTGGACCTTTAGCTATTGTTGAAGTAAAGGGAAACAATACTTTTGTGCTACAAAATCTTGAGGGACTATATTCCACTTATCTTATTAATGGAAGGTTTCTCAAACATTACATTCAGTACTGAGAAGTTGAAGTAGATTTCATTACTACCATTGTAAAAAGCTCCGATTTATTTTAATTTTCAAATTGTCAGTGTGAGTTTTTACAACAAAGACTCCATAGCCCGAGGAGAAGGCACATGGATTTGCAGGTTCTCTGCATTTTAGAGGAGAAAGCAGTCCCCAGTTGGACCCAATGTTGTAGCATTTTTTTTGGTTTTGGTAAGTTAGCATCAATTAGTCAAAAAATCAAAATCATTTCAAAAAATATTAAGTTAGGATATGGAAAAAAAGAATATTGAATCAAAAAATGTTAGGGATATTTTGATGAATAAGTTCATATCAAATAAAATGTTAGAATAAATGCCCTAAAAAATGAAGGAAAAATAAAAAATGTTAGATTACAAAGAAAAGAAAAAATAATAAATTCTGAAAGTATTGCAAATCCAAATGCCACTACTCTTAGTCAAATTTTAATTTTTCAAATAAAAGTTGTGTGCAGATTGTTTAAATGCCACACTAGTTCATATAATCCAATTGTACAGTTTAATCATGATTTGATTTGATTTAAATTGTTTGTCAATAGGTAGCAAATAAAATTGGCTCAACAGTTTAATCTAAGCCAATGGAAGCAATAAGGGATAGAAGTAGATTAAACATTAAAAGGAAAATGTTGAGTTGCTAGTCTAAATGCACTCAGGTGACTAATATTGAAAAAATGTGAGGAAAGTAAGGGTAGGTAGAGAAATGAAATTGGAGCATGATAGGATTTTTATCCTAAGTCAAAACATTGGATACATGTGTATATGGTGATTGGTTTTAATTAACCATAAATTGTAAATATCAATGTTATTTGTAATATTCAAACTTTATTCATTCATTCGCCATACCCCATACCCCACGCATGTGACATCCATCATAACTCTAGACCCCACCATTGCTTTCTGATCTGTCACATTAAAACTCATTCACATATTTTTCATCCCACACACTCCCTCGAGATCCAACGGCCTACATCACTCCTCGGCCCTCCTTTGCCGTTCGAACTTTATTGACGGTGTGGGGGGGGGGGGGGGTGTCTGAAGTCGACAGTTTTGGAAACCACTCTTCGAAACTACTTTTCCTCCATCCTAGTCTTTCGGGACTTAAAATACCAAAACAACTTAACACCCTCACTTACTCATGATTGTGGTTTTCATTCGACCGTTTACTACCTCTCTTGCGTCATTGTCCACGTCCGCCACATATCACTTCCTTCATCCAATTAGTTGTCGCCTATTTATCTATTATTCATTTAATTCCCCATTCCCGCTCAGACATCAATATTCCATTGATATTTTTATCAACCCCATTGGAGAATTAATGACAATTTAACTGTTGATTAACAAACCCGCTCCATGTTTTTCATCATAAGCCCTGTTTTTCACAAAAACTGTTACACAGTGCATTCCCATAATTTGATGGATACTTAAAGCTTGCAACCAAAATGACAGATTCATCATTCAACTAAATTTTCAACATTTTTCAGAAACAAGCTGACATCTAGGTCCACCTAATCCATTTTCAGTTATATTGTTTTTCTGTTATGACTATGTTTCACACCAATTCTTCCCATTTCCATCAAGTTCAGCTTGCAATTCACTTAACAAAATGCCTCATAAGGGAGAGGAAATTGTAGAAATCCCAAATCCTCTCATTCATCCACAAGTTGACTTCCATCATACTCCCCTATTCAATAGAGACTGTAAAATCATTGAGTCTTTGTCTCAATTTGATCTATATGATATCTAATGTTGGATGGAGGATCAGTTAGTTGATCAAACAGATGAAATAGGACTTTGGGACTCCCACCTTCCTCATTACATTTTCCCTTAGATACACAGAGCACCTGAATTTGTTAGGAAATGCCATGAATCCTATGATCTCAGTCAAAGAGCTATCATCTCACCTACATGAGAAATCCTATGTTTCATCAATGCTCAGTCTATTGAACAGATGTTGTAGGCCCCAACTATTACACCAACCCATCCTTTTTCTCATGAAAGCTTGATAGAAGCCTATCAAAAGCTAGATTTTGCTAAAATATCTCAAACTCTTGAACTTTTCCTAGTCGTAGATAGCTCTCTGCCTAAAAGAAAACCTCCCTATGATTCATCCATGTTCCTAGACATAACCAAGTAAATTACCACTATTCTTTCTTATCTGCTTGGTTACAATTCTGATCAATATGTAAATGAAGCCATCATAGGTTTCTTGTCTATCTTTTTTGTTGATTCCAAACCCACTATTCTCTATAATTTTAGCCAATTTCTAGCTGAGGCCATCCATGAACAATTTGTCCATTTTAATATTGAAGAAGTATTCAAGTATGCTTCAATACTTGTATATCTTTTTATATATTTTCATGGAGACAAGTTTCCATTCACCTTGCAGAGGTTAGATGAAGAAGGCAACAAAAAATCAGTGATATTTTGGACTTATATGGGAATGAAGGAGAAGGAATAATTTACATATAAAAGAGTTCATAGAATTGTTTGTTCATCTAGCTATTAATCTTATGAGCAACACTCCAGTACCAAGAATCAATGATGAAATTGTGAAACTATTGCAGCTGGTTGATCAAGCCACAGTAGCATATTGGTATCTTTACCAAAACTAAACAAAAATTAGAGTCTATGGCTATGAGTTTCCACCCGACAAACTTCCTAAATACCTCCCTATCAGAATTTTTGCATTGGAATATATTAGGCATAGGTTAAATGTAGATGAAGTACATTTTGTGGCTACAAAGAAGAAATCACAATTCAAGCTAAAGGCTCAGGTTGGTCCATTCATCTGTAACACTAGAGCAACAGGAGAAGAAGCAGACAGGTTATTGAAGGAAATGAATTTTGGTCTTAGCTTCAATTGATCTTATGACCCAATGGGACTAATTTCAAAACTTAGGGTTGAAAATAAGTCTACTCCATACCACAACATAGCCAGGCCTAAAATAGAGCAGTTCAAAAATCAGTTAGAATGGAAGGAGAACACCCTTCAAGAAGCTGAAGAACAGAAAGTATCTACTTCAAATGTACAAACTCCACTTGCACAGGAAAAGATAGCTAAATGAGGAAGGGAAGAACAATCATCCCCTACAACTGAAGCATCAAGCCAAGGCTTTAGAATTGTACATAGAAGGAAGAGACCTAGGATCTCTATGAAAGTTAGTGCAACAAATAAGTCATAGAAAACATCATTTGATGGACTTGGAGAGACTTTTCTTTTTACATAGTCTGGTGGACATTATACTCAATCCCCCACTCATTCCACTACTTCTCAGGAACAACAGGTGATTCATACCAGTGGAGGCAGTCAGAAGGACAAAGAAGATGATATCTTTCATGTCTTCAGTGAAATTAATAAGAAGAATGAGGAATTGAATTTGAACACTTATACTTAATTCTGGAAACACCCTTTCAGTTCTCAAGCTAGACTTCTTTCAGTATTTGACTCTGAAAAGGGTAAGATGCTGATGGCTTTCTTACAAGCTCAAATTCCACATCCCAGAACTCCTGAACATTATTAGAAGAAAACATACTTTGAGTTTAATGTAAAAGATGAACATCCAATTGACCAAATTGAGATGCATAAACAGACTGGCCAAATGATTTCTTCCACTCTAACTGACACTGCCATGAGTTTTTCAAAGTTGCAGGTCAACTTGGCCAATACACAGCCACAACTCAAGTTGGAAAAAATTTCCTCACTGGCAAAGGACACCAAGATCAAATATTTTGAAGATCTAGTGTTGAAGATGGGTTATGATCCCTCAAATATAAATGTTGTAGAAGAACTTGTCAGGAAGAAAAATGTTGAGCTCTCAACATTAAGGAAGCAGCTCAAACTGCCAGCTTCTGAGGACCCAATGACTAAGGATATTGAAGAAACCAAGACTCAGAAATCTGACATGATGAAGCTCATCATGGAACAAAATATGCAAATAAAATAGATGGAGGAGAAAATGGAGAAATTGGTCAAAGAGAAAGAGGAAGCTGTGAAAAGGGATCAAATTCGAATGGAAGTAGTTCCTCTTGCAGCAGTCTCTATAACCAAAGTTTCTACTTCAGGCACAACAACAACTACAGGTACAACAAAAGGAGCTGAACAACTTATTGAAGTTGTTCATAACCTATCTATTTAGATAGTAGAAATCAAGAAATTTCAAGATGAACTTAAGGAATTACAACATATGAAAGCAGTTGCAGACAGTTTACATGCAACTAAGTTGCAGAGGGAAAAATGTTAAATTGAAGTATTGCATAAAGAAATCAAAGAATCTTACCTTAGAAACAAACTAGGTTTGGAAAAGGAGATTTTATGGGAAGAGATTACTGAATCAATCAAGGATATCTAGCCTTATATCAAGATAATATTTGATCAAAAAGACTTGTTGGAGAAAGCTCAAGAAGCTATTGAAACTATCTCCAAGGAACTTGAGGACATGCTAGAAGTTGCCACTGAGATAATCAAGTTTCTGAATTCTAAAGACAACTATGAGCTTGAAGAATTAGGTATAAATGACAGGACAACAACCATACTGGAAGTGAAGAAGATCATTACAAAGAAAAACCTCATTCTTCAGTTGGAGGAAAAATGCAACAGCGTTAATGTCATAGTTCAATGATTTTTCAGTAGGTTAGAACCCTTGACCAGTAAGGGTTTTCCCTCTATGCTTGTGATAAACGATAAATTAATGCCCATTGAAGATTATGTTCGAAAGCTTACAAAGGTCGCCACCAATGCAGCTTCAGTTTCAAACATAAGAGGTGCAGCAACACCAAGGGTTGTGCTGAATGCACTCAGAGATACCTTTTTCATCCTAAATGAAATCAGACATATATTTTTAGTAAAACCCTCTTTTACTAAATATACAGAGATGGATAAAGCTTATCGAAGAGTAACTAAGTTATCTATCTCAGATAAGAAACGATGGGAACAGTTAACTGATTTACTTGAATGAAAGTAGGATCAAACAACATTCATTATTTCCAGGAACAACCATCAACAATTCAACAATTTTTAGCTTTTCTAGGAACAATCATCAACATCTCAACACCAAAATAGTGACAGATCGACTATCAATTTATATTCTTGATTTTGTATTGATCTATTTTTGTAAATTTCTTTAAGGTATTTTCTTAGCTCTAAGATTGTATAAATAACTCCCTTCCACAAGATATTAAGGGTTGCATCCTTGAAGAAACATTTGTAAGCATTAAATGTACCTAGATTTTTTTGAATCATTAATAGCAAAGCAAATGATTCTGAGTTTTGATTCATACAGTTTTGTGTTCCCTGTAAGTTTTCCAGTTTTCATTCATTGTGTTCTTTTTTCATATTCTTAGGTTTTACAAAGATAAACAGGTTGGAATAGTTGTGTTTCAATTTACTCCTATAAGCTTCTAAAGTGATCATCTTTAAAGAGAATGAATTATATAAACTGTTTGTTTAACTAATTCCCTCTAAATCATAAAATCATCAGCATCTTTTGTAATCTTTTGTTAAACTTTCTGAACATTGTTTGAAGGCTTTCTTACTTATGGTTATTTAATTTTCTATTTGAAAATTGTAATAGTCATATCATATTTCAATTTTTGCTCATCACCAGACAAGCTATATCACTGTGTGGATTTTAATAGCGTCCCTCAGTTTAAATATTAATACCATTCAAAACAGTTAGGCATGACTGTTTTAAATCTGTTTCATACATTGGTCCTCCAAAATTAAAACAAAAGCCCCCAAAACAAATATCTTAGATGCCTTGGCATGATAGATAACCATTATCATATCAGAGATACAACAATGGGATTAGTCTTTGGATGTGTATTTTATTTTTTCATCAAAGGAGTACCCATATGGCATATTTTTGATGGACCATAATACATGAAAAATGTGAAATACATGAAAAAATGTGATTCTAATAATGTTTTTTCATGTATTTCACTTTTTCGTGTAGTAGGGTCCATTGAAAGTATGCACCATGGGTACTACTTCTTGGATGAAAAATTAATTCTGCATCCAACGAGTGCTCTCGCTCAAAATTTGAGTAAAATAGTAGGGAGATAAGTTGAAAATATGAGTTGAAAAAATAATTTTTCTTTTTTTCTTTTTCCCTAAACAACTTGATGAGATAATCTAAAATTATTTTACTATTTCCATTAAATTTTATAATATTCCTTAGGAGGCCCATTTTAGACCTCAAAAGTTCTCTAATGAATTGGGAAACCTTCATTACTACTATTAGTAACAAAAATGTTCTTACGACATTTGATGAGCTTGTTGGTAAATGCACTCAATAGGAGACCAGGATGATTTCCAGAGGAAGGATCCAAAAGCATGAAGAAGGAGAGCCCTGTGCATTCACTACTCAAGACAGGAAGAGGAAATTGAGAGGAAGACCATCCTGGATAAGAGGAAGTAGAATTGAATGCTTTAACTGCCATAAGCATGGTCATTATGCTCAAGAATGCTTAGAAAAAAGAAATGATTCAAGATCCAAGTATAACAATGATCGAGGCTTCAACAACAACAGGTTCAATGATCAAAGAAGAGGAGATGATCGAAGAAGAAGAAGAGATACTCCAAAAATCAAGAAGAAGGCTAGCATCCTCAAAAGAGGTCAAGGAACTCCAGGTATGAAAATAATGTAGCTTCTAGTTAATATGAATATATTCTTATTTCCTATCTTTCTAGTTCTTCCCCCTGATATTCATAAGATAGCTGGTTGGTAGATAGTGGGCCTTCTAGAGATTTATCTGGATATTGGGAAGTCCTATCAAACTTGGTTAAGAGGGAGACAAATTAGAAAATCATCCTTGGAGACAATACTACTCATCCAATGAAGGGTTTCGGCTCCGTCAAATTTCATTTGGACTCTAGTGAATATGTTATTCTTCATGATGTGATGTATGTTTCAAGACTAAAGAACTTGGTATCTATATCTATCTTAGAAGACAATGGGATGAGAGTAGCCTTCATAAGAGGAAAATTCCTCACATGGCCTATGGAATATCATATAATGGAAGCTTTACCTTTGGATCTCGAGTTGAAGGACTCTATAGAGTCAGCGGAAGACCTTTGCTAGAAATGGTCCATGACACCAATCATAAAAGTGATGTGTGGCATAGTGGGTTGGCACATCTACATTATGAAGCTTTGCCAAAATTAAAGAAGTTGGTTTATGGAATTCCTGATGTTCAAGCTAGTCACGATGGAGTATGTTCGGGATGTGCCAGTGGGAAGAAGACTAGGGGACCATTCCCCTCTAGAAATAACAAGACCATTGATATTATTCAACTCATTCATTCTGACCCAAGTGGACCCATGCCGATACACTCTGTTGGTGGACATTCTATTAGATAATCTGCATTGATAAATTCCCCAGGTAAACATGGATATACTACTTGAAGCATAAGGACAAGGCTTTTTATATGTTTAAGGACTTCAAAACACTAATGGAGAATCAAAAAAGGAAGAAGATCAAGGTCTTAAAGTCTGATAATGGTGGAGAGTACACATCAAATGAATTCATTGAATTTTCCAAGAAAGCTGGAATCAAGTAGGAAACTATTGTACCTTATAATACTGAGCAGAATTGTGTGGCTAAAAGAAAGAACAGTCCATCATGGAAGCTTCCTGAGCTATGCTACATGATCAAAGGGTGTGAAAGTTCCTCTAGGGAGAAGCTATAAATACAATGGTTTATTCGCAAAACATAGTTCGTCATCAAGCTTTGGAAAACAAGTCCCTCGAAGAAGTATTCACAGGTATGAAGCTCGATATTGGACATATCAGGATATTTGGTTGTCGCGTATATTTCCATTTGTTGAAGGACAAGAGGAACAAGCTAGAATCCACCAGAAAGAAAGGTACATTTGTTGTATATTGTGAAAATTCTAAGGAATTTAGAATATATATATATATATATATATATATATATATATATATATATATATATAGATATATATATATATATATATATATATATATATATATAGCCAAAGGAAGATTGAGTTTAGCAGGGATGTAACTTTTGATGAATATGTTGCCCTTAGAAAAGCAAGGGATCTTCCTCCACCTCCTCCTATTGAGAACAGGGATGATGAAATGGACCTACTAAAAGGTCCTTCTATACTAGAATATAAGAAGGCCATTGTTGATTATCCCATGGAGCCTATGGATCCCTTGGATGCTCCTCCAAGTGATCCCCTTACCAAGAAGAGACCATTATGGCTTTGTAATACATTACATGATGCTGAGAGATATGTTTCTTCCAAAGGGACCTTTAGAGAAGGATAGAAGCCATGTTGGTACCAAGGATATGTTGTAGCTATATGAATTATCATCTAGGCTAAGCCTCCCATCTTTGAATAAGCTGTGAAAGAAGAGGTTTTCAAGGATTCCATGGTCGAAGGGTATGAATCAATTACGAAGAATGATGCATGGGATTTTGTTATGAGACCTTAAGGAAATTTTGTCATGACTTCAAGATGGCTATACAAGATTAAGAATGGAGATGATGGAAGCATTGGGAAGTAAAAATCAAGGTTCATGGTCTGAGGCTTCTCCCAAAAAGAGGGAGAATATTTTCTTCCATTACTATTATAGCTCCAAATCTCACTTTTATGGTTTGTGATGTTGTACTCATGGCTTAGGGCAACCCCTCCTTCCAGACCTGGTCCTAAAATTTAAAAAACAGTGTTTTATCCCTTATACGCGACATTTCCCTGAGTTAAACGTGTGTATACGTGAGTCTGTGTATATCCAACCCGCGTATATGTATTAAAACACTTTAAAAAAATATAAAATTCCTTATTTTCAGGCGGAGATCGCGGGTTTTACCTACTGATCACCTGTTAGTGCCGTGGCCCAACTGTTCCCAACCAACTCCCAACTAAAAAACTACTTTGGGAGAGGTATAAAAGACCTCAAAGGGAAGGTCTAAAGGAGGAGAGAAGAGAGAGAAAGGTTATTATGCTGAGATTTTTCCCCTGACCAGGTCTGAAGTCCCTTGTGCCTTCTGCACTTCCCCCATTTGTCCAGGAAACCTTTGTTTCCTTGTGTGTTGATGTTCATCCACCATTTATGACATCATGGAGAGAGTCATGGAGGGAGTTTGTTAAAGGCTTGAGGCTGGAACGAATCTGGAAGGAAGCTTTGCTTGGAGCCTGCTGAAGGTGATTCAGGTGAAAATATTCCTTTTTTATGTACTTTATTTGTCTATAATAAAAGAAACACATGTCTTGGTTCCCGAAATGAATCTTCTTTATGTTAATGATATTCATGTTAAGAATTCATATGTAAATGGTTATTTGGATTTCATAACTAACTACCTTTATTTATAATATGAAGATGGTTTCTTTATAAGTTTTTTCCATATACTGATGTGTTCTTTGAATTGGTTGTTTTGCAGGACAAAAGAGAAGAAGGGAACTCCAAGAAGGGTTTGGACCCTAAAGGTCTTCTCAAGCGTAGGACCTAAGGTACGTACCCTTCACAATAGAATTTGCTTATAATAGCATAATGGCTGTGTGATTGTGTGCTTCTTTGAATAGACAACTTTCAGTCTGCTAGGGTTTCAACCCAAAAAGCCCTAGGGGAACATTTCCCTCCATCAATTACCCACTACACCACTATTAGATGGATGGAGTTAAGGGTCCATCTTTACATTCTTCATGGAATACTACAAGAAGAAGTATATGTTAAGAATCCTCATGGATTTGAAGTAAAGGATAATAAGACTCATGTTCGCAGGCTGAAGAAAGCACTATATCATTTGAAGAAAGCCCCCATAGTTTGTTATGCTCTCATTGATAGTTACTTGGTGAAGCTTGGATTCACAAGATGCAATTCCTATTTGAACCTCTACTTCAAAGTGGTCCAATATGTGCCTTTGATTTTGGTTTTATATGTTGATGATTTATTCTTGACAAGTACTAAGCCCCTGATGGTTGAGTGTAAGAGGAAGCTGGTCTCTCAGTTTGAAATGAAGGATCTTGGTGTGATGCATTACTTTATGGGATTAGAGGTGTGGCAAAGACCCGATGAGATTTTCCTTTCCCAAGGAAAATATGTCATCAAGCTATTGGGAATGTTTGGAATCATAGAATGCAAGTCCCTGGCTACACTGATGGAGATGAACTTCAAGAAGTTATGAAAATATGTTGCTGGAATTGATTTGGAAAATCCTTCTGAGTACTGAAAGTTGATTGGGCATTGATTTTCCTTGTGAACACCCATTCAGATATATGCTTTGTAGTGAAAACTTTGAGTCAATTCATGGTTTATCCCCTTCATGCACGCTAGGTTGTTGCCAAGCACATACTGAGATATTTTCATGGGACAATTAACCTTGATTTGAGATATACTTTTGGAGATGTACGACTCCATGGTTACATTGATGGTGACTGGGATGGAAATTTTATTGAAAATAAAAGCACCTCAGGGCATTGCCTTTGTTTAGATTCCTCCACGATATCTTGGATGAGTAGGAAACAAAAGTATATACATTTTAGCATGGTCGAGGTAGAGTATGTTGCTACTAACATGGCTAACTGTGAGGCCATGTAGTTGAGAAAGCTCTTTGGAGAGCTGTTTGAGCAGATCCTAGATATGACTGTAATATATTGTGACAACAAGAGTGGGATCCATTTGGTGGAGAATGTTGTATTTCATGACAAGGCCAAGCGTATTAAGATTAGATATCACTATATTCAAGATATGGTGTAGAGCGGAGTGGAAAGGCTCCGTCACATTTCGATTGATGAAAAGATAGCATATATACTCACCAAGGATTTTTTGAAAGGGAAGTTCTTGGTATTAAGAGAACAACTTGGGCTGATGGATGTGACCCTCCTCGGTAAGGGTCCCAATTGATCAAGAACACTGAGCATGCTCTTTGTTGGGGAAATTAATTTCTTAATTAAAAAACAATAAATCATCTGAACACTAATTATCAATCCGAGGAATGTCTTTTTATTTCAAGGGAGTCCGCAAAATATATTGAAGCAAATATCAACAACTAACACTGGTTCTACATGATTGTTTTCTACACTATCAAGCTCATTCAACAAGAAATAAAATGTAAGACTTGAATAACAATGCTAAATTTAAAAAGCAGAAATTCAATGATAGGAAAATAAATTATGCTAACTACAAGACTTGAATCAATACTAAATTAAACCACACATTGCTAAATTGGAAATTTAACCTATTGCACCCAACAAAATTCAAATGCTAATTTTGAACAACAAATTAATTGAAATTTAGAAATTGCAGGAAATAACAAATCTGGAAAATGTAGCAACCAACAAATTACTTAAAAGAATGAAATTTACTTTAAGGAACAACAATTGAAATTCAAAGAAACAAACACACAGATAAACTACTTTCAATTTTCAAGGTAGCACTTCATTAAAGGTAGTGGGTCCAACTACCCAAGAGTCAGTTTAGCTTTAAAAATAATTCAAATCAAATTACAAGTAGACAATTATGAAATTCCATTGATATCTCATTTCATTAAAAATTATAAATAGATATAATACAACTCTGAGTTCTACCTCTAATTCAATAATTGTCCATCTCCTCTCTTTGATCTCTGTTTTCATTTAAATACACAGAGAGCAAAGGGAAATTACAACTAAATTGATTACAAAATGATTTCCCCTTAAAATTTTGGATTGATTACAGAATCTCAATAAACAATATAAGATCTAAAATATCTCTCCATCATGATTCAATTGGAAAAAGTCGAATCTGGTATTGCAATTGGGAGAATTTGGAAAACGGTCACAACAACAAATCTGAGAAAATATCCTTCAAAGAACCTTGTGAGATCAAATTTTGGAAAAATTCTCATTGGAAAACTAATTTGGTCCATTCTACACAAAACTTGTGTCTTGGATTTTCAAGATTCATCTTCGTTTGCTTGAAAAGTCCAACACAAAAATGTCGCTTTCTATCTGAGCGAGTTCCTGAGTTGGAATATTTGATTATGTGTTGAAGATCAAATTTGCAATATGGAAGAGATCTTGGAGGCTAAAATCGTGAGTGATGTTATAAATTTTTTTATTAATAAACCATAATTGGAAAAATCATACATAATAATCTTCAATTTATTATAAATAAAGGAGAACAAGTATTACTTATCCACAAAAACATAAATTATTATGAAATGGAATTATATGATAAATTATGATAAATGACATGATAAAGAATGATAGAAATGGATGAAATATGTGTCAAGAAATGGTAATAATAATGATAATTTAGTGGCCCAACATCTCCCCCAAACTAGACATGTTACATATCCTCATGCAACCCAATGTCTCTCTATTAACCAAGTTGTAATACAATAACCAAGACACTCACCTCAACTCAGGTTTTTGATGGAATAAAAGGATCATTCCCCAAAGGTTTATTTAAAACAATAGTTATTCAATTCTAGCAATGTTGGTGGAGTTGTAACAATTTGCACACACACACACACACAGATATATATATATATATATATATATATATATATATATATATATATATATATATATATATATATATATATCTGTGTGTGTGTGTATATATATATATGTATATGTATATGTATATGTATGTGCATATATATATATATATATATATATATATATATATATATATAGATATATATATATATATATATATATAGATATATATATATATATATATATATATATATATATATATATATATATATACATATACATATGCATATACATATACATATAAAGTTGCAAAGAAATATGATACAAGTAACAATGAAATTTATTAACCATTTTTTCAAAAACTACAAACCATGTTTTGTTGAAATTTTGCATGCATATTTTTATTATATCAATGCTTCTCCACTCTGAAAATAGAGCTAATTGATCCACAGGTCCAGAGATATAAGGAAAATGGATGAAGGTGATAATGTTTAATTGATCAAAAAACTGTAAATCAGTTTTTCCTAAAATTTTACAGGTTTGTTCCTATTACATTAATGCTTCCCCATACCAACAATCAAAGAAATCCAATGCAAAAATTCAAATATATCATCAAAATAGTTGTAGGTGAGAACGCATGATTTACAATTTTACAAACTGGTTTAGCTTGAAATTTTCTGGGTTTGTGTATTTTAATGATACCTTTTTTCTGTCCAAAAATCACAAGAATTCAGTTCATGGTTTTAAATATATACGCAAATAAATTTCGACATTGTATAAAAATGAAATTGCATGCCTTAAATGAGGAAAAAGAGAAAACAATCATCATGCATAGCAACTCCTCCCCCAAAATGGAACATTATCACGCCCTCATGCTACACTAGAAAACAATTTGAGGTTGTAGCTACAATCATTATTGAAATCTATGCTTTGTGTAGAACAACATGGAATAAGGGAGGTTTTGAGAATAAATAAGGATATTGATGAATGATAAAGAGTATTGATGACATGGTCATGATAAATAAATTAATGAAAAGTACACTACCCCAAACTAAAAATATTTTGTGTCTTTTAAAAAAAGGGCAAGTGGTGAAGAAGGGGAAATAATGGTTGAAAAATATGAGTGAATAATGCTCAGTGGTTTTTCATAACATTCTCCTAAACTTTTAATAAATCCGAAACTTATACTATTTTACCTCAAGTTTTACCTCCATGCAAGCGTGGAATGACATGAATGGACTAATATTTTTTGAAACAAATGTAGGTTAAGTTGATGTTGAAAGTGATACAAAAGGTGGAATCCATGCAAGTTGAAAGAAAGTAATCATAAAGTGTAGCAGAGTTTCCTTCCCCCAAACTGATTAGTTTCCATATCATCAAGATTTCTATAACACGTCTCATGAGTAGTTTCAATCAATAATTCATCAGATCAATTATCTCATTATATATAAACGTGACATAATCATGTTATGAATGCCATGGGATAATAATGGATAAAAAGGGAATATAAAAGAGGGTAAAAATGATGAGAAAAAATGCATTCCCTTTACCCATCAACTTTGGTTTCTATGGGAGAAAAAAGAATGAAAATTAGTTATCTCATTCTTTTCTTTTCAAGATTTGACTAATTACATAGTGTTCACAATCAGAACTAGGCCTATTTATTCTACCCCAAAATAATAGTAGTGTTGTTAAGATACAAATAAATGGCGACTAATTGGGAAAAGAAACTATCTTTGGTTAAAGATATGAAACATGTAGAATAAAATAATGATAGATTAGATGATACAAAATGTCAAATCTCAAATATCCTAAAAGTTTCATCCTTAACATGTAAATTGAATATTTAGAACTCATTAATACATATAAACCATAACCATCATCATCTAAGAACTAATTAAATATTACCCTATGAACCATGAGTTCTAACAAACCTTATATATGAAAAGTATGATTTATCAACAATTAGTTTTGAGAAAACAAAGTAACCAAGTATATCATAGTATTGAATTAAATTCTATACCATAGTCATGGCCACTGCTGCCAGCAGATGTCCATAGCCTCGACAGGGATGCCCTTTTAATCCATTGAGACACTAGTGTCCCATCTATTAGAAATAACTACATAGTTACAAGAGCATTTCAATTTACTTAGATGCCTATTGAAGAGCATTGTTCTGGCTTGATAACCAATTAATAACAATGCCATTCACAAGAGCTAACAAAAGTGAACAAGCCAGCTCATGATGAGACCTCTTGTCCTTCAGCTTTACGACCAAAGGCCATTTCCTTGCTTTGGTGACCAGTAGTGGTAATGTCACTTTATTAGGACCAATGATCATGGTAATGGCTCATGATGAGACCTCCTATCCTCTAGTTGACTATTTAAAATTCAACTATGGTTATTGTTAATCAAAAAAATATTACATAATAGATGGGGTGGTAGGTCAATGCCTTAAGAACTAGGGATGGCATAAAAAGTTTTGTAGTAACTATTTGGCTAATATTTCTTCTCTAAAGCTAATAAACTTAAAATGAATGTTGTTAAATATATTTTGCTTTGTTAATATTTGGGTTGAGGAACAATTCGTTAGATAGTGACAAAAATATTTAAGTACAATTTTCTGGTAATCATCATAAAGTTTACAAGATGAGGGACTTGAAAAATTAAGAAAGTTGAAAGTTGGCATGATGAAATAATATTTACATAATTATTCCTTAAAAATAATATTATGTTTATAGATAAAAAAATATAAATTGACTACCCAATCATTATGTCAAAGAGGACCTAGAACATTAAAAGTATTTCCCATTAACCAAGAAGAAGAAAAAAATCGAAAAGACCTACAAGTGTTGAATCAAGAAAATAAGCTAATAAAAATAGTTGTGACTAAGGTAACAATGAATTTGACTTGGGTAACAACAACCATGACTTAGAAAATAATAGCTATGGCTGAGGGAACAATGACTGCGAGTTAGGAAACAATAGCTTTCATTGAGGGAACAACGACTATGAGTTAGGAAACAATAGTTGTGACTGAGGGAACAATAACTGTGAGTTAGGAAAAAAAATTGTGATTTAGGGAACAACAACTGTTAGTCAGGAAACAAAAGTTGTGATTGAGGGAACAACAACTATGAGTTCGGAAACAATAGTTGTGGCTAAGGGAACAACAACTGTAGCTAAGGTAGCAATAATTATGATTCAGGATTTATTTATCCAACAATACCATTTTTGCATGTTACAACCTCGAAAATAACCATACTCTTTTAATCTTGTGGACATGAAGTATAAAGCATGAATGTGGAAATCCCTCCCAAAAACTAACTTAATGGGCGATCCTAGCAATGTGACATGGAGAAGGATTAGTCATCCAACAATCATAGTCAATTTACAAAATAATGAGGAATTAAGAGTAAATCATTCCTGACAAGACTTACCATAAGAGTGTTTGAATATTATATATGAGGCAACCATATACTTGATAAGACTTGGGGAAAAAATGGATAGATGTGGAGCCACAATATAAAACTCAAGAAATTCATTCTTTTATTTTAATGGAGTAACAACCACTGTAGCTTTGAAGGAAACAACACCTGAAACACAAAAACATAAGAAAATCAAAAAATAAATAACACCTTATTGAAAATAAATAAATAACTTAAGTTACAACAACTGTGATTTTGTGTGCAACAATGTTGTTTCCTAAGGGAGCAACAATCTATTTCCAGGAACAACAATCGGTCAATGGTGAACAAATGGAAGAAAAAGATATTTTGGAAAAATTATTTGGTAGTAATGACTTAGATCTTCAAATGGAGATCAATTCTTCATTTCTCTTGTTATGAATTCGTCAAGTAATGAAAAAGTCTTCACGTTGTTTTCTTCATGTTGGTGGGCAATAGAGGGAACGATTTTGCTGTAAGCTCCTATGATCCAAAATATTTTTAGATCATGGAACCTAGAAAGACTCAATATCATATGATATTAAATTTCTTAATATATGTTTTGATCAAATTGTTCTTATTCAGTAACATTGCCTTCGAGAATCACTCGTTCATAAATTGATTTTTTTTATTCTCCCGGAACCTGGAAAAAAATGAGTGTCTACCTGCAATAAAACATGACATCATGGAGAAAGAGAGGTGATAAGAATCCCATAATCCAAGAAATATAAAAACAAATAGCAAGTAGGTACTCTATAAAACAAATCCATAGAAACATAATCAAACAAAAATTTATTTGTCACCTACGGGAGAGCAGTGGTCGACCATACTAACCAGCAACGTTTTAATAATAATCTCTTTTTTTTTTGTCCGGTTTGAGTGATTATAAATCCAAATGAAAGTTAATTTAATGTTATATATTCAATAGAAACAAGTTTGAAAAATTCCATGTGATGATATGTGAACCATGCTCATAATGACATGCATAAGAGAGTTGTTATCTATTTCCCAGCTTATATCAACAATCCATATTTTTTCGTTTGATGATGGATTGAGCTTATTCAAATTTGAAATTAAATTAGATTCATGTATATATCTCAAATAGAAACATTTTTTGAATACAAGAAGAATTTATGGGTCAAATGTGCTAAGGAGCATTTGAAAAAAAACAGAGTTTAAGAGTGGTGATTTACGATAGGCAGTCAATATTTTGGTCATAAATTTCTCATTTGATATAAAAATTGAGTCTATTAAAATTTATATGTAAACTATATTCATAGGGTAATATACCATAGCAACATTTTTGCAAAATATATTCATTTAGACCTCCAAAAACTAACTGTCCTAACTCTGTCCTTGAGTTTCCTACTACACATGTTGTCAATGTTCTGGTCATAACTTTTTCATTTAAAATACAAATTGAGTGATTTAAATTGGCTTAGAAACTAGAAATAAAGGGATATTTAGGATAAAAGAATGTTTTAAAAATATTCCCATTTTCCCATCAAAACACGACTGTCCTGACTGTGTTTCTAGTATTTTTCTCAAGCCCATACGCCATAAAATATGATAAAAACAATTTTTCCAAAATGGTGATGAGTATTTGTAGAAATGTGACTTTCAATATAATATGTCTACATACAAAAATAAATTCAAGGATCTATCACCGATATTGATTTACACAACATATTGCAGCAAACACAATGCCTTTTACATATAAAGAAATTTATTGATTTATGTACTTATTTATTTTATTTTCTATACTAACCTACTCTATTTGAAAAAGATGAAATATCTCTATGTATAAGAGTATTTCTAATGGAACCATTTTTGAAACAAGGTCTCAAGTATGTACATACCCAAAGTATAAAATCTACATTAATAAATACCAAGGTAGGAGAGACCAAGTTTAGTTGAAAATATTGTGCCAAAAATTGCCAAAGTATGGAGATATTGTGAACAAATGATAGATTGAAACCGAGATTCAATATAGCATTTTATTTCTTGGTTTTCCATAGTTGTCATATTATGAATTTCTTTCAATGTCTTATTGATATCATCTTCTTTTTTATATTGGCTAGAAGAAACTCCATTGTCTTCCATGACTTCTGCAATTTTAGGATTTAAAACCTTCCCAAACCTAATATAAGTTTCCAATAGTGGTGTAGGTAAAATAGAATGGGTGGGAAGGGTGGGTAAATTTCATAGTTCAACATTGTAAGCATGTTGTACTAATTTATTATTGTGGATGTGTGGGATGGATTGAGCAGGAAATTGTATAGGACATGGGGGATTTTGATGTAGCTAATTGAGTTGTAGGGATGACCTTGATCGGTAAGAAAAATAATTAGTTTGTGTTGCAAGATGAAACAAATATCCACATAAGAAATAAAATGAAAGGGATAGAGTTTTGAACAATACATGTTGGTCATGGTTTCCATGGCTGTGAGCTTGTAGCAACTTCTTGATCTCTTTGATATGTTGCTTTCATCCTTTTATAAAATGATTCTTTTGGCACCAATGGAAAAACACTTCTTCAAATTCTTTCTAATTTTTTTATCCAGCCTTGAAGATTCCTTCTTCAAATGTTCCTTCCAATTAGTTAGTGGAATGGGTGGTGCTTACATCACCATTTAAGTGAAATGATAAGATTCCCTCAAATTTCTACCTCTAAGATTCCTACTTTTATCCATGCATTCTATATGACCTTAAACTAATTACAAAGGCCTGACCTCACCACAAGTTAGCTAGGTTGTGTGTGTAGATTCTTACCTTCCGTCTTTAATATCCAACCCTCTTTGAGTCAGGAATGCATCTACAACTACATATTAGTGTGGTAGTGTTATTTGAATACCTCCCCGACAACGATGCCAAAATGTTGGGGAAATTATTTGAGCACTAACTATCAATTCGAGGCACATATTTTTATTTCAAGTAGTCCACAAAACATATGCAAGAAACTACAAACAACTAACACTGGTTCTACATGATTGTGTTCTACATTATCAAGCTCATTCAACAAGAAATAAAAAGTAAGACTTGAATAAAAATGCTAAATTTAAATAGAAGAAAGTAAATGATAGGAAAAATAATTATGCTAATCACGTGACTTGAATCAATACTAAATTAAATCACACCTTGTTGAATTGGAAATTTAACCTATTGCACCCCAAAGAGTTCACACTACAACAAAACTATGTGTTTAACATCCATTTTTGCTTCATTTTTTGCATTTAGAGCCCATTTATGGTGCTATTTGCATCCACTTATCAAATATGGTGAAAAACATGATGCAAAATTTGCACCGAGTTTTGCACCAAGTCTTACACCAAGTTTAGCACCATGTATTACAATACCTTTTGTAGCAGGTTTTGCACTAGGTTTTATGCAAAGTTTTGTGCCATCCTTTGCACTAGGTTTTGCTCCAGGTGTTGCATCAAGTTTGGCACCTAATTTTGTTTCACCTACTTTTGCATCCACTTTTTGTGCCTACACTTGCATAAAAATTTGCATCGTCTTTTGCATTCACTTTTACATCCTTTTTTAAATCTTTGTTTGCATCCATTCTTACATAATTTTTTGCATCCCCTTTGCGCCAAGTTTTGCGTTGAGGTTTGTGTCTAGTTTTGCATCTACTTTTGCATCCACTTTTGTTACATCTACTTTTGCATCTTGTTTTGCATCTATTATTGTGCCCACTATTGCATCCAATTATGTTGTGCCATAATTTGTGCCTAGTTTGTCACCTCCCATTGCACCCACTCTTTCTTCTAATTTTGCATCCACATTTGCATCCTCATTTACGTCTAGGTTTTCATCAACTTTTACATCTATTTTTGCATCCTTTTTGGTATCCACTTTTGTGTCAAGATCTTCATTAGGTTTTTTGTCTCATTTTGCATCTACTTTTGCATCGACTTCTGTTGCATCCACTTTTGCATCAAATTTTTCATCCACTATTGCACCCATGTTTACATCCATTTTTACATCACTTTTTGCATCTTCGTTTGCTTCTTTATTTGCATCTATCATTTCATCCAATTTCACATCCAGTTTTGTTGTGCCACAATTTGTGCCATGTTTTGCACTTAATGTTGTACCCACAATTTTTCATCCATGTTTTCATCCTATTTTGCATATAATATTTGCATCAAATATTGCGACTCTTTTTGCATCCACTTTCGTGTCAGGTTTATGCATTGGGTTTCACGTCTTGTTTTTTATCTACTTTTTCATCTACTTCCATTGCATCCAATTTTGTTTCACCTGCTGCACCCATGTTTGCATCCACTTTTACATCCCTTTTTGCATATTGTTTTGCATCTAAGTTTGCATCTTTTTCCGTGTCTATTGTTATATCCACTTTTGTTGCACCACAATTTATGCCATATCTTGTGCCTACCATTGCAACCCACATTTGCTTCCATTTTTGCATCCACATTTTCATCCTCTTTTGTGTCCAAGTTTGCATCGAATAATATACTGTATGTTTTTACGTCCCCTATTGCATCCACTTTTACGTCAAGTTTTGCATCTCATTTTGCATCTACTTTTGCATCCACTTCTTTTGCATCTAATTTTGTGTCCACTATTGTACCCATGTTTACATTCTTTTTTGCATCTTATTTTTCATCTAATTTTGCCTCCTTTTTGCATCCAATTTTGTGTCCTTTTTTGCGTCCGTTGTTGTATCCACATTTGTTTGACCACAATTTGTGCCAATTTTTATGCCTATTATTGCACCCATGTTTTCTTCCAATTTTTCATCCTATTTTGTGTCCAAGATTTCATTGACTATTGCATATGCTTATGCATCCACTTTTGTGTCTTGTTTTTCATATACTTATGTTACAACCACTTTTCATCCAATTTTACATCTATTGTTGCCCCCATTTTTGTGTTCACTTTTGCATCCTTTTCTAGCACTCATCATATTTTTCTACATTGATAATATTTCTTATGATATTTATAATTAATAGCAACTGATGACAATGTCAATAATCATGACGATGATGATAATGAAGAAGATGATGATGGCATGAATTGTGATTATGATGATAATGACAATGATGATAAAGATGATGGTGGTTATAATAATAATGATGTTGATAATGACATTGATTATGATAAATGACGATGCTAATGACCTTGGCCAATCTTCCTAATTTTTAAATGTTGTGATTGTCATAATCACAATCATTATTTTTGGTGTCGTCATCCAAGTCATCACCATCTAATCATCTTATCATCATTGTCATCTAGCTCATCATCAAGAAAAATAATGACATGAATGATGATGATGATGTCCAAGATGAAAATGACAACAATGATGATAGAAATTACATTAATGATTCATCTAAGAGGATACAAAAATACAAGTGGTTTTGAAAATAGCTCAAAAATCAAAGTTGTCAGATGGAAGCGAAACCATAACCAGATCACAGTGCTTATCGCCCTGATTCCAACTGTGTGAACGGTGCTTAAAACTGAGTTTGTATGCTCCATATATTCACGGTCAAAGTTTTGGTCAAAGTTGGACAAGTGACAGGCTTAAGGAGGCAACAAATTAGCCGAGACTTGGCACATGGAATCCGGCTACCGGATAGGAAAATTTATTGAATGGTTAATTTGTCTAATAACCCTTATTTTTGGAAAATTTAAAAAAAGGCCCATATTGGTTTAAATATATATATATATATATATATATATATATATATAAATATAATAATAAGTGTGGCGGGCTGCCACCTCCGTCACCCATGCAAATGGTTATTGTAATTGAATTAAAAGTGGGATGGGCGGGCCACCTCCGGTGGACCCACCCAACACCCAGGCCACACATATCATATATACCACATAAGTCCAAACAACCAACCGAAGGTTCCATTCATATAATGGAGGATTCGCTCACGAAACGACATGTGTCGACATATGATGGGGATGACGGGGATTTAATCCACCTGGCCCACATGGGTTGGCCCCTAATGGGCTGCCCCGCAATAAGTGTTAACCACAAACCATAAAACTGCAATTCTCAATGCACCATAACCATTTAAATGGTTATCACTCCATCAAATCTTAACCGCGTGCCATTTAAAAAAAAAAAAAAAAAAATATACCAAGGTGGGAGGTCAGTGGGGTTGGAAGCACCAAGCTCACCACCTCTATTTCAATGCCTTAACCAATGTACCAATGATGCTTGTTTGAAAGTTCGCCTTCTGTATTCTAGATAAACCCAATCATTTCATTCGATGAGGGGACCAGCGGAGGACAAAACCTATAATGGGACCATGAGCACTTGAGAAGGTGGAACCATGAATGAGAATATTAAGATGTCCAGAAAGATTCCCTTGAGGGCTAATGATGCCAATGATAGAGTTTGGTAAGTGGATAGTCATTCTTGCACGTTTTCTCACTAGGAGTCCAATCATGTAGTCAGAATCTCCACCTGAGCAGCATAAATGCAGGTGCCTAGTAATAAGGAATCTTTGGAGAATCTTGTGGAATCTTAAAGATTCCCTTGGAGGCTGATTTTTTACTGTGGTAGAATGTCGTCAAATTTGTAGTCATTTTTCACAAAATTTCATAGGGAGCGCAGTGGTGTGGTTAAAATATTCATTCGAGTAGCGGATTTTTCGGCCATCTTCAGGAAGGAATCTTTAGGGGAATCTTCAAGATGCCCGAGGGTCCATAATTTTATGGTGTCATAAAGGGGAAATGTTTATTGTTGTTTGACATGATTTCATGCCATGAATTCAACGGTGTAGTCCATTTCAACAATTGAGCTATGCATTTTTTGGCCATCCCTGAAAGTGGAGGTATATGATTCAGTTATGTCATGATTTTCTTTAATTTGTTGAGATGATGTCTTGTTGTTGAGATCCCTGATTACCATTATGTTCAGCGATACTTGTATGCCACATTTTGTGAGATTTTATTAGCTTTTCATGCTGAAGGAATACCCACTTAAGTGAGAATTCCTTTAAGGAAAATGTCTCGTGGAGAGACATGCCACTCTTGTTGAGGGAATTTTCCCATATGATTGAGAGTTCCTAAGCATGTATTGTGGAGAGACATGCCACTTTGATTGAGGGTATTCATCCTTGTAATGAAAAAGAATATTCCATGTACATCATCATCTTGCAGCATTGATGAAGCAACCTCCCCACTCTTGACACTAGGGCCTGGAGATGTAACCCACACTGGGTGAACTTTGTTATCAATGTGTTTATGTTTATTGATTTGATGGTTGTTGTTATGTTTTATCTTCCTTAAGTCATGCACATGTGTTTGTTCAATACTCTTTCATATGAAATTCTTCTAACATCATAGAAGTAAAATAATTTGGTTAATTCTAGTAGCTAAAGAGATCGAGATCAATGATGATGATGATGGGGATGATGAAAATGATAATGACGATGATAATAGTGGTGATTATGATCATCATTGACCATCTCTCAAAAATAGAGTTTTTATTTCTCTTGCAAATATCATATATGTCCTAAACAACCCTTTTCTGTCACTCATCACATTTTTTGGGTTGATGATATTTCTTACGACACCTATAATTATGAACAATTGATGACAATGTCCATAATTATGATGGTGGTGATGATGATGATGGCATGAATGTTGATTATGATGATAATCCAATTCTGATAATAACGATGATGATGATGATGATGATAATGAAGGTAATGATACCAATGGCCTTACAATCTTATGGATTCATGAACTTACTAGTTTCAAGACCATCTTCTACATATGTATTACTATCAAACTTTTTACATTTTTTGTTTCTCTTGGGATATCTTAGTATAATGGTGTTGTCAACACTAGAAAGATATCTTCTTGTAATGGTAGTTTTAATGTTAGCACCTGAAATGTTTTTGATAAAATTCGATCCTAATGGAGGAATTTCTATTTAAAACATCTTTGGTATATTCAACTTCCAAATCACAATTACTCTCTTTTCTCTTGCGATTCCTTTGCTCTAAATTTACCAATAACCTTGTATCTATATGATAACATGTTTAGAGTTACAAACGTTATAAATTTACATACAAAAGAAAATAATTTACTTTACCATTATTTACTGCATGCATAAAAATGTGATTGTGACTCTTATTTAATTGAAGTACATGTACTATTGGTACACTCAATATATTTTATTTCTACTTATTTCACAACAACTTCTTCAAGGAATATAAAAACTTCATAATATAAACTTGAACTCAATAGTGAATCCCTTTTTCTATATATTGTTTAATTTGACATATTGGTAGAGAGTGGATGGTACAACACACATGCAATGAATCCATTGTCTTCCCAAGAGAAAATTGTCACCAAAGTCCATATTGATAACAAAGAAAGGGTTCATGAGAGTGATAGGCCCAATAGTTATGGGAAAATGGATAATACCTACAGGCACTATTTGAATAGAGTCATAGCCTTTATAAGTTCTTCATATAACTTTCATGTCCATGTTATTACAATTCATGATAAATAATACATCATATGACACTACATTCATGTTACAATTCTAGTTTACAAAGTAACAATTAACATAGAAGGGCCCTACAACACACTCTATGTACAAAGTGGGGTCATCCACTGTGGTCATTTCCTCATCAATCGGTGCCTTAAGAGGGACAAATATGAAATGATCATAAGACAATGGATATACACATTATGGGTATGGTTTCCTAGGGAGAGGGCCAAAGTCGCTCGACCTAAAAAGGAGGTCGAGGGGTTGTAACAACATGGTTGACCTAAGAGGGCTCATTTGTGTTGAATATAGGTGTATAAAATATTGAGGCTAGGTACATCCCCCTACTAAAGAGTCACATAATGTGGGCCAAATTCACAACAACTTCATAATAGAGATGTTAGCTAGACAAATTTTCTACTACAGAAAGAGTAAGGGAAATAACCTTGTATGGGAGTTCCTCTCATAGGTATCTGATAAGTTTCTTATAATGAGCTAGAGGGATAGCGCCCTTAGTTTCCTTTTGGTATATAAGTGGGCTCTTGTTGGGTTACTGTAGCTTTAGCCCGATTGAGAGCATGTAACCCCATCATATTGTCGAGCTCTTGTGGTAACATTAACATCAAATTATACTACCTTCTTTATAAATTCAAAAATGAAGCAAGCTCTCAAATTTCCAACTAGATTGAGCAAGAGAAGTAGGTGGATGACTATAAAAGTCTCTTGGGAAGTGTCACACGGAATCAGTCAAAAGTGCGGACACAACCGACCTTCCTAGAAGTCTAAGACATTCTAATGACAAACAAAACAAACTGGAGCTATCCTTCTCTAAACATGCATTATGATATGAGAAATCAAGTGTTTCGTTCTTACCTTTGTCCAAACGATGTTGTAGAAGTCCAAGCTTTGTTGATCTGGATGAGCTCCTCCTTTTCTCCAAAACCTGCAATCACCAACAGTCAAACAATTAAATAGCACCTGATTATAACATAAAACAAAGCATATTCAACATATAGACCAAGGAGTACATGAAATAACCCATAAACAACAAGTTATTGAGAAGAATGGACCAATTTGCATTAAAGGTAATCAAAAGGAACCATTACAACCTAAGCCTTGGTGTTGTGCAAGCTCCTTCCAGGGTCCACAAGAGTCTTCCTCTACTTTGACAAAGCTCACCCACTTCCAAATAGAACAAGCAAAGATGGCAATCTCTCCTCACAAGTTTCTAAATGGGAGTCCTAATTCCTGCAGCATTTACCCTTAGAAAATGTATAGCTTCAACCTCCCCTCCTTCTGGCCCAATGCCTGTATTTATAGTACTCAAGAGGAGGTTAATCAGGTCCACCATCAATGGGATAGTCCCCTCTTTGGATGGGATCACTCCCTTATTGATGGGATAAGTTCCTCTTTGATAGGAGTGCATGAACCATCTGGAGGCGCCCAATACACGTCGAACAACCTTCTAGAATGCTCTAGAAATGACCACAAGTAACTTTTTAAAGATGAAACTTGCACATTCTAACTTTTACAGGGGGACGCACCTGTCCCTTTACATACAGAGCGTCTTCGGACGCAGCTTTTGTGAACATTGGGAGCGTCCCCGCAGGTAAGTTTGAGAGAACCTGCGTCCCCAGAGATAAATACATTTATACAAGACTTTCTCTCTTTTTGGAGTTTGACATGGAGAGCAGAGGCATAAGACTTGCCTAAGAGGGTAGCATGACTGTCGATTGAGCCATACTAACTGTAAATAGTCATGGTGACATTTTTTAGTGTAACAGATTGCCCCCTAAAGTGCGAAGCCTGGAATAGATTAGGGTTTGTAATATCTAGGAAGGGTGAAGCGCTTTATCATTTCAAGGATTATCCCGTGGAGAGCCTGGTCAGAACCTGCAATTTTCAACACAAAATACATGTATAATATTATATCATCACTGAGGTAGGCATTCCCATACTCAGATCAAAACTTTAACTAACAGACTAACTATTCTGATACAGGAATGATTTTGCAGTACATCACAATCATAGACTTTTTTAGACACAGTATGGACGCAGCCATCTGTTTATGATTAGTCTACTTAGATAATGAATACAAAACTCCTCGCAGCCTAGATGGTGGAAACTAGATCCAGGGTCTTCATTTCTACTTCCCGAATTGGTACGATTCTAACCATGCGAATAAATGAGTTGATGTCGAACATGGTAGAAACCACTTGATTACCAGTCAATGATGTAAACTGTTAACAAGCGTGAGAGAGACCACCAGTAATGTCAATGGTTCTCAAAGTACCCAGTACAATCCATGAGATGTGAATGAATGAGTTGATGTCGAACATTTCACAGAATCCTTCGATCGAAAGTCAATGATGTAAACTGACGTCAAAGGCGAGAAACCTGCCATTGATGCATGCAGACTTCAAGGTACTGACGATTTCTAAGTCATCTCTCTAGATAATGTGCTGATGTCGATAGAAAGCGACTCGTTGCAGGCAAGCCCGCAACACGAAATCATTGTTCAAGTTGAAGAAATGTTGCTGTAAGGACTGACTCAGGGATGGTCAAATGGATGACAAGTATTTTGCGGATGAAAGTTTTGCTTGCAGACCTCTTGAACACATAACGACACGACAGATGGCTTGGTGACGAATAACTCAAAGCTAATCCCTGAAACCCGGTTAAAGACTTTCAAAGGTGGTTTGATCAACTGTGAGGTGAAGAATTTCCCAACCCAGGTGAATGAAAAAGTGTCGCGTTCAAGAGTGGTAATAAAGTTTCTTTTGAGACAAAGGATAACAAATAGGCTCATTCTTGTCTTTTTTCCCCCACCATTTCTGGCAAGTACCTCTTTATTTTTAACAAGCTTGAGGAGGATAACATGTGCTTGATTATAAGCTCATCCTTCGGATGAGTCCAACCTAGTTTTGATTCGAACCCTAGGAAGGAGTGGTTCGTTCCTGTTTGTAATTGAACAGGTCCTTTACTGTGAAATGTTTAACGAGCCCAGTATAGGAGAAACTCGGTGTTTTTCAATTTTAGAGAGTCTGAAAAACTTAAGAAGACTCCAAGTTGAACCTTTTCGTAGATTTGTGTCCCTCAAGCCCGAAAAAGTATAAAATAATACTTGGGGGAACCGCTTGATCTTGCGACCAAGGAGTACTTTCATAATTAGTGCCACTGACCTGAAAAGTAAAAAGCGATCAAGGACACGTCGTTTTATTTCCGTATCGAGTTTGAAACGACAAAAACCCGACAATCTTTTCCTAATTTTACGGTCAGAAAAGAGCTATAAGGGGACCGTCTTTTAATTCCGTTTTAACGAGTGTAAAAGAAACGCTCGGCAATCTTTTCATATTTTAGGAGTCAGAAAAGGGCTTAAAAGACGACTTTGATATTTTGTTCATGAAAAAATAACAATTTTCCCTCTAAGTCCCTTTGTCCTACACAAAAGCGACACATTACTCATACCTATTTAAGATAGGCAAAAATACATCGAAAAACATCTTTCCATGGTGAAAAATGAACAAATTCATCCAAAAAACCTATAAAAAGACTTTTTACCATGTCATTTTTACTGTTTGACTGTTGAGGTTGAAAAAGGAGCTTTTGACAAGAAACTTCCCGTGGTCGCTGCGGAAAATCCGACCGTCAGAATCGAACGCCATCTCTTCCAGGTATTTTACAACATCTTACTCTTCATTTCTATCCGATTAAAATTGTTTTTTAGGTTTTAGTTTTGTTTTTTGGGAGGGTTTAGGTTTCAAAATGCGCTCCTCGGTGGACGCAGGTGCCCTTCGGGTGACCTGCGTCCCCTGACTTTTTCCTATACAAGAAAATGGTCGGGGGACGCAGCCCACCTTCAGGCCAGCTGCGTCCCGACGCCCTGTGTTCCAAATGTGGGGTGCGTCCTCCGTGGAACGCGGAAATTGAAACCCCAATCCTCACAAATGACCATTCAAATTTCCCCAAATTAATTCTAATCATCATTTCTTGGTGTGTAGGGCACTCACCATGTTGGATTGGAGAGAAAGAGAGCACGAAGAGGTTGATGAAGCTGCAATAGAACACCAACCTTCCCTGGATGCCCTAAAAGCATGCGGGTTATACAAATACTGGGCCATACCGGGCATGAGGGCTCAGGTAAGATTCTTAGAATGGCTGGTTGAGAGATGGAATGTTCAAGAGAAATGCTTTTACATAGGAGGGCACCAGCTCGAGATAGAGCCCTCGGATGTATACTTTCTCACTGGCTTGCCAAACAGAGGCGAGCAACTCAATCTAGCCGGGACTAGGCCGGGTGGCCAATCCCTTGTTAGTCTCCGAGAAGATTGGTGCACACCTGGGGCACACCATTCGAAAGGCGTGGAGATCAAACACATCTCTCTGCGTGAACTCAAAGTTATTGCTTTCACGGTTACCAAAATTTGCGGCGCGGCCGCTTTGCACATTGCTTCTGGGTCCCAAATGCGGATGGCAATTGACTGTTACCTAGGCACCATTTTCAACTGGTGTGATGCTGTGTCGGCTAATATGAAGAGCCAACTGACTAAGGCAAAGAACGGACGACTGAAAACTTTTGGATATGGGCCTTTAGTCGTGAGCTTTGCCTTAGAGAGAGTTCCGATGCTGATCCCTCAGCAACTCACTGTTGATATCTTGGGTCCTCGGGAGCCAAAGCTGGTACGATGGGTTGCGGTGATGGCCCGGCATCCTGACGAGGGCGCGGCAGTTGTTCGATTTTCTGATAGTTACTTTCACTGGTTGGAGGACCAGGTTTTCTCGATCCAGGACTTTCCGTACGTCGGAGTAGATTTTCGACATGATCCGGACATGGTTCTTCCACAGGGAGAACAATGGGATGACAGAGGTACTTTATTTTTCACGAGTTTTTCAAACTATGTATTTTTTTTTTGTTTTTATATATATCGTCTCAAAACTGACAGTGAAAGTTTCAAAATGCAGATGTTGCTCCACAACGTCCAGCCAACCTCCGGCCTTTTGAGAGGAGACATCCAGCTGCACCGGTACCGGCCCCACAGGATGCGGCTGCAGAAGTACTAGCTGAGTTGGAGTATGATCTAGAGCATCTGACGACAGATATGCCTGAGACTACTATGGATGACATTCCTATCAGGCTTTAGCGCTTTGTAGTCGCAGTCCCTGGACCGTTTAGGAGATTTTTGCGTAAGGTAGCCCGTGCAGTGGTGTCGTATAGGGAGCACCACCAGTGATTGGCTAGTCACTTTGTAGACACATGTGACATTTTTGACCTTTTGTACTCTATCATTTTTGCCGATCATAAGGTGTTTTTCAACCTATGATCGAGGACGATGTATATTTTTTGACACACTCCTATCTATATATATATCACTATTACCGGCTTATCTTGTTTAACATGTATGATGAAATGTTTTTAAATTTACTTGCATGATTATTGTAAATGTCTGTCCAACACTCGAGAAGCAATTGCATCTGCTAATGTATTTAAGGACCTTGGAATATGCTGATATTCAATGTAATCAAATTCACGTTCCAAGAGATGCACTCTCAAAAACAACCTTAATAACACAGGATTTCTAATGGCATAAACTCTATTAAGCTGTAATACAACAAGTTCAGAATCTAACCTCACTATCAAACGTCGAATTCCAAATGAAATAGATTTGGATAATAATTCAACCACTGCACTGTATTCTGCAATGTTATTCGTTGTTTGACCGAGGCTTACCCCATGCATAGAAACTAACTCGTCAGAGGGTGAATAGATAACCCAAGCTGCAGAAGAGATATTCCGTGTACTACGACAAGCACCATCAGCAAATCCAATGTATGTTTGGAGAGGCGTCGACATCTGTAATATCAAGAGTAAAACCAAGATAAGCCAGAATAACGACAAAAAACACACTCACTAAGCTAAGCACACTGACTAACTAACAATCATACTAGCTAGAAAGAAAACCTAACCTAACTAAAAATTCTCCATACCCACCATTTAAGCATAATACCTCTTTAGGTAAAGTCCATTTCTGGGTTTACCCAAAGAGTCCCCATCAAAATCTACCAGCTCATAAGCCCCTTTTGCTAGCTTTCGCTTTACAATATAGGGTCCATGCCACATAGGAACGAATTTTCCAGCACCTAGCTTATTGTTAGCTTGATCATATAAAAGCACTAGGTCTCCCTCCGAAAAACTTCGAGGGGTCACATTTCTATCATACTGAGCTTTCATTCGCTTCGCGTGAGTCTCGATTGCCAATGCAGCATCACGTCGAGTCTCATCTAATTTAGCTAAGTACAATAAACGTTTCTCCTCTTCGGAAGTAGCTGGAAGTAATTCGACAGCCATTTGAAGTGATGGGATTTCACATTCAATGGGTAACACTGCTTCCAAGCCATAAACTAGTTGGAAAGGAGTGAACCCTGTTGAGGTTTTCACTGAGGTTCGGTATGCCCATAGCACCGAAAACAACATGTTGTGCCAATTCGACCGATGAATACCAATGGTTCGTCGGATCATGATAACCAAAACTTTGTTGATAGACTCAACCAAGCCGTTGGCTTGCGGATAATAAGGAGTAGAGCTATCGTGGCACAAACCAAGCTGGCTTGTAAGTTCAGTCATCATGGTGTTTCGAAAATGGCTCCCATGGTCAGTAATGATTGCTTGTGGGACACCAAACCTAGTTATTATATGATTGAATATGAAAACTGCAGCTGTTTTGCCGCTTGCGTCGAATGTAGGCATCGCCTCGGCCCATTTAGTGAAATAATCAACCGCGAGGATGATATACGCATGCCCCCCGACCGAGTGAGGGTTACAAGTAATAAAGTCGATACCCCATTTGGCGAATGGACCAACGGCAATTATAGGGTGGAGAGGAGCAGGCGGTGCGCGCATCTTTCGATCAAACACTTGGCAGTTGTGGCACTTCCGGACTGCAATGATACAATCTTTAAACATAGATGGCCAGAAGTAACCAGCGCGCAACACCTTCTGAGCTATGGCATACCCAGACATATGACCGCCACATGCTCCAGAGTGACAATCATTCAAAACTCTCTCAGCCTCTTCGTGAGTTAAACAACGTCGAAAAACTAAGTCTGCCCCCCGGCGATAAAGTGTATCTCCAATAATTTTGTATGGCTGGGATTGAAACCGAATTTTGCGACGTTCCGCCTTTGAAGCTTCAGGCCGAAAGGTTTGGGTTTGGAGATAGATGATTATATCCCCGTACCACGGATCTACAGTACTGATAAGAAACAAAGATTCGTCCGCAATGGACTCTTCTGCCACAGTCTGAAATGGAGGGTTTTTAATGTTCTCTAGATGAATATGGATGCTAAGGGAATCAATTACAAAAGATTCCCAACTAGGAATTTTAGGGGGAATAAGACCCCTTTGAAGTGACTATTCTTCTTTTAAGTGCTTCACTCTTTGGTATGTAAGACATTCTTCCATAGAATGCCTGAGTATCTTATGATAATTTTAATACTTTGTAATGACCCCCATCATTCTCAAGTGTGTATATATTTTACTCTGGTCATTGTATACTTGTATAGATAGTAATCTTAGTTATGAAATATGTAGTTGGTGTGTTGATTTTAGAAGTATACAGAGTGCAAGTTTTAGAAGTATGCTTTGATTGAAATATAATAACAATCCTTAGATCATTGAAAACAATCTAATATAGGAATGTAAATTTTTTTTCTTATTTTTACCACAACATTCTTAGTCTTATTTGACTAGAATTGATACCAAGGGCTAATCTTATTTAAGGTTTACCGTCATCCAATTCATCAAGAGATCATTGTCTCAAAGGGATTTGTTTTTTCATGACAAAAATTTGGATTATGAAGTAATTTTTAATATTTCCTATTGATCCATTTGGCATATAATGTTGAACGTAACACATCATATGTTGTCTTTAAATTCATTAGGATTAGTTATATGGTCATATTTATTGGGAAAACATTGTTGAAAATAATACTAAGAGGGGGGGGGGGGGGGTGAATCAGTATTATCAATTTCTTTTCAATATACCTTCCAGATTTATAATTAAATTTATTCTTTAGATGTTGACCATTAATTTATATGTCAGTACCATATAATAATGAACAGGAACAAAGAAAACAGACAGTCACACCAAAGAACACCAGATATAAGGTGGAAACCTAATGTGGGTGAAAACCACCTGCTGCAATATGTCTCTATCTTCTTTCACTTAGAAACTTCTTGTTACAATGATTTTGTACTGGTGCAGTCCTTTACCAGTACGCAGGTTGCGACCTGCAGAGAGCTACAACCCTCTCTCATTTTACAGACTCTTCTGGAAGGGAGCTACAACCCCCTTAGCTCTTGTACTAGATGAGCTACTAGTACATAGATGTTCACCTACTAAAGGCTTCAACCTTCTCTTTTCTTCCAGGGACCACGTTTCATAAATTTTCAGACTGGATCCATGAACATCAAACAAACATCAAGTACATGTGTATCAACCAATCTCCTTTCCACAATCAACTACTGAATCAACCACTATCTTCTCAGAATGCAGAAAACAATACCAGTAACCAGACACCTATTCTGAACCCAGAACACTGCAGTAATAGACAAAAGCAGCTAAAATAAGTTTCAAGAAAAGTCTGCAACTTCACCAATATAAACCTGTGGATATCCGCACTTTGTCTGTGTCGATCCTGCGGACCTCCGCACCTGCACCTGTCGCTGAACTGCGCACCGCCGCACCTGAACCCATGTTTGAACTGCACACCTCCACACTGAACCCATGTCTGAACTGTGTACCTCCGCACCTGCACTGTGGTTCACCTGTGGACCTCTGCACCTGCACCTATCGCTGAACTGCGCACCGCCGCACCTGAACCCGTGTCTGAACTATGCACCTCCGCACTGAACTCGTGTCTGAACTGCGTACCTCCACACCTGCACTGTGGTTCGCCTGCGGACCTCCGAATAGAGCCAAATTATCAGTCCTCCAATATGCCCCAGACTGTCAGATCCATAGATCTGATCATGCATCAAAGTAGATCTTCCTTCTAATGCTCAGGTCTCTCCTTGATTTGGCTATCACTCTCCAACCAATTACCAGAATTTTAGATCTTGATTTTCTTTATATATTTCACATGCAAGAGTGTACCCAGCCAAATGATCTCCTTTCCTTTTTATAGACTAGCCCTTACTCAAACCATGGTCCAAAACCATAGAATTCCAATACAAGGGACCCAAAACTTGGGTTCAATACTTTAGAAGCAAAAACCATGGACCAAAACCATAGGATCAAAAACGTCGGCCTAAATACCATGGATCACCAGTAAGTTTTCCCACGTGCGAGCGCTTTTCTCTGCATGAAAGTTTGTGAACTTTAGGTCCGCACCTTTTGTTCGGAACACCTGCAAACATGTCCACACCTTTTGAGCAGCGCACCTGCGGACCTCGCCTAAGGCCGCATCTTTGTGAATAGGAACCTGCGGGCCTTTCATTTTATACATTCTTTGTAGTCTGATCATCAACATATTGCTACTGCCCTGCTGCATTATGATCTCTTATCTGTGTGAGTTTCCATCAAGGACAATACTTGTATCATAATGCCAACAATCTCCCCCTTTGGACTTGATGGCAACAACACCAAATCACTCTCCCCCTTTGACATCAAGGGCAAAGGGTGGACCAAGATATTCTCTTTCCATACTGACCATACTCCCCCTGAGAACTTGTTGATACGTCTTCTTCTGCTGAAGTGTGCTGAACATGCTCCCCCTGACTGTAAGCAAGGTCTGCAAAAAGATGTTCTACAAGAAAGAATATGATAAGAGACCTTCCTATCACCTAAGACTCGTACATACAACTCCCAATCAAGTGGGAATACATAATAAGCACATTACATTATCCATCCCAGGCATAGTGGGGCAACCAAGATAGGCTGTTACATGACCTTGACAAACGAAATATAAGACACAGAGACAAAATATTAGCAGTGTTATTTAGATCAGCATCCATGTTCTTCTTCTGTACTTGCTCCTCCAATATCTTCTACCATAATGCCAACAATGCATATTTAGAAGAATATATGCTCCCTGAACCTGTGCCACCTGATCTCTGACCAATCCATGTACACGTATACCCTATATGAAGTTTGCGTACAACAGACAAGATTCAACAGCAAGATGATGCATCAACTACTCCCAGCTTTTGTCTGAGGTATTCAAATGTTTCCCTGGGCAGTGGTTTGGTGAGTATATTAGCAACTTGTTCCTTAGAGGGAACATACTCCAACTTGACCTTTTGTTCAAGCACTTGTTCCTGAAGAAAATGATATTTGATAGGTATATGCTTGGTCTTTGAATGCATGACTGGGTTCTTTGAAATTCCGATTGCACTTGTATTATCACATAGGATGGAGATAGGTGGAGTACAAGTGATTTGAAAATCCTGCAAGGTTTGCATCATCCAAAGAAGTTGTGTGCAACAAGATACAACAGCCACATACTCTGCTTCAGCTGTAGATAATGCTATTGAACTTTATTTCTTGCTGAACCAAGATACTAATCTAGAACCCATAAAGAATGCACCACCACTAGTGCTTTTTTTGTCATCCATGCTTCCGACCCAATCTGCATCTGTATAAGCATGAAGTGTGAGATCTGTATCTCTAGGATACCATAAGCCATAGTTTTGAGTTCCTTGAAGATACTTGAAGATTCTCTTAACTTCCTGAAGATGAGTTTCCTTTGGATTTGCCTGAAATATTCCAACTATTCCCACTGCATGCATGATGTCTGGTCGAGTACCTGTCAAATAAAGTAGACTTCCAATCATGGATCTATAGGTTGGTTGATGCACTGCTGCTGATTCATCATTTGCACTGAGGCTGCATCCTGTAACCATAGGGGTACATACTGGTTTCGAATCTTCCATGCCATATTTCTTCAAGATCTGCTTGAGGTACTTGGTTTGAGATAAAAAGATACCGCCTTCATTTTGTTGAATTTGTAGACCAAGAAAATATGTCAGTTCTCCAAGCAATGACATTTCGAATTCTTTCTGCATTACCAAGGCAAAGTTTTGACTCATAGCTTCTTCATTGCTGCCAAAGATAATATCATCTACATACACAACAAGTATTAGCAATTTGTCATTTTCAACTTTTATATAAAGATTGCTATCTACTTATCCTTTCGAAAAACCTTGTTGATGAAGGTATTTGTCCAAACGATAGTACCAAGCCCTTGGAGCCTGTTTAAGACCATAGAGAGCCTTTTTTAGTCTGCATAAAAGATTTGGATCATTCCCAAGGATGAAACCATCTAGTTGCTCAATATACACTTCCTATTCTAAGTCTCCATTCAGAAAGGCTGATTTCACATCCATTTGAAATACTTTGAATTTTTGGAAGCTAGAGAGAGCAAGGAACATTCTGATGGCCTCAAGTCTAGCAATGAGAGCAAAACATTTCTTCAAAGTCAATTCCTTCTTGTTGAGCATACCCTTTACAAACCAGTCTGGATTTATTTCTAATAACTTCCCCATTTTCATTCAACTTGTTTTTGAATATCCATTTTGTCCCTATGACATTCTTATCTTTTGGTCTATGAACCAACTCCCAAGTGTTATTTTTCTCAATCTGCTCAAGTTCTTCATCCATTGCCTTGACCCAACATTCATCTTTGCATGCCTCTCTTACATTTTGTGGCTCAGTGGAAGAGAGTAATGCCAAGTAGCTTGAAGCTTCTGCAATTGTTCTTCTTGTTTGTATACCAGCCTCTTTCTGCCCCAAAATTTGAGATTTTGGATGATTCTTCTGAACATACCTGGATGGAGTCTTTTCTTCTATCCTTATCTGTTCTTCTGGCGCCTCATGGGTTTCTTCTTCATCATGAATCTGATTTGATGTTGATGTATAGTCCTCATCATCTTCAAAATATTCAGATCTTACCTGCCTAGGAGTGCTTTCTTCTTCATCAACCACTACATCAATACTTTCAACAATTTTTCCAAGCCTTTTATTGTAACACTTGTATGCTTTGCTATGGGGAGAGTAACCAAGGAGAATGCCTTCATCTGCTCTAGGTTCAAACTTGCCAAGATTTTCATCAGTATTTTTGATGTAGCATTTACTTCCAAAATTTTTGAAGTATTTTACCTAAGGAGTCTTACCATACCATAGTTTGTGAGGAGTCTGAGTGTTGTTCACCCGGACATTTTTCTTGTTGAGAATAACAACTGCAGCAAATGCAACTTCGCCCCAGAAAGTTGTGGGAGTTCTAGACTCATCCATCATAGCACGAGCCATTTGTTGAACTATTCTGTTCATCCTTTCCACTACTCCATTTTGCTGAGGAGTCCTTGTAGTATAGAATTCTCTTCTTATTCCATGTTCTTCACAAAAATCGAAAAATTCATGTGAGGTAAACTCCCCACCTCTATTAGACCTGAGGCATTTAATTTTGTGATCTAATTTGTTTTCAACCTATGCTTTAAAAGATTTTAACTTTTCAAAGGCTTCATCTTTGTGCTTCATAAGTCCTATCCAACACATCCTGGAAAAGTCATCAATGAATAATATAAAGTATTCTTCTCCTCGAGGTGACCTTTTCCTAGATGGACCACATACATCAGTATGGACTAGTTCAAGCGGCCTGCTAGCTGATCCTTCCTTCTCAGGGAAGTTAGTTCTGGTTTGCTTACCAAACTGACATGATTTGCATATTGTATTGTCTGGAATTTTGATGTTTGGAAGACCACGAACTGCTTGGTATTTGCATGCTTTCCTTATCTATGAGAAGCTTAGATGCCCCAATCTTCTGTGCCATAGCCAGTGTTCATAATTCTTGCTTAGATAGCATCGATGTTGTCCTTCTTTGAATATGTATAAATTATTTGGAGTTCTTATTCCTTTTATCACTTTTTTTCATGTATCAAGATCACGAACACTACATCCATTTGATCAAAATATTACCTCAGTTCCTTGATCACACATCTGATTGACACCCAATAGATTATGCTTTAAGCCATCAACATACATGACATTTCCAGCTTTGACCTTTTCCTTTAACTGAACAGAACCTTTACCTTTTATGAGAGCAGGGGTGTCATTTCCAAAAGAGACCTTCTTCTCGTTCTCTAAGGCACTATATGACTGAAGTTTTTCTTTATCACCCATCATATGTTTCGAACATCCACTGTCGATGTACCATTGATTTTCTTGCCCTTCTGCATATAAAGCTATACCACATCTCTCTAGTTGTGGTTCCTTCATTCTCCATGTCTTGGCACTTGTGGCTTGCTCCTTCTGAGTTGTCTGCCGAAACCTGCTCCTGCATTTAGAATCCTCATGACCGAAATTGTTACAAATAGAACATTCTATTTCATTTTCAAGAGCAGAAAAGTTATTGTAGGTTCTTTTCATGATCCCAGTCACACTCCTCTATTTTTGAGCTTCTCTAGTCATGATTGTCTTATAGGCAACACATTGAGCTACTCTGTGACCAAAGTTATGACAAGAGAAACATTGGCCATTGAAGAAACTCCTGTGATTATCAAATCTACTAGCCAAATTATTGTAGTTTCTATTGACATCCATTCTTGAGGCAAATTGAGAAGGTTTTACCTGAGGCTAGTTGTAGCTTCTGTTTGTCCTTAAAGTAGATTGCCCTGGATTTACCTAGTAGTCTTTGTTCATTCTTGAGGTAAATTGTCCCTGATTTACCTGGTGATTTCTATTAGGCCTTTGCTCACTCCTTGCTGCATCAAGATAACTTTCGGAGGTGGATGGCTTCTGCGCTTGAGATGCTTCCTCATTATATCCCAGACCTGTCTTGATTAGTGGAGAACGCTGCACATTGATAATCTCATCTAGAGTTTCAGATCCCTTAACAAATCTAAGATTAAGAGCTTTTGTTTTCTCAATCTCTTTTCTAAGACCCACAATTTCACATTCTAACTTTTCATGATGTTTTTCCCTTTCAGCCATTTGACATTGCAGAGTATCAATAATCATATTTTTCTCTTCTAAACAAATTTTGAGTTTAGAAATCTCTTCATAAAGACCTTCTTCATCTATAGCATCCATGAAATCATCATCTTCAAAAGCCATTAAAAGTCTATAATTATTACCTTGTTCATCTTCATCACTATTTGAAAGTCCATCACTGTCTTCATGAGTGTAATAGCTTTTCTTATTTACATTATGTTTCTTGTTCCATCTAACAGGTTCCTTACCTTTGTCAAGCTTATCTTTATGAGGACACTTGGCAGCATAGTGACCGACTCTTCCACAAGCAAAGCATTTGAAAGGAAACTTACCTCTGAATCTTCCAGCACCCCGTTGAAGGTTCTTAACAAAATTTGATTCTTCCTCTTCTTCTGACATATGTCCTGACTCATAGTAATATCCTTTGCCTGAAGCCTTGAATGCAGCTTCTCTCTTGTCTGATGGTCCTCCTTTCCTCATTTCGTAAGCAGTTAGAATTCCGTGCAGCTGTGACATGGTAAGGTTTTGTAGATTCTGTTTTTCTTCTATTGTAGAAACTTTTGATTCAAACTTAGAGGACAAAGATCTTAGGACCTTTTCAACCACAACAACCTCTTTTATTTCTTCACCCAAGTTTTTCATACAATTAACAATCTCATCTATATGTAGGAAATAGTTAGCCACACTTTCATCATTGTACATTCTGAGATTTTCATAATGAATTCTAGGGGTTTGAAGTTTTTCTCGTTTTACCTGTTCATCTCCTTCATAGCTCAGAACGATCTTATCCCATATTTATTTTGCGGATTTGTACTGCATAACCTTGACAAATTCTGGTTGAGATATACATCCTAATAGAGTATTGACAACCTTTGCATTTGTTTCATATAGCTTCTTACCAGCCGGATCTGTAGGAGTTGCTGAAGGAAAAGTGTACCCTGTATCTATGATATCCCAGACTTCTGTACCAAGAGATTGAAGATAGGCTGTGACTCTTACCTTCCAATAGACGAAGTTGGTCCCATCAAAAATTGGTGGTCTGATCGATGCTTCCCTCTCGTAGTTTCTCATGATGATAGATCTTCCTTCAAGCGATCAGGCTTCTTTTGAAGGACTTGCTCTGATACCAATTGTTGAAAATAACACTGAGGGGGGGGTGAATCAATATTATCAATTTCTTTTCAATATACCTTCCAGATTTATAATTAAATTTATTCTTTAGATGTTGACCATTAATTTATATGTCAGTACCATATAATAATGAACAGGAACAAAGAAAACAGACAGTCACACCAAAGAACACCAGATATAAGGTGGAAACCCATTGTGGGTGAAAACCACCTGTTGCAATATGTATCTATCTTCTTTCAATTAGAAACTTCTTTTTACAATGATTCTGTACTGGTGCAGTCCTTTACCAGTACGCAGGCTACGATATGCAGAGAGCTACAACCCTCTCTCCTTTTCCAGACTCTCCTGGAAGGGAGCTACAACCCCCTTAGCTCTTGTACTAGCTGAGCTACTAGTACGTAGGTGTTCACCTACTAAAGGCTTCAACCTTCTCTTTTCTTCTAGGGACCACGTTTCATAAATTTTCAGACTGGATCCATGAACATCAAACAAACATCAAGTACATGTGTATCAACCAATCGCCTTTTCACAATCAACTACTGAATCAACCACTATCTTCTCAGAATGAAGAAAACAATACCAGTACCCAGACACCTATTCTGAACCCAGAACACTGCAGTAATAGACAAAAGCAGCTAAAATAAGTTTCAAGAAAAGTCCGCAACTTCACCAATATAAACCTGCGGATATCTGCACTTTGTCTATGTCGATCGTGCAGACCTTCGCACCTGCACCTGTCGCTGAACTGTGCACCGCCGCACCTTAACCCGTGCTTGAACTCCGCACCTCCGCACTCAACCCGTATCTCAACTGCGTACCACCGCACCTGCACTGTGGTTCACCTGTGGACCTCCGCACCTAAACTTGTCGATGAACTGTGCACTGCCGCACCTGAACCCATGTCTGAACTGCGCATCTCCGCACTGAACCCGTGTCTGAACTGTGTACCTCCGTACCTGCACTTTGGTTTGCCTGCGGACCTTCGAATAGAGCCAAATTATCAGTCCTCCAATATGCCCCAGACTGTCAGATACACATATCTGATCATGCGTCAAATTAGATCTTCCCTTCTAATGCTCAGGTCTCTCCTTGATTTGGCTATCACGCTCCAACCAATTACCAGAATTTCAGATCTTGATTTTCTTTAGATATTTCACATGCAAGAGTGTACCCAGCCAAATGATCTCCTTTCCTTTTTATAGACTAGCTGTTACTCAAACCATGGTCCACAACCATAGAATTCCAATACAAGGGACCCAAAACCTGGGTTCAATACTTGAGAAGCAAAAACCACGGACCAAAACCATAGGATCAAAAATGTCGGACTAAATATCATGGATCACCCGTAAGTTTTTCCACGTGCGAGCACTTTTCTCTGCATGAAAGTTTGTGAACTTTAGGTCCGCACCTTTTGTTCGGAACACCTGCGAACATGTCCACACCTTTTGAATGACGTACCTGTGGACCCCGCCTAAGGCCGCATCTGTGTGAACAGGAAATTGCGGGCCTTTCATTTTCTACATTCTTTGTAGTCTGATCATCAACATTTTGCTACTGCCCTGCTGCACTATGATTTGTTATCTGTGTGAGTTGCCATCAAGGACAATACTTGTATCATAATGCCAACAAAAATTTCCTCATTCAACTATTTTCAACTGAAGTTCCTTTGCAAGGACCAGATAATATCCAATTATTTTAAAATACAAAGCATCTAGAGATATCAATTATTTATCAATTTGCATAACATCGATTTCATTGGTTTTTATCAAATGAATCCTTTAGCTTCTTCTAGAAAACATTTGAGTAGTTTATGTGGCTTATATGACATTGAATCCACCTTGAGATGGAGGTTGTTATGACTCCTAGAGCCTCATCCTTCTTCAGATTGATGAAAATTTTTATTACTCATCCTTTGGATAAGAACCACCATTTTTGTAAAGTACTATAACTCTTTACTCTTCAACAATGTTCCCATATATTGTGCCCAAATTCCCTAATTGTGTCCATTAAAATTTATAAAATCTAGGTTGAAACTCATAATGTTGACCCACTGATTTGATCCTAGATTTAGTTTAAAATTTGAAACCTCAAACCAATCCACTAAACAAATCTAACTTTGTAAGAGAATCTACAACTTGAATAAGACTTGTAGGCTACATGCCACATCTCAAACCATTAGATTTAATACCATGTTGGAGAATCGAGTGATTTTGTATATTAGAAATCTCATATTCTAAAATAGGTGTGGTGTCTAAAGACATTGTTAGAACACCTAAGCACAACCAAACATAGTTCAACATACTAAGAAGTGTAAGAAACAAAAAATATTTCCATATACAACACATATAATCTATTGTTCACCATATAATAAATCCACCCATAATACCATATTTTGTAGCACCAAGATGTAACCAACTCAATCCATAATTTTCGTAATATAGAATGACTAATAACACAAGAATTATTTGAATGCAAAACTAAATGGAAGCGATTCATGGTAGAATGGAGGCATTCAAAAGGTTGAGTTTGAAATCCAAAAGATAATGCAAAACTTGCATAAGGAAAAACACATCCCAAGTAAGATTGACCTTAGACAAAGAGGATAATAACTCCTCTTAACCACCCAAGCTAAACCTAATTTAAATCCTAATTTCCTTTTGATCCCTTTATAATGCTTCATAGATATGAAATTGAAATCAATATTTTTTTCTATTTATAAAAACTATACCTCAAGCTCCATTTAAGTTTATATAGTGTGGGTCGTCTTTAAAATTAATAAATTGAATTGAAATTAAGCAGAACCATTGTTGTGGGGAAAAGTATCCGACTCGGAATGACCCTATCCCGACTCTAAGGGTGATAGTTCCTTAGCAACAACTGAAAGTAAAGCTTTGATATTTTTCCTTTATGAAAGTACAGAGAAGGAAGGAAAGATTGACCAACCGATGTCTTTCGCTTTTGTCGATCCTGTCTTCTCTCTTTGCCTCTTGTTCCCAGCTCCTTGCTCCCTTTGCCGGTCCAGCTACACAAAGATCCTGCAAAAATAAGAGAGGGAAACTACAAGAAACATGTACTCATAACTGATGCATGGATTAGAATGGATCAAATATACAGATAAAAAAAATACATCATTGCAATACAAGTATATAGGAGAACATCAAAGCTTTATTGATAGAAGAAAAAGGTTCTGAGAAGGTTACAACCATAAATGGCTCCAATCCAGCAGCACCTCCCCAGCAGCAAGAAATCTCCTCTTCTCCTCTATAAAAGCAATCACCCAATAACTCTAACTGTAAACCAACAACACTTCCTTACTTTGCACAAAATTCCAGCCTCCTTAGACCTCATAGAAGAGCTCTACATATAGGGTAGAAGGAGAAAGGATGAGTCAGCTTGAGACTGACATAAAGCTGCCTTGTGTCCTCTCCCTCTTCAGTTAAACTTCAGTTCTTGAGTCCACTTGGAGATCCTTGCTTCCACATGGAGATCAAGTACCTCTTACTCATCATAGGGCGAATTCCTTGAACCAAGTGTCAGTTTGGAAGCTTCCTGGGCAGTTGACACCTTGCAGAATGACTGTGCCACTTGGCCAATCTCGCCCAGCGCAGGTAGCCTTCATTGGTTTTGACTTTTAGCGTAGGTACAAGGAGGAGCAGTTGACATTCAGCGCAGATGCTCAGTGGAGCAGCTGACATGATCCAAAAATAGCCTGTTTTTGAGTGTTTTCAGGTGGAGAACTGATAGGAAGTGCTGTGGTTTGCTGACCTTGTTCCTCTAGGGGTAAGAACAACATGTTTAGGGACTTTGGATCCCTGTAATTATCGACATTTCATGCTTCATGCTGCGAGGCACAAAAATGTCTATAACAGTTGCCCCCTAAAGTATGAGGCCGTTTATCGGGTGAAATGCTTTATCCAGAGGGCCCGAAGTTCATTCAAGTGCTGAGAGGTGCCCTGTAATACAATACAATACAATACATTATTTTTCATTTTGTTTTCATGATCTAGCTGAGGCGGGCATTCCCATGCTCAGCTTTATAAATACATTTTGGTACATAGAATAGACGATCATCTGATGGTAGACTGATAATTTTCTGCTGAAATTATCATCCTTTGAATAAGATGATCATCTGCTGCAATGATGTACATGACAAATGCTTTTATATTTCCTGAATATGTATCGCAGCCCGGATGGATGAAACTAGATCCGGGGTCTTCAAACTCGTTCGATCTTCACTCTAAGTACAAGTCGATCCATGTGAGAATTTCGCTGAAGTCGAACATGGAAAGACATCGCTTGATTACCGGTCAATGATGAAAACCGTTAACAAGCGCGAGAGGAATCACCGATAATGATAATGACCCTCAAGGTACTGCAGTACAATTCACGTGGCGTGAATAAAAGACTTGGCGTCGAACGCCACGCAAAATCTTCTGGTCGAAGGTCATTGATGTATACCTGTCGCCGGAAGTGAGAAACTTGCCATTGAGGCATGCAAGCTTCAAAGTACTGATGGGGTTGTTCCTAGATCAACTTCTTGGATAATGAGCTGAAGTCGACAAGAAGCGATCCGTCAAAGGAGGGCCTTAATGAATCCCACATCAATGACACGGAACGGAGCTAATGATTTTAGTGGAGGTGAAAACAAACTGTGACATATGATTCAGGGTGGCGATCATGAATGGATGAAGGATAATGTATGGCAGTGGATGGGACACGATTGACACTTTCAGAATGACCTCTCTTGAACATATAACGACACTGATGCGATGGATTGGTAGCATTACCCCAAAATGTGGATGGTTTGGCGAAGACCATGGTGATGAGACCGGTGAATGAAACAACCCAACCCGATGTGGTACGGAAAAAAAGTGTCATGTTCAAGAGCGACTTGCTACCATTAAGCTTTGATGTTCTCCCAATTTTTCCCCAGTCATTTCTGACCAGTACCTCTTTTTTTTTGTCAAGCTTGAGGAGGATAACATATGCTTGTTCTATAACCTGCCCTTCGGGCAAGCCCATCGCTATGATTTAATGAGCTTAGCGATAGGGAAACTCGTTCTCGTCTAAAGACAAGTTTGTCGCTATTTAATCATTTTAACGAGTCTAACGACAAGGAAAACTCGGTCCTTTTCATTTTTAGAGAGTCTGAAAAGGTACAGAAAGTTAACTCCATAATTCCTTTTTCGTCATCTAATCCCTTAAGTCCGAAAAAGTATAAAACAATACAGAAGGGATGGGTGTTCGGTACTTTTAACGAGCCGAACAAGACAAGCGCTCGATCTTTTTGTGTAATAATCCCTCAGGTCCAAAAAGATTAAAGTCTAAAAGAGGGATAGCTCTTCCGGTCCCTTTAACGAGCTGGAAGGCCAGAACTCGACAAACTTTTCATATTTTACGAGTCAGAAAAGAGCTCAAAGATGACTCGTCTTTTGAGGAACGAGTGATAAACAGGGATAGCAACTGATTCCAGGTACAAATTGGAATTTTCCAATCACGACAGTGTCACAAGGATGGCTAGGTGAAATCACTCTTCGCAGATGTTCCTCAAAATGGGTAAACACACAAATGGAAGTGAATGATCGGCCAAATGACGGTGGAGGTGACGGTGCACAAACACGACCAAGGCTTTTATGGCTGATGAATTTACGATCTCAAAAGGGTATTTACCGGTTCATTTTTTCTGAATGAGCTTGAACTCTAAAGGAAAGCCTGCTCATAAACTTATGTTTATTTTTTAACGAGCATGAACTATGCGCTAAAACTGCTCGGATCTTGCGTTTATTTTTTAACGAGCATGAACTATGTGCTAAAACTGCTCGATATACCAGTCATAAGATAAGAATGCCTCCTCTAAGGATCCATTTTTTATAGAGCTTGCGCCTTACCACAGCTATGCTCCAACTCATCCTTCCTTTATGTAAGTTCGGAAAACGGTTAACCTTAAAACCAGATAAATAACCGCCCCTAGCTTACACTCCAAAAGGTTTGCATGCCCCCAGGTATAGGGTAGGATTTCGAGGCTGCCCCTCCTCTCCCCTACCTCTGTTTTTCTTTGGGTGTTCACAGCTACTTGTCATCTTGCCAATCTAATGTTAACGATACTAATCTTCTCGTTATTTTAAGGGGTCTTACGTGGTACTCAGTCTTCCCGTCGGCCCAACTTTTAACGAACAGCTATTCGTGACAAGAGAAGAACACTACTCAAAGACAAAACATTGGTATTATTGAGGGAGGCTTGCCTCTTTCTTATTATCCGAAGAGGGTTCTATTTGCTGCCGCAAATCAATCTCTTTCTTCGGCGATGTCTATCACATGGAAAATTTTAGGGGCTAATGTTCGCCCAGTGGGCTAATTTTCCATGATTTTTCCACAAAAAAGATTCGCCAATTTCCAATTTTATAAAAGACGATTCGCCCAAATTTTAGAATATAAAATTATTTTACCTTAAAAATCGCCAACATTATATAGAGACTATATATAAAATAATTATAAATTTGAATAATTTTACAAATATATCAATAAACATTTATAATTTGCATATTAGGGATTAGTGAGATTCGCCAATGTTTTAAACTTCAAGAAAATTTTCCATCCTTAAAATTTTCCTTGGTCTATCATTAGGTTACTCAAAGTTGGTTACCCTATGTCACAACAATAGAATCTCTTTCTTTGGAGGCTGCCCCTACTTATCCTTCAAAACATTTGTTTTAATGGGTGAGGCTTGCTTTTCCCCAAAGATGGTTACTGCTTGTCGCAATAAGGGAATTCCTACTTGGGCATTGCCCACCTCTTTAGACAAAGGTGAATGACTCTTTTGCCAAACACATAACTTTAACAAAAGAATACTATTCCAGAACAACCCCTCTTCCATCCACGGACGGGGTACGGACTAGTCATATTCTTCTGCGGAAATTCTACCTTATACCCAGGGTTTCTTCTGCCCGAAGCAGACCAGGGTGCATGCCCCCTGGGTTCCAGTCTTTCTTTTCGAATCACTCGCACTCATCGGGAAGGAGGACTGGGGGTGGAGGCGAATCTTGTGTGAATAGACCATTTAGGAATGGTATTTGACTATTTGCGATGCGAGATCCCGGAAATGAAAGTTGGTCTACGAGCTTGACCACCCTTCCTTCGTGTGGAAAACACATTACTCTAAAGAGTGAGGAGACTATCGCTCCCATGCAATAAATATAGTCACGTCCAAGGAGTAGGTTATAATCCAAGGGTCCTTGGACGACCATCACGTTCAAATTAACGGTCTTCCCTTTCAATGTGACAGGCACATTGGGGAGGATTCCTAATGGTCGACTGGTTCCTTTATCAAAACCTGAGAGATTTCTTAACTCAGGTAAAAGCGCCGGGGAACCCAGTGCTTTCCAAGCAACAGAGGAAAGGATACTCACAGACGCCCCTTCATCAATGATAGTACCAGCCATGATCATTCTATAGATCTGGACAATGATTCTGAATGGTACACTGGCTGGTAACCAGGGTCTGCCTAGTTGATTCCAATCAAAGGATACAACCAGGTTGCTTGGTGGTGGGACCGAATATACGGCCGGATATGACCCTGATGATGTTCCTTCCTGCGATAAAGGAATGGGCGCATTGCCCTGACGCTCATCAGAGTCGGTGCTGATGAAAAGAACCTGGATGGTGTCATCCTTATTCTCTTCAGTGAGGGTGTCGCATGAAGATGACTCTTCGGCGACGGTGTCATTTGAAGATGAAACTTCTGAAGGTAGAACCGGGTCAACTGCCGTATCGACCTTTGGACTTTCGTCCGGTCTGGATTCAGTAGGTTCATTTTCAGTGACTGACGCTTCAGCCGACCACTTGAGCGGGCCAACTGTATTTTCAACCAACGAAGGACTTGGCACGAGTTTTTTGTATCCAGGAGGAAGTTTTACCGGTGAAACCGGAGGATCTTCCAAAACTCTCTTCGCTTCGTCTAAGAAGGGACAACGGTGGATGGCATGACTGCCTTCACACAACTTACAGGGGAATCTTACTCCCCCTTTTTGTCTTGATCCTTCACTTTCACTGGTTGACGGAAAGCAATCAACCTGATTGTCAGAGGTTGATGCCCCCGAATTGTGCAGACGAGGGGACCAGTCCCTTAGTATCCGGGGAATACAGGGACAATCTCTATGGAAATGGTCTCCTCTACATATGACACATGGTGATTTAGGCCCGGTCTGTGCAGTGTGTGGGTTTTTGTCAGATGCCTTTTGCTTGCCCCCAGTCACCTTAGGCTCCTTCTTCTTCTTCTCTTTCTTCTTCTTCTCCTTCTTCTCCTTGGGAGGCTGACTTTTGCCGGCTCTACCTTGCGAAGACGAAGGATTGGAGGAAGAGTTATCAGAAGTAGAAGGCTGGTGGGCAGCTCTAGACTGATCTAACAGTTGACTCGATTGATCAGGAACCATGGTGGCCTGAACTACATTGGTTGAGAACAGCCAAACTGGCAGGCCTATTGTCAGTCCTGGAAGCGACAATGTGGCCATATGGGGCGCACCAACTTCTCCCCAAGAGGAGAAAGGACTAGGACTTCCATCTTGTGGACTTCCTTGGTTGGGGCGTTCCATGTTCTCAACTTACAGATCAACGCGGGAATAAGAGGTGATTATGTTCCGTTTAAAATGAATTTTATAACGACGCTTTATTAGACACAACTTTGCTTTTTCATGTTTTAAGAGTCGAGAAAAAGCTAAAGATGACTCTAGTCGCCTTCGATGTATTAACGAGCCCGAAGTGACAAATGCTCGGTTGGACTTTTTCAGTTATAGAGTTTGAAAAAGGCCAAAAGAAACTGCTCTGGAGATCTAGGCAGAGGGTGTGCCAAACCTTTCGCGAAACCACAGAATACGTTTTACGGTACGGGTGGTCGATCTTCGTGAATGCTGTGTTCACTGCATCGCGATCAGTAGGGCGGCCGACACGGCTTCCTAAGGATAAAGGCTTTATTCCTATAGGGGTCTCCCAATATACTCGACGGTACGCGGGAGCACAAGTCCGTATTGATACTTATCGCTTCACCGTGGAGGAATCACCCAACCACTCAACGCTAAGATATCACGTTTAACGACGCCAGAACACATCTCTAGCTTAGACCTCTATGTGTTTGCGTTATGTTTCAATGCGTTGTTATGTAAATTCAATTCATTTTAATGTTGATCTTGCTTAGCAGTTTGCCTTTAAGGATCACCACGAGATGTATATATACAACTTCCTAAATGCAATCTAAGATGAGAAGCAAAACTCTTCAATCTTTCAACTTTGAAAACCTTAATCTACTGAGGGAAAAGAAAGACATCAACTTTTCACACAGATCATAGAACACACACTAAATGCACTTTTTCCTAAATCAACATGCAAACTGTCAATAATGCACATGCACAATGCAGATATTTCTTTTCTTTATCCTTAATGTTGATGTAAGACAAAAAGGAAACTGTTGTATAACTTTGAATCTAATTTCAAGCGAAAGTAAACAAGCTTGTCCAAAATCAAAAGACACCTTAAGATAGACTTGTTTAGACACTGGAAATGTATAGATTCAAACCAAAAAATGAAAAACAAACAAACTCAAACAGCCATGAACAGTAATAAAACTAGCTCTTAAGATCATAAAGACACTTTTACAGTTCAGGATCTAAGAGGCCACAGCTATACTGGTTTGCTTTTCACAATGGGAAACTGTAACTGAAACAAGAAATATTGAAAGAACAATTACAGTTTCATCACACAACTGAGGCGGAATAATGTCAAGGAAAGTTGGTTTACAGCAAGTACAAATGACAAGCAATCAGCAGCAAAATAACAGTGAAAATAGGGCCAAGACTCAGTGGGAAACCTCAGGCAGACATAGCCTAACTGGTTTAGCGCAGGCTCTGGTCTGTCAAACTGACTCTCAGCGCAGTTCCCGAAGGGAGTACCTGCGCTGAAATGCAGACTGCCTTTGGACAGCCTGCACTGAGACACGAGAGTTGCGTTTACAAGGGTTTCCGGGTCATAAAAAGCTCAAAAATTCACTGTTTTTGCTGAAATAAAAAGCTATAGGTCAAGTACAAGCTAAGGGATGATCAAGAGGATGAAAAGCTATCACAAAGAGCACAAGAGTCCTTGTGGATCAGCTCTTCAAATCATAAACTTGCTCAGAAACTGAGCCAGAGCAGCTGCCCTCTACTTTGCAATTGAAGGACTCAATTGCAGTTCGATTTGGTGCTCTCCTTGTTTATGAGATGAATAGCAAGAAACACAATAAACCAACAAGATACTAGCTCCCCAGTGGAGTCGCCAGTTTGTTGTGGGGAAAAGTATCCGACTCGGAATGACCCTATCCCGACTCTAAGGGTGATAGTTCCTTAGCAACAACTGAAAGTAAAGCTTTGATATTTTTCCTTTATGAAAGTACAGAGAAGGAAGGAAAGATTGACCAACCGATGTCTTTCGCTTTTGTCGATCCTATCTTCTCTCTTTGCCTCTTGTTCCCAGCTCCTTGCTCCCTTTGCCGGCCCAGCTACACAAAGATCTTGCAAAAACAAGAGAGGGAAACTACAAGAAACATGTACTCATAACTGATGCATGGATTAGAATGGATCAAATATACAGATAAAAACAATACATCATTGCAATACAAGTATATAGGAGAACATCAAAGCTTTATTGATAGAAGAAAAAGGTTCTGAGAAGGTTACAACCATAAATGGCTCCAATCCAGCAGCACCTCCCCAGCAGCAAGAAATCTCCTCTTCTCCTCTATAAAAGCAATCACCCAATAACTCTAACTGTAAACCAACAGCACTTCCTTACTTTGCACAAAATTCCAGCCTCCTTAGACCTCATAGAAGAGCTCTACATATAGGGTAGAAGGAGAAAGGATGAGTCAGCTTGAGACTGACATAAAGTTGCCTTGTGTCCTCTCCCTCTTCAGTTAAACTTCAGTTCTTGAGTCCACTTGGAGATCCTTGCTTCCACATGGAGATCAAGTACCTCTTACTCATCATAGGGCGAATTCCTTGAACCAAGTGTCAGTTTGGAAGCTTCCTGGGCAGTTGACACCTTGCAGAATGACTGTGCCACTTGGCCAATCTCGCCCAGCGCAGGTAGCCTTCATTGGTTTTGACTTTCAGCGCAGGTACAAGGAGGAGCAGTTGACATTCAGCGCAGATGCTCAGTGGAGCAGCTGACATGATCCAAAAATAGCCTGTTTTTGAGTGTTTTCAGGTGGAGAACTGATAGGAAGTGCTGTGGTTTCCTGACCTTGTTCCTCTAGGGGTAAGAACAACATGTTTAGGGACTTTGGATCCCTGTAATTATCGACATTTCATGCTTCATGCTGCGAGGCACAAAAATGTCTATAACAACCATATAGAAACCTCATTGAGAACATGTTTTGGAATTAAAGAAGTGAATTTGGTCATAGAATAAGATTTAAACTTGTTTATGATTGACTAGGATGTTTTCTTCCTTATACACAAGGAAATAAGTTAACTACACAACAAACAAAATATCTCGCAATAGTGAAAGTCCACCCCTTAATGGACTACCAATAAATCATTTCAAATATTGTAATTTTCCTTAAATAACATTAATGAATTATCCAAATTTCATATATAGAAATCTATAATCATTTATTTTCACTCTATTTTGCGTATACAATAGAATACAAATATATTACTTAAAAATGACCATTTTCAAATAACTTTCCATAAAATGTGGTGATGTAATAATAAAAATTATACACTTGAAATTGTCCAGTCCCTTCCATAGAATGAGAGGTGGAGGATGAGATTTTTTTAACAAAAATCAAACACTAATATTTACTTTTTTCCTGCTAGAGAAAGCAAGGGTTCCCTCCTTGCCTGCATCTACATTTTCCGTGAAGACGAAAACAAGGAGAAAAATCTAGGGAAAGAAATAAAAGCAGGAGCGAATTCAATTATTCATAGATCTTACCCAACATCATTCAAGCAGTCCATTCATCCTCTCCATCTCTTATTTCCTTATTAAGACTCCACTTCAAGTCAGCATTTTCACTAGCATAAAATGAAGCACGCATCAAATTTGAAAATATAAGCAAGTTAGATCTATGAATTTTCTCTGTTATCACTTCCCTTCTTGTCGGGTTTCTTTTCCCGTTTGAAAATTTTCAAGTTTTTGATTTCAGTTATTAGCAGTGTGATTGAAGCAGGAAAGGGTTTTGTGAAAGGATTCAAGTTAGGGCTCTGGCGGGGAAATTTCAGTTATACTCATTGTGTTTTGGAAATTGTATGAAATTCATTATTATCATGTTATGAAAAAATAGTGTAAGAACTCTCTGGAATCATTGCAAATTCTTAAATTTCAGGTGTTGTTCATGAAAGAGAGGGTTTTACTTGTGAAACCATGGTTACATGGTAGAGAGTTTATCCAACTTTTAGAGGGGTAGTCTCCTTCCCTTATCCGTTGAGGGCATTGGGGCAAAAGAGCAGAGTAGAGTTAGAATTTTGGGACCCTATGACGAGATGGTTGTTGATCGACATTGCTAATGCAACAAAACCTAGCATGGGTGCACTTGACCCTATAGTTTGGCTCACAAATGGTTCTCTTTCTCTTTTATTTTCACAATTCATTTGTATGCGCTTTTTCTAGGAGGTTTGAGCTACAATCCTTTTTCTCTTTCTTCTTTATTAGTGCAAAGTTGGTATTGGAAAAAAAAATTTCCTTTATTCCATGCATGAAAATATATTTTTCTTCCAAGGGAAAAATTGCCATTTCATTTTAACTAGAAAATAAATTACACTTCCCATGTGCACTCTTCTCATGTGCACTTGCACTACCAAAGGTTGAAAAAGAGACTCCTATTTTCTTGAAAATCACAAAAAGCTACACATCTTACCATTTAGAAACATACTTTTCATGACAACAAATTACCATTTAGAAACATACTTATTATGACAATAGATTATCTGGCACTACACATCAGAACCTTCTAGGCTTGTCACCATCTTTAGAAGATACAAGGACAAGGTACTTTGATCCAAAATCAAATTTTTTAGAGCATTACTGCACATGACATTAAACATTCATTTAGATATAGATTAATTCATCCTCATCTTCTTCACATAGTTTTACCCCCTGCTACCAGTAACCCTTCTCTAGATAGATAATATATTATCACATTGTTCTCCCCAAAGATGTGTGATTGAAAAATATTTAAATAAATTTGTATATTTCTTTAATTCCTCATCTAAACACCTTGAGTTGATATTCTGCAACTGATCAAATCCATTCATCCAATTGATAAGAAATATGGAATCTCCAAGTACCTGAGAATGAGATACCCTATTATTCTAAGCATATTTGAAGAGCCTTAGTGCCATGAATACGACATAGTTATTAGTTCCAACACACAACCCTGATTTTATCTTAACACAATGACATTTAGATGGGAATGGAAGCGACCCAACACTTCTAATGTTTTATGGGTCCTGGCTTGCCCCATCTAAGAAGCCACATGTCTTCTCTTTATTAATTACCAACTCTTCCAAGAGTCTTTCATGATTTTGATTAACTTGAATGCATGCAATTGATATATGTCTCCAACCTTACCATTTCTTCTAATATGGTCTATCATCTCTGGTTTTTTCAATTTATTTTTATTATCATGTATACATTGTTTTGGATGGAGGTAAGGCCTTCAAGGTCCCACAAAGCTCCATGTTGATGTGGATTCAATTAGTGACCCTTATGAAATCCATCCTACATGGGAAATGTCATCTCTAATCTTCGGTTGTGTTGTCATGACCCCATGAGTTTCAAACTGGTCATTTACATGACATGAAATATGATAATTTAAACTAGACCTAAGCCACTTATCAGTCATTTTCTATTATTAGAATCCAAGAGTTCTATAGTTGTCCATGTTGTTGTTTTTCCTTTTTCTTTTCTGTAATGCATTCCCTAAGGAATCCCATTAGGCACATCCCCTCATTCTGAGGATGGTACCTAGGGATAAAATGGAATTTGTCAAATCTTTGTCATGTCACTTATAAGAACCTTGGCAGGGAGGAAAACACTCCATCACACAAGCAGTTGGACTAGACATGATTGAAGATAATTGTTGTCCAAGGAATATATTCCCTCTTTGCAATTTACAAGGTGTCTTGAATTTGGTTTGTAGTGGTTAAATAATGGAATGGCCCATAACAATGCATATGATTCTTATATATATCAAAAATATAATGGATCATAAAGACACCACAAGATTGAGAGGAGATTTTAGCGATCAATATCTTCCATTTGGCTAAATTTTCTGATTTTTCCATAAATGTATTTTCTAATTCAAAGAGAATATTCACCTACATATCCATAGGATCAATTATTTTTCAATGAAAATATCATAATTTTTTTCTATAAATAATGTAAAAAAGGCATTAGTAATTTAAATTTTGTCCACAAAATTGTCACCAAACATTGGCTTTACTAGGCTTTTTGGAGCAATGAAGTTTCCCTATTTTTCATTCATTTCCATGCATTTTGACTTGGTGCTCCCTTATGTTTCCTTGGCACTCTGTAATGCTCCCTGTCATGCATTACCACTCTCTAGCACACCTTTGTACTCCTCAACACACCCTACCACTCTATAGCATGCCCTATACATGCCCCTCTTGAAAAAGGTAAAGTCCTAACTTATTAACCCTCTTATGTGTTCATTTCCTTGCATTTTATAAACTTTGTGCTCCCTTTTGTTTTCCTAACACTCCCTGGCATGCATTGGTACACCCTTGCACCTGGCACATCTTGGCATGCCTTAGCACCTATCATGTCTTGGAATGCCTTAATAGCTTGCATGTCTTGACATGCATTGACATGCCTTGGCACTATCTAGCATATATTAGCACCCCCTAGCGCTCCCTAACACACCTTGACACTTCCTAGCATGCCTTGCATTTCCTAGAAATATGCCTTGTCACTCCCTCCTTAGCACACTTTGCACTCCTTGACACACCCTCTTATTTGTTCATTTCCATGAATTTTGACTGAGTGCTCCCTTGTGTTGCCTTGGCACTCCCTAACACTCCTTGACAACACCTTGGAACTCCTCAACATGCCCTATGCCACTCCATAACATGCCCTAGCACTCCCTAACACACATTAGCACAAGTTGGCACATGTTGGCACTTGAAAAGTCTTGGCATGCATGGCATGCATTGAGATGCCCTGGGATTATTCTTTGTGCATGTGGGATTATTACCAATGCACAAGAAAATTAAACAACCTCTTGATGTGCCCAAATTGATATACATGATGTCGATAAGTAAGGAGATATGTGTAGATCAAAAACATTGAAAGGAAAACTATTGAGATTGAAAAATTTTAAATTTTGTTGTCTATTAAACAAGGCCTCGACACCATAAACATAGGGACTAGATCTTGAAATCCAGTTTGAAATGGATCTTATTAAGCCTAAAGTGTAAATGCCCAAGTGATAAGATAAACATCAACAATGTATGATGTGTGAACATCCTATGCATCAAAGGAAATCAATGGACATAATTTAGGTGCATCTAGACCCTTGCCGAGTCAGTAATATTTAGTGAACGATACACTTGAGAGAGTTTTATCGAGATGTGTGCAAGGGTATGTGGAAAATATTAGAGCTGAGCATCCTACATTGTGCAGACTACATTTATCTTCTAAATTATGATTGAATGTATTCCATCCAAAAGCTTGTAATTTGAAGGAAGTTCTGGCTGCCTATTTAAAATTTATTCATTACTATTTGAAACTTTGAAAATGTTAAAACTAGACAAATGTAATGTTACCCAGTGAATAAATATGTGTGAAATGATTGTCTAAGAACAACTTGAAGAAGCAAAAATGGGAGTTATTTATTTTTTGAATTGTCAAGAAGGAGGAAAATAATTGTGTAGATGATAACAATAATTGAAAATCCAATTGAATTCATGCAGAACAATTATTGAATTTGATAGTGGTAGTGCATGTTGTTTGATGAGTTATTTATTACAAGATTTATTTATGAAATTATTCAAATAGTGGAAGGCATGTAATGTCCAAAGTTTCTTCTAGGTTCTTTTTTTTTCCATGGAGAAATTGTTTCATTTTATTTGAGAATAACCAGAGATGCAATCTTCAAGTGCACAATGCACAATCAAAATATAGGGTTTCATCACTAACTGTCTATTTGATTTTAGTTTACTTGTTCATATGCCCTAGAAAAAAATATGTCTCTTTTGCTAAAGGAGATCATTGCCATTGTCCATGACTTAACTTTAGTTCACTGTTCAACCTTACATAAAACATATGACTAATCTAATAACAACAATTCTACCACAAAGTAAAAAGTCCATAAAATTGAATATTACATGTAAGTTCAATAAGAATATAACAATTAGAAAGTACTTTAGACCAGCTATCTCGAGGTCACATAATGACCACCAATGAATTCCTTCTCCAGAACTTAGTTCTCCTACAAATGAAGTCTTTACATTGAGAGAATATATCTTGGCCTATTAAGTTCTCTGAACACATGGGAGTTTTTGATCATTTGGAATTGCTTAAAGATCTATTTCAGCTAGGAAACTAAGGGAGATAAAGAATTATTTTGAATCTGAACCTGTGCATTCATCCAATTAATTTCCAGTGCTGAGTCCCTAAATGCCTGTAGATGACCAATATCCCTGTCAAAGCCAGATATTAATAAGGAAAACAGAGCCTTTAACTTCCCCAAGTTATTTTTACGTTTGTCCATGTTTTCCTCAGTTTGGACATACTTAGTGTCATAGCAATAAAGCACAAACGCATGACTACAAATCTGATGAAGGTCTTGGAAATAAATTCTACATGTAGCAAAATTTGTGTTTGTGTTTTAGCTATATTGCCTTTAAGTTATCAAATTGTATCATTATCAAAGGACAATAGACACATGTGTTGATTATAATTATTGAAATTGTAAGATATTGAACAGTAAAAGTTTAAAACCATTTTTATGAGGATTGTCTTCATTTAGTCTCATTTTTTCTATTGTTTTCCATCATATAGATACATGAAAAATACAAATTCAGGAAAAATCCAAAAATGAACATCGTTATTTTCCAAATTGTCAATTAATTTTTTCTAGGATTATCTTGAAACAAGAAGAGATATTCAATTAAAGTGTGCTAATAGGATTCATATTACTTTCATTGAATAAGTATATTGTTTTTGAATTTTTCATTTGTGCTTGTGAAATGTGGTACTAACTCTGTTTCATGTGAAAGGGTTTTTATTCTTGGATTATGACAATGCTAGTAAGATGTAGGACTTTTGTACCCCATGATAATTTTTGCATGATGCATATCATGTGTGGACACAAATAAGAATTTAGTTAATACCTCCTAAACTAAAGCATTGTTTCTTTTATTAGGTGCCAACAATGTATGCTAGGTTATTGCAAGGTTATGATGTAGTTGATCCTGACTCTCAAAAGGTTGCTTCATCAACTTCACATCAATTGCATCTGATCTGAACTTAAACAGGAACATAACAAATTACAGATATAACCATAAATACAGAGATGCAGTAGAAATAACACTTCATTTCATTAATATCAAATATTAAAATATGCTTACAAAAAGAATGCAAATAAGACTAGCTCAGGTGATGATAGCTTATATCTGAGAAGAGATGTGGTGGCTACATGCCTCTAAAATGTGTTACAATGAGGCTTGGAGGCCTATTTATTATTGAGAAACAATGGAAAACCCTAAACATCCAAAAACCTAAGCCTAGGAGATGAAGTACCAAAACTATGGGCCCCGTTTGGGTAAATTGTTACATCAACTTCTCGGGGTCGTAACTTTGGCATACAATCTCTGTTTGACGTGCAAAATACCTCGTTAGAAATATCTATTTGAGGAATATAAATTCTAAGTGTCCAACATCAATTAAAACCATTGTTGGCCCCAAATTTCTGAAAAAAACATAGCCTTAAAATAGCTCTGGAAGTTCAAGACCCAAAAAACTGCCAAAAATAGTAAATTGGGCTACAATTAAGGAAACTGAAAAATTGAAAGAGATAATGGTGGGGTTATAAGTGGAATAGGTGGGTGGCCACCAACAGCCACCTGGATAAGTCCTCCCCCCTTAGGAAGAAATGGTCCCCATTATGTTGAGTGCCTCCATGAGATGGCGAAACTTTTGTTGAACTTGGTCCCTAGTGAGCCACTTTCCTTGGTGCAAGAGTTGGATAGATTTCACAACCTGATATAGTTGGATCTTTTGCTAGAGAGTGTTCTTGACCTATGTGTCCATAATATGATCAGATGTGGCATGTTCCATGCAGTCTAGGTTTAACCTTGTTGATGTGAGTTGTTCTGCAATATCTGATGTGTCCAGTAATGGTGGGAAGTATGGTTGAAGGCAGTCCACATTGAACATTGGGTGCAGGCCAAGGACTGGAGGAATGCTGAGCTCAAAATCATTATCTCTCACATCCTTTTTGATTGTGTAAGGACTATATTGAAGTGGTCTTAGCTTCTGATGGGCTTCGGTAAGGCATTATTTCTGCAAATGCAACCAAACTTTGTCGCCCATTGGAAACTTGTGTGGCACCCAATGTTGATCATGTCCATGCCTATACATGGAATTTGAATTCTCCAAAATGTAATGAACCTACTGGCAGATGTGTTGGATGCGTTCAATAAATCTGGTTGCTTCATTAGCCTCGGACAATACATGTGTGGATTTTTTCTGTGTAGTCACATGAGGCATGGAATTATCAATTAGACACCATGGTTGAAATCCTAGACCTACTTGAAAGGGAATGCAACCAAATTAGATATGGAGAGATATATTATAACTATGTTGCACATAAGGAAGACTCTCATCCCAGGTTCGTGGATGTTTGGAGTTTTACATGTGTAGTATGTGCACTATCATCCTATTGAAGACCTCTGTCTGGCCATCAGTTTGGGGATGGAAGGCAGTCGAATTGGTGAGCTTGGTGTCCAATAGAATCTAGAGGCTTGACTAGAATGTGCTCAAGAACCGGATATCTTGAATTGATATAATTGTTTGTGGGATCCCAAAATGTATCCATACTTGTTCAAATAAGAGTTTGACAGTTTCCTCTGTTTTGATACTCTTCTTGCAGGCTGCCAATATATCCATCTTAGAAATTATGTCCACGGCCACAAATACACAGTAATTACCATGCTTGGTAGATGGAATTCTAGACATATAGTCCATGGAGATGGATTCCCATGGCTGGCTGCGAGTAGGAAAAGGAGTGTACAAGCCTTGATTCTTGATTGTTGGCTTGGTGATGGTGTAGGCAGTGCAGGATCTGATATATTTCCCAACATCTAGTTGGAGTTTGGGCCAATAAACGTAATTTTTTAGTACAACCACAGTTTTCTCCACACCAAAGTGTCCCGCAACCTGACTGTAGTGCACCTCCAAAATCAACTTGGCACACTTTCTTGAAGGAAAAAAAAGGTTTCCCACGTAGCATAATAATGCATCTTATAGGTGGAAATCAAGAACTTTCTTTCAATCTACTAGCATCTGGTATGTGGAGGCAAAATCTAGATCATTTTTGTATAATTGCGACCATCCAGAGGTCTCGTGGCCACAAGAGTTGAGAATAGTAGTCAGTGTTGCAACTGGGGGTCGGATGAGGGAGTCTGTAACATTATTGGTTCTTCCCTTTTTGTATTTAATGTTCAAGTGAAATTTTTACAGATATCTAGACCACTTTTGATGGCGATTGTTCTACAACTTCCCTTGTGTATGTATAAATTGAAGAGGTCAATCATTGGTGTGGATGACCATCTCCTTCCCCAGAATGTAATGCTTCCACTACCGACAAGCCTACACGATGGAATACATATGTTTATAATAGGTGGGGTACTTCCAAATTGTATTTGAAAGTTTGTCACTACGATAGGCCACTGGATGTACGTGCTGGGTGAGGACTGCACCAATAACATAGTCTGAGGCGTCTTTCTCGATTTCAAATGGTTGTTGTAGGTTTGGTAGTGTGAGTACTGGTGTAGAGTAGATTCAATGCTTCAACTCAATGCACACCTTCTATTGAGACTCAGACCAAGAAAACTTTGCTTTCACCCTACCCTTAGTAATCTGGCTCAAAGGCCAAGTGATATGGGAGAATCCCAACAAGAACCTCTGATAAAAATTTGCAAGGCCCAAAAAGTTGAGAAGCTCTGTTACATTGGTTGGGGTTGGCCAATCTGGAATGAATTGGATCTTAGTCAGATCCACATTCATGCCATGCTCATCTATGATGTAACCCAAATATTGGACCTGGCTCATGCCTATGGTGGATTTCTCAAAGTTGGCACATAGTTTGTGATGTTGAAGGGTTTGAAGGACCTATTGAATGTGTTGCAAGTGTTCTTCCCAACTCTTGTTGAAGATGAGGATGTCGTCCAGATAAACAACCATGAATGAGTTGGTGAAGGGTCGCAAGATGCCATCCATTAGCCTCATAAAAGTAGCAGGGGAATTTGTTAACCTGAAGGGCATAACCAACCATTCAAAAAGGCATTCCTTGGATTTGAAGGCGGTCTTCCATACATCTGTGGGCTCTATTGGAACCTGGTGATAGCCATACTTTAGACCGATCTTACCGAAATACTTGTGCCCCCTGAGTTGGTCCAGAAGGTCATCAATCTGTGGGATTAGATACCTATTCTTGAAAGTGATTTTGTTTAGTGCCCAATAATCAATGTAGAGCCTCTAGATCCCATCCTTCTTCTATACAAGTACAATCGAGATCCCACAAGGCGATGGACTTGGTCAGATGTTCCTTTTTTTTAGAAACTCCAAGATTTTCCACTTGATCTCTTCATTTTCTAGAATGGAGCAGTCATATATCGACCCATTGGGTAGGGGTGATCCAGGAGTTAGATCGATCAAATGCTTTATCTGACAGTGAAAGGGTACCCCTATGGGTGAGGAGAATATGTCCTTATATTCTTCCATGACCATATCCACTTGCTTCTGCTGCGTGGAGGAACCCTTCCTAGGGGCCATGGATGTTGCTACAATATTCCCCTTACTTTGAGAGTGAATCGGAAAGAAAACAAATTTCCCAGTTTGGGAGATGATCTTATTGCATTTCTTAGTAGAGATCAAAGAGATGGCAGTAGGCAAGGCTACCTCCAGTATCCTGTATAACTCTCTACCCAAAGAAATAATAACATATCTGGATCTAGACTCATATACAAAATTCCTATTCCACAAGTATGGTTTTCCTAATACATCACAAACTTAAGGAGGAGAAACATCACACAATACCTCATCTGTGAAGGGCTTGATGTTGTATGGAAGGCGACACTACTTGATGACACATAGATCTTGTCCTTGGTGAAGCCACCCGATGGTGTATGGATGTTGATGTGTAGTAGTCAGTGGGCCCAACCGCTTCACAACCTCTATTGAAATGAGGTTCTTTTGGCTCTCTCTATCGACAATGAACTATAGTGGAGAACCCTTCACCCACATTTATGAGTGGAATATGTGTTCCCCCTCCTTTGGATCTTTAGGCTCAATCTTTTGGATCTTGGTGGTGGCCACAGTGGCAGTGGGCTCTGCGTCAATGATCTACTTCCCTTTGTTATTCCCCTTGTTAAGTTTTGACTCAAAGTCGGAAAATGCGTCTCACTCGAAAGTCTTCAGCTTGACCACCAGTGACTGCTTGGCCTGACACTCACTTGTGTTGTGAGTGGAGCTCTTATGGAACTCACACTACTTTCCCATGTCCTTTTTTGTCTTCATTATGTTTTTCTTTTCTTGCAGCTTTGGCAGGTTATCCTAGGTCGTCCCGCCTTGGATTTTCCCTTTGCTCTGTGATTTGGGGGTGCATTTCCCTTGCTTTAGATTCATATATCCAAAGTCTCACTTTTTCTATTTAAATTTCTACTCAATCTTGACAGCGTATCGATATGCTGTGCTGAGCAAGGACATTTCTAGGAACTCCATCTCATCTTAGATGTACCTGTGTAGGTAGTCATGGTACTTGAGTACTAAATGTTTCTCATAATCCTTGATACCTAACTTCATGTGAAGGATGTCAAAAAAAATTGGTAAACTCTGACACATCTTGGTCCCTTCCCTGCCGCATCATGGTCCAGTTTATGTATTTATCCTCATAGCTCCTGACAGGGTAGTACTTCTTCTTGATGGTGTCTCAGAATGAATTCCAAGTGGGCGAGACCAAAAATAGTGAGGGTGTACTTTCTTCTTTCTTCTCACAGTAGGTTTCCCACTAGTCCTTGACTTGGGGGGTGGCTTTAAGAAGTGAAAAGTAATATTTTCCCGGCTGGGAAAATCATGAACAGAAAAATATCCTTCTAGCAGATTTAACCATTTATCTACAGTGTTTGTATCTATTTGACCCTCAAATATGGGGATGTCAAAGTTAACTTGTGCCTTAAATGGTGTGGCGTTTCCAGAGTAGTTGTTGGAAGGAGATGTGTCACCCTTGGGTAGCCGTTGAAGGATCTGGGAAACGTTGTACATCATTGTATTCCTCTATCGCTCAAGGGCTTCTTCGAGCAAGATTTTTAAAGGATCTCCTGCCCCCTTGTCTTTCTTCTCTTCTACTGCAATAGGTCGTTAGGATTTGCGAGGCTGGTCTGGTAAAGGTTTGATTAGTTCGATACCTAACTCCTTATATCCCAACCTCGTTGGGGACATGCAAAGAAAAAAAGAGAAAGAGCAGACCGCTCTGATACCACTGATCTGAACTTAAATAAGAACACAAAAAATTACAGATATAACCATAAATATAGAGATGCAGCAGAAATAACACTTCATTTCATTAATATCAATTACTGAAATATGCTTACAAATAGAATGGAAATAGGACTAGCTTGGGCTATGGTAGCTTATCTATGAGAAGAGATGTGGCGGCTACATGCCTCTGAACTATGTTACAATGAGGCTCCGAGGCCTATTTATTATTAAGAAACAATGAAAACCCCTAAACATCTAAAAACCTAACCCTATGAGATGAAGCGCCAAAACTATGGGCCCTATTTGGGTAAATCGCTACATCAACTTCTTGGGGTCGTAACTTTGGCACACAATCTTTATTTGACGTGCACAATACCCTTTTAGAAATATCTATCCAAAAAATACAACTTCCAAGTGGCCAACATGGGTTAAGAACCCATGGTGGCACCTATTTTCCCAAAAAATGTTGTTTACAACTCTGAAAGTTCAGGACCCGAAATATGTGAAAAATAGTAAACTAGGCTACAATTAAGGAAACTAAAAAATTGAAAGATACAGTGGTGGGGGTCTAATTGGAATAGGTGGGTGGCCACCAACATCCACTTGGAATAGTCCTCCCCCCTTAGGAAGAAATGTTCCCCATTACCTTGAGTGCCTCCATGAGATGGGAAAACTTCTGCTAAACTTGGTCCCTCGTGAGCCACTTGCCTTTTTGCAGGAGTTGGCCAGCTTTTACAACCTTAAATAGTTGGATATTCTGTTGGCAAGTGTTATTGACCTGCATGTCCATAATCCAATTAGTTGTGGCCTATTCCATGGAGTTTGGGTTTAACTCTGGTGTGAGTTGTTATTCAATGTCTGATGTGTCCAGTAATGGTGGGAATTATGCTCGAAGGCAATCCACATTGAACACTGGGTGCAAGCCAAGGAATGGAGGAATTTTGAGCTCGAAATAATTGTATCTCATAGCCTTGGTAATGGTGTAAGGAACATATCGGAGTGGTATGAACTTCCAATGGGCTCCAGCAAGGCATTCTTTCTGCAAATGCAATCAAACTTTGTTGCCCACCTAAAACTTGTGTGGCACCCAATGTTGATCATGTTGTTGCTTGTACTTGGCATTTGACTTCTCCAAGATGTTGTGAACCTGATGGAAGATGTGTTGGATGCATTTAATAAATCTGGTTGCTTTATCAACCTCAGATAATCTGTGTAGTCACATGAGGCATGGCAACATCAATTAGACACAATGGTTGAAATCCTAGACCCACTTGAAAGGGATTGCAACTAGTGGAGCTATGGAGAGCTCTACTATAATTGTGTTGCACATAGGGAAGACTCTCATCCTAGGTTTGTTGATGTTTGGAGTTGTACATGCGGAGTATGTGTACTATCATCCTATTGATGACCTCCATTTGGCCATCAGTCTTGGGATGGAAGGCAGTCAAATTGGTGAGCTTGGTGTCCAATAGTGTCTAGAGGCTTGACCAGAATGTGCTCAGGAACTTGCTATCCTAATTTGATATAATGGTTAGTGGGATCCCAAAATGTACCCATACTCGTTCAAAGAAGAGTTTGGTAGTTTCCTCTGTTGTGATACTCTTCTTGCAAGCCACCAATATAGCCATATTATAAAATCTATCCATGACCACAAATACATAGTCATTACCATGCTTTGTAGAAGGGAGGATAGACATATAGTCCATGGAGATGGATTCCCAGGGCTTGCTAGGAGTAGGCAAATGAGTGTATAGGCCTTGCTTCTTGATGGTTGACTTGGTGATGGAGTAGGCAGTGCAAGATTTGATACATTTCCCAACATCCAATTTAAGTTTGGACCAATAAAAGTAATTTTGTAGTACAACCACAATTTTCTCCACACTATAGTGTCCTGCGACCCAACTATAGTGCGCCTCCCAAATCCGCTTGGCACGCTTGCTTGAATGAACACAAAGGTGGCCTAGGTAGCATAATAATGTCTCATAGAGGTGGAAATCAATAAATGTCTTTCCATCTACTAGAATCTGGCATGTGGAGGTGAACTCTGGATGATTTTTTTTATAGTTGCAGCCATCCAAAGGTCTCATGGCCACAAGCGTTGACAACAGTATCCAGTGCTGCAATTGGGGATCAGCTGAGGCAGTCTGCAACATTATTAGTGTTGCCATTTTTGTATTTAATGTTCAAGTGGAATTGTTGTAGATATGTAGACCACTTCTGATGTAATCATTTTGCAACTTCCCTTGTGTCTATATACAATAAATAGGTCGGTGATCGATGTGGATGACCATGTTGGGTAGGGTCTCCCTAGGTCAAAGTTTGTCAAAATTTTGTAAAGAATCTGCATTTGAGGAGAATAATTCAATTCACGCAATGTTTTAGGAGTCATAGGGGCTTTAGGGTGGGTCAAAGCCCCTTATTTTGTAAAGGGATGGGATTAATTTGAATGTTTTAAGTTCCACCCATGGTTTGCGGACCATGGTATTGTAAGGGAAAAATGATATATAAAGGGTTGTCTTAGTAAGTCAAAGGCATTCATCATTTTTGATCATTTTTGAGTCTGTATTGTTATATTTTTTTTGTTAGAGCGAAGGGGAAGGCTCCTGCAACTGTGTACATGGAGACCTTGGTAAGTCTGTGGCTGTGTGCATAGACCCTTGTAGCCATGTGAGCAAGGTAAGAATATTGTAATTGTGAAGATCTAAAGTTAATAAAGAAGATTTTGAAGGTAGATCTGTGTGCTTACCTTTTGTACTTTACTTTATGCAATTATTGTTTACTTCTCTGTTGTGCAAGTAAAATATAGACCAGAATTGATGTATGAATGTTGTTACAGTTAATTACAGTTAAGATCCATTGGTTTATGCACAGTAGATAGAGTTTAGATTTGTGAGTAGTCTTTTTGTATGAATAGATCAGATTTAGTATAATACTAAGTAAGATTGCATAGCGTAGATATAGATCTAAGACTAAGTGAAGATCCACACTCCATATCCTTATGGATGCAGAAACCTAGTTCCAACATCCCCCAATATCGCCTCGGGTGAGACTGTGGTCTGTGCGCGCAGGTCGTTGCCGAAAGGGCCAGTGGTATAGGGTTTTTTTTGGTTAGTGCAGCTAACTCTAAACCTGGGTTTGAGCCCCTCAAGCCAACTAATGGTTCTGTTGCAGTTATCCTTCTAATCAATATATCATCAATGGGGATCCTCTTTGATCAAGTGCACAAGTTTATGCTCAAAAATCAAAGTGTGAGAATCTTGTTAAACTAAACTTTAGATCGAAGATCTCATCATTCTGAATCCAACGGTGTGAACGACACTCGAATTCGAGCTCGTATGCAAAAGTTAGAGCAAGTCAAATTTCAAGTTTGACTTGTCTACATGGCAGGATTAGATGACATGGCAAAGCCCTTTAGCGAATGAGGAGGCACCAAGTGGTAGGCTGCAATTGGTCCCTGCATATCGCAAATCATAATTGCAGGTAGAAAGATGTTTGAAATCAGCCTTGACACGGACAGGTTGCGATGTGATATAATCACAATCACATATCGTAGGTGGACAAGTATTACAAAATCGTCCCCCAGTGAAGCCCACTTGTGATGCGATTTATCGCATATCATAATCACAGAAAAGGGTTGTGTTTGTGATGGTTCCGAAAGTAATTGCCAAATTGCAATTTGTGATGGATTGCCTGGACATGATATTTTATATATTCCAGTTAATACTCCTGTTGGGTATGCAATATCGTTATTGCAACATCATCGCCATGTTAACAAGGCCTTCAGCCCACCAAACTTCACCAATTGAGATTTGTGATATGATTGATAGTTTATGGCCTGCGGCGTGGTGAAATATTCGTTTAGTTAGCAAATTTTGGAGTGAATTTGTGGGATTATGTCGATTTTGGAGCAATTTGTGGAATAAATAGTGGGAGAACTAGGAGAAGTCATAACTTCTTCAGTTCTTATCCAAATATGGATGCAAAAAGAGGCTATGTAGCCATTTTTGAGTATTCTGAACTCGTTAAGATAGGTTTCAGAGGCATTGGAAGCATTGTAAACACACCTTTTGTAACACCCTCTAGGGTAAATGTGCATATAAACAACATAATAGGAACAAAAATATAATAAACATATCAGCTATAAAAATCGATATATACATCAATACATTTACACATGAAAATCAAGGGAATGATTTTTTCATTAATAAATGAAATGAACCAATCGATGATGGGACTACCACATTCCGCCCAACCATAGATTAGCTAAGCCAAGTCTCTCTTCAGCCAATCACCCCCGTGCCATATTCCAAGAATTAATGTGGGACTCATAGAACACATCAAAAACACCAATCAATGTGGATGCCACCAGAGTTCTCTGCCGACACCATGAGTAATTTGAGTGTCTCCTAGTCTCTCAGGCTTTACCGTGCATTTGTAGTCTGATCCAAGGATCACTAGGCCCTACACTGATACATACTCTCTAGGCTTTACCATGCATTCCATCCCGGAATCACTAGGCCCAATGGAGAGAAAATCCACCTCTTGGCTTTACCATATATCCCACCATTCATCGGCAAGGATTCCTAGGCTCACCGAGGCACACAATCTAGCTTTACCGTAGCCCACAGTCTGGTTTAGGGGTTACTAGGCCAATGGCTTTATGCATCCTCATTCTGGTTCAGGGACTCATACCACCATGTTTTTGTCAATTCGGAGATCCACCCCACTCATCTTCGAATCTAATCCATCCATCCCCCACAAAATGCATGAGAGAACCCATCTCATCCAAGCTATTAAGAAATGGAAAGGCTAGGCTGAAAATACTATCACACCTGGAAAGGCCCATGCCATGGTAGAAAAGAAACACATGCAATCCCTTGCATACCAAATCTAGCAAAGGAAAATACACATGCAAGTTGATACCTGCAATGAAGCCTGTTGTAGCTACTTGATCCTACCTTTCCTTGCTTGATCTTTGCTTCCTCTTGCCTTCTTTACCTTTCTTGCTCCAATGCCAAAGTGATCCAAGAAAACTCTAAGTATCTAAGAGTATGAGAGAGAGAGAGAATAATGAGAGAGCTCCAAAGCTAAATTGAACAAGTCTTGCTCACTAATCTTCAAAAGCCTTTTTATTAAGGAGGCCTCTATTTTCTTCATTTTCCATTATGTTCCTTAATTTTCCTCCTCACATGTAACATGTGACCTTTCACCTTCCTTTTCTCCTAATTTCCATTATTTTCATAAATAAATGTGCCAAAATACCTTTTTGCCTCTTTAATGCCTTAGCCATTGCCTTTGTCAATTTCCTTAGCCATAAACAACCAAATGGACACACACTAGGATTTCCTTCCCACCATCCAGCTTGGAATACGTGTCCCATCATCTGTGGTATTTATATATTTTTACATGGACTTTTCACCAAGGCTGTTACAGAACTGCCCCCTCGCGCCCCCCCCCCCTCTTGGGGGAACATTGTCCTCGATGTTCAATGACACCTATAACCAACAAGACTGCTGAAAACAAAACATACTACCCATGGAGCTTTATAACATAGCTCATTGGAGTATTTACACTGAAAGGCCTACTCAAAATCAAAACCTCCTGACAACATGATAAGATACCACATATTAGAGCTTTATAACACAGATCATTATGGTATTTACAATAACCACATATACACATATGAACATTTGCTTAAACAACAAATAAATGATACGATGTCATATCAATAAACAAGGGAATCTAGAGGCTCACACCTCCACCCTCAAAGTAATAATAGGATTCACCTCCTTCCCAAGAAGTCCAGAATCCACTGCAAAGTCAAATCTGAATCCAATGTCCAACACTATAATCCCGCGCCACTTGTCCTCTCAGCGAACAATTATCGGCTCTTTGTCCCAGGGTACACTCTCAATGTGCATCTGATTCCATCTGGAAATGCTAATGACCAAAACAAATCCATCCGTGACCTTCCCTTCTCTGCTACACAGTCCCTTGGGAAATCCGATCACCCCTTCCATGTAGTTACTCACCTTCCAATTTCTGTTGGCACCCCCATCTCCGGTAGTCCATTCCCTGGCAAGGCTTCCTCACATCGGAAGATACAAAAACGAAGGCATATACCTACCTCAACACATCATACTGGTCATAGCACGCTCATGGAAATCAATGGACACTATTAGGTACCAGTGTCCCACAATGGTCCTGCTCCTGAAGTGCTCTACCCGTATACTGTTGCATGTTCCAATTTCTTTCACTGTTGCTACTAATCCTTACAGTCAATTTCAATCACCTAACTGGGCATGTTCATTTTTCCTATACCAAGAACATAACTTTCATTAGATTCAAAATAAATTGAAATAAATTCACATCATACCTCATTGGTAGCTCGTCGATAAGGTACACTTGGAATCATGTTTGCTTCCTGTCATAAGAAGTCAAACTAGCATCTTTGACCAAAGCAACATGTATAAAAATATCACATCAGGTTAGCTCAAACACAACCATCATAGATCAAAATCAGAAATCACATGTAACCATCATAAACCATAATCATAGATCACATATAATCATCATATACCATAGTCATAAATCACATGCATAATAAAATTTAAATAAAATGATGATACTTATCCTTTCTTCAATCCTTAGCTTCTACCTTTGTCTTTGTTCCATACGCACTTTGGATTGCTGCTACACTCAACAAACACCTAGTGCCTTCTCCTCAACCATGTGCATAGACACATAGTGTGCATCACACACATACAACCACACGGCATACCACACCATGCAATACATCCATCTACACCTGACATACAACACATACACCTATACTCTGTGTATACAATACAATGCATCCATCTATACCCGATGTGAAATACCACCCAATACATTTACTTACACAAAGTACTACACAACGAGTACACATTCCACAATACCATGACTATATGATGCATATACATAATACCGCATGCCCATAACACAACATCGACAACATGCACACAATACCACATGTACACCAGTACCATATGTACAACATGTACATTGTACCACCTATACATTACACTACCTGCACAACATGTTCACAACATCACATGTACATGGCAACACATGCACAACGTGTACACAATGCCACATGTACTCTACACCACTGTACAACATGTACACAATACCACATGTACACAGTGCCACATGCACGATGTGTACGTGACACCATATGTACATAGCATCACATGCACGACATGTACACAACACTGCATGCTCATAGCACCCTATGTACAACATGTACACGGCACCACATGCTCACAACACCACTTGTACAATCATGCACACAACACCATATGTACAACATGCACGCAACACCAAGTGTACATAGCACTGCATATCCAACATGTACATAGAATCATTCGTACATAACACTACATATCCAACATGCACAGAGCACCATATGCACATACACTACATATATATCATGAAGACAATACAATATCTATACAACACCACACATGCAATATTCACACAACCCTATTTGTACCATCCTGTACATAACATTGCACAAATAACATGTACACATGCTATGTATACACAACAACACAAGTGCACACATCATAAATGAAACATGTACAACATATACAACATATGCACAACAATAGTACCGCACATCCAAAACAACATTGTCCTTACCAAGAAACGTTGCTTCCAGTGTCTTATCCATGCTTGTATTAGCATGTCGCGGACCACACTGCTTTCATTCTAATGGTGTATCCTTTGGCATAACATGTCCACAACATATTCATAATATAATCACATAATATCAACTCATAACCACACGATACTAACCTCATATATTTGTCATGACTATTCTTCCCAATTGATTCCTTGTAAGACCAGGAACCTCTTCATGTTGTTCTCCTACATAAGCAATCATTCCTCTAAAAGAATGCTCCTTGACAAACTTGTTAGACAGTAACATAGATACATGGATACATACATGCATATATAAACATTAGCATAAAACAATCATGATCCTATCAGACAATGACATACTTTCATACATGTATACATATATAAACTTCAACATAATCATGATCATAAAATAATTACCAAATAACATAAGGTCTAGGTTAAGAGAACTTCCTTATTTATGAACAGGCATTGAGAGTAACAGTTCCCAACATAGCCAAAGCATATGACACCTCTGATCCATTTAATTTACCTTTTCTAGTTACATTTCTTGTGTTTGCACTATTGCTATCCATTTGCCACAATGGACCCAACCATTCCAAGCAATTGTCATAGCCTTACCTTTAGATCTGCTTACTCATGCACAGAGATTTATCTGGGTCTTATATTATTGGTTGGGTACCACACGTCTCTCCCGATTTCCATCAAATTTCCTCTTTCCCAACCAATTCCCAAGACTTAAAACATAAAAGGAAAGACAAGAAACAAACAAGAAGAAGACCATAAAAACCAATAACAACATGACTCCGCAAACAAAGTGGTATGGCCATACACTAGACATAAACAAAGCCACAAATCAAGCTCAACAATTCATAAAATACCAAAAGCACAAGACTAACAACAAACACCATGACTCAATCCCCATGGCTCCTAGTGCATCCAAGGGAAAGCTCAACCTGAGCCTTCTTCACGATTCATGGAAATCTCTCTTACCATGCAACTCCCTACATCATGCTCACACATGTCAACCACATGTTTCAAATATCATGGCAATCACATTTATCAATTTGAATTCAACTTTTACAAACAATCATGTCATAATCCATATTCATTAGATATAATTCTACAACCATCAACTACATTCAAGTACATATCAACTGTTTCAACACATAAATGTTAGTACAATCATCTAAAAACAAAATCACTTGAACACATACTCATATTAAGCAATTCATCAATCATTCAACCACTTGCAAACATACCATGTTAAATAAATCAACTAGGCACCAAACACACAAACACCAAATAGACGTCATAATAAAACAACCAAGCACCAAATATACGACATAAGAAAACTCATACCTTAATGTATATCAAGGGAGGCTATCTTTTCTGCACAATCAAGCTTGTTAGCACAATATAGCTTCACAACATATCAATTCAAACATAAATCATGATATCCATAACAATAACTAACTAATATGTTCACATCATAAGCTCATAAGCATTTGTCGTTCATGCATAACAATCACATATGTACGATCAGTCTAGATTAGCACAACACCATATCAAAATATGTTGGCTTATACTTGAATATTGCAACCATAACCACCTGCATAGGTCAAACCAGGTTAACACATTACATATAACATCAATATCTTCAATGCAATGAACATAACCATCACACATATGACCAATCCAAATTATAACATCAATATCTCAATGAAATAACCCTAATCATCAAGTTAATATCATATAACAACAATAAGTTATATATCATGTTCATCAACAACATAAAACTGAATCGTCAAGCTAACTATCATATAACAATCAACAAGTTAACCTATAACATACTCATCAGAAACATATAACATAATCATCAGGTTATCTAATATAAAACAACAATAGCAATGCATACAACTACAGGTTACTATCATTCTTGACTATCTGACACATGTGCATATACCACACTAACCATCTAACATCTATCATGAATGTAACCATAACATCAAATACATGTTCATAAACCTAATGTATATAACCCTAATGCATATAATAATCCTTAACTTACATACCTGCATGCGAAACATACACTACCTATATGATGATTTTCTCTTATCCCAATGTCTAATGTTGTAACCTCATTATGATCATCTACATGCCTTGCTCTATCTCAACTAGCTCATTATCACCATAACAACCAATAGAATCAGGATTACCCAAATTGCATACAATTACTTCACAAGGCATGTTTGACCTACTATACATGCATAATCATAGCCACGACCATACATGCATAAGAACTACATATACATAGATAACAAATGAGTACAAAACCATATACGCATCATTTTAGCTAGAGTCCAGTTATCAATGCATGACCATGTCAAGTACACAAACCTTGACCTCATGCATGAAAACATCCATTGCTCCATTGTACACATTGCCACATGCAACCAACAATATGCATAAGCAATGTCAAATCAACTACACCTACGCATAAACGCATGTGGTCGAACATAAGTGATCAATTCTTGTAATCAACCTATAAGACTAATACATGCAACCAAAATATTAATAAATGTAACCTAACGTACAAGGATGTAAGTAGGTATCATGAAATCAACATGTAAGCGACATATAATTCATACATAGTTAGTCACATGTTCCAAAAATCAAGACATCATGTTTATTAATTTGAAATCATCTTTCACCAAAACTAACAACCATGTCATAGTCGGCAATCAACTCACAATCATAGTCATAATACTAAAACTAGCACCCACTTGCATGCAAGTGCATATCAGTTGTCTCAACACATATTGTGTTAGTACAACCATATTAAAACAAGAGCATTACTTCATACAATTTTATAAGCACAAAGACATATCATGCACTTAATCAAGCATTCAAACAACCTATAAGCATACCCCCTTACTATCCATGGTTCACAGTAAGGTAGAAGGAGGAAGCTACTATAATGCCCTGATCTCCAAAGCTCTACTAAATTTAACCACACTTGAAAATAAAATGATTTTCATTTCTCATACATTTTGTATGATATTAAGTCAAAACATTTCACTTATTCCACTTGTTGGGTAGCAGAAGCCCCACGCAACGGTCATGGGGCACAAAGCTCGAAGTTTTGGATAAAGATAGGGTAAAGAATCTGCAGGATGCGTCGAGCGTGATTGCAATAAGTTGGAGTCAAAGGGTAGTCTGCCCAATAATAATGTAAAGAAATATAAGCTAAGTCGGCCCGCTCATGGATCGCGGTCCATGGAAATGTATAAATAGAGCGAGGCTCTATGGGTAGAGGTAGCTTAGTCTTTAGTATGAAATCTTGGATCTAATGTGTAATGGGTTTTTGAGGAGAACAATCTGAAAGTGTCTGTAAGTCTGAGTCAGGGGTTTGGGTAGTGGATAGAGGCTTTGCAGCTGTGTGCGCAGAGTCCTAGAAGAGTCCACAGTTGTGTGCGCAGACCCTGCAGCTGAGTGCGCAGAGCGGATCTGGATGTATTGGTGAAGAAAGTAAATAAAGATAAGTTGCTTTGGTAATTTTGTGTTAAATCTGAAGTATCGCGGATCTAGCTTTCTGTATGATTAATATCACTGTTTGATCTATGCGCATATTCTTACATATTGAATACATGTGAATCTGTGTTTAATATAAGTGCGCAAATTGGATAAATTTGATAAATGTTTGCTTGAAGACCCTTCTAAGTAGATCTGATTTACCATACTTCATTAAATAGATTAGATCTGTAAACAGCATGCTAATAATTAGTAAATATTATTCTGGGTTTGGATCTGTACAAAACAGAGCAGTGCGACGCTGCAGAAAGGTGCACAAAACCTCTAGACCACACCTAGACATCCCATGGGTGTAGAAACTTAGTTCCAACACCCTCCCCTGCTACCTCAGGTGAGACCTCAGTCCGCGCTTCGCGGGCTATTGCCAAAAGGGCCGATAGCTGTGGGATTTGTTTGGCTAAATAATGTTTCCGAACCTAGGTCAGGCCCATATAAGCCAACAAATGGTTTCGTTGCCGGGACCAAGACCTGACTAAGGGGTGTTTGATGTTGGAAAACTGGAACCCTACAAAGAAAGAGATTGAAGAGTGGTGGGATCTGAAACTCCACGAGTTCACAATTCAGGAAAACAGAAATCTGCAGATATCAAAGGAAGATTGGTTGGACCGCTATATATACATAGATATTCATGAAGTCTTCTTCACGACATTTCTAGTAGAGCTGTATGGGTGGATCGCAAGGTTAGCTGACAGTGTGGGAAGGTGCAGATTAGATCATCTTATTGTGTGGACTCCAAAATTGGTGTGTATGCTAGAAGCCGCCGAATATAAAATCTCACGCGCCATAGATCATTAGCTAGATCGGGTAATAGGAGGATTTATCACTAAGTTCGTGATAGATACAACTGTGAGCTATAGTGAAGTAGAAAGGTGATTCCTTCAAGGACCTTGGGGTAGGTACATCAAATCATTGAATACGTGGATTAAGATGATGTTGTGTGAAAAATAGATTATGCGCGTTTATTGATGTTTGGAGTAACGCGGAGCGGAAGAGGTTACTGTGAAGTGGGAGGGATAGGAAACAGTCCTTTGGTGTCTATTTCACAGGAAAGCGAGGAGGAGCTCGTGAGGGTCTCACCAAGAAGTGTAGTCCAGTTGATCAGGGAGCACTTCCCACTGATACCACCTCCGTCCATGCCACCACCCACTTCACCTACATCAAATCTATTCACTCCAACACCAACCCCACCTCCAACCCCACCACCACCAAAAGTCGGGATGGCAAGCGCAGTCCAACTGCCAACATTTAAAGGTGTAGGAAATGAGGAACCGGGCCGGTTTTGGTTTGTGATCAAGTCTGTATGGGATGCTCAGGGCATCACAGATGATAACATTAAGAAGGCTACCTTAGTGAGCGCATTACAGGACTGCGCACTGACCTGGTACATGAAATATTCAAGTGATCATCTAAATGGAGGAATAACAACAATCCAAGAGGCGCTAAACAAGGAATTTGGGGAACCAAAGTCAGAAACACAATCAGTTATTGGGTTCAAGGAGATTGTAATGTTGCCTAGTGAAACCCCGTGGGATTTGGATCAGAGATTGAAGAGCACCATCCGCGAGGCCAACATGACACTGACGGATGCGCAGCACCATGCTTGGTTTGTCACATCATTAACTCCATATCTGAGATCGGCTATGTCGTAACAAAATATCTCAACCCAAGCTGAAGCACTGGAGGCTTCAATGCGGCTACACAAAACCCCAATATAGGATCTAGGGTTGGGAGTACAACAAATCCAAGCGTAAATACAAAACTTATGTCTAGAGATGCGAAGCTTGAAACAAGGACAGGCGCCTAGGATAGAGGTATAGGAAGAAGTGTGTTGTATCAAATGTAAGGGACAGGGCCATGATAAGGACCATTGTCTGATCTCTGTGAATTATGTGGCAGGAGGGGGACCAACAACGTTGCGACCAAAGGTACAATCTGGGCCAAGCATGGTGCCTGCACTTTGGTGCGCAATCTGTCAGGTGGGAGGAAAGCATGCAATGGAAAATTGTCACCTATTGCCAAACTTAAGACAGCCCCCTCCTCAACAGTTATTTTGTAACTTCTGCAGAATGGTGGGCCACGATGAAAGAAATTGCTGCAGTTACGAGATGTTGATGGATCAAACACCTGCTTATAGGTGTAAACAGAGGTGCACGGGTAGAATCCCACTGCACTGCTACTACGGGGAGGGTACCAAGGACGCGGACAGGGCCACGGAGGAATGGGACCTGGATGGGGATGAGGACAATTAATTTGCTATAACTGTGAAGGGCTGGGGCATTACGCGTGGGATTGCACGAACCCAACCAAAGCTTGTTGTCCTTACTGTTACCAATTTGACCATGAAGCAGTCGATTTCTCCACACTGATTGCTCAGATGCGGGAAAAGGAGGTGCTTCCACCTAACCCCACTCAGAATGTCTAAATGATGAAGGTTGAACATTGCGCGGAGGATCCTAATGTAAATATGATGCTCTAAAGTGGCACCACCACCAGAGAGGATAAGGGGAAGTAGCTAGAGATGGATGCATGGGTCCGTAAGGCCCCCCTGAAATAGCCAGACTTTGACTTGGAGCATGCGAATGAAAACTTTATGGAAGCCGAGAAGAACTTCGCGGAAGCATCTACATCGGAAAGTAAGGATCAATGCAGATCAGAGAAGGGTACTTCCATGCTAACCACCTTCTTGGAAACTTGCATGAACTTACTCAAAGATGCTAAAGCAATAAAGGAGCTGGAAGAATTAATAACTCGATGCACAGGAGCAGACGAACCGCGAATGGTCTGAAAACTAGGCAAACATGCTTTGCACATGGGGCAAGAAATACGACTGACTATCCAGATTGGAGACTATGAGATGGATTAGGTCGTTTTAGATTTGGGGTTTGACGTGAATGTCCTACCAAAGAGGACTTGTGAATGCATGGGCAAGCCTCCACTACAATGGTTTCCGATTCAATTACGGATGGCTAACCAACAAAAGATTCTGCCTATGGGAAGACTGCAAGGGGTTACAATAGACATTGATGGCGCCAGCACCCAAACCGATTTTGAAGTCATAGAAATTTTGGGTGGTATAACCCATATCTTGTACTGTTAGGGATATATTAGGCAATGGATATGAATGGAGTCATCAACCTCAAGAAATGAAAAATGATAATCGAAAACAAATCTCTTTGCATAGTGGTCCTATTGGATCTAGTGAAGGGGGTGCGATATACTGAGCCGTGCGCGATGAAGACAGTGATGGGGAGTTGGACTGTATCTACAAGATTACAGCGTAAGATCAAGACAGGGTAAATCCAACAGCGGACGGTAGACTCTCATGGGACCATGATAGTTCCTGCACGCTGGACTCGGATGAAGAGATTAAACGATGGCAGAACCGACTGCATGAAGTAACCACACTCAATTGTAATAGGATGGTGACAATAGGGGCAAAGGAATAGCCAGAGATATTCGCACAAGCATCCCACACAACCACTGCTTCAAAAAAGGGTGTAGCTTCGAAGATGCAAAGGAAAGGGCATAGATGTCGAAGGCAGGTGCATACACGGCTGGGAAAGCAAAATCAAGTAAGCATTCCCCGCTAGCATAGGTTATAGGTATTTGAGGTGTGGATCTCCAATTAGCTTAGAATTAATAGTCCAACGCCACCCCAACAGACCAGTGCACCAGTGGTGAGTGCCAAGGCTAGCAAAGGCTCAAGGAAGTTGCGGATACCATGGGTTTGATAGGCCTGTAATAGATGACAGAAGGAAGCTTAGAAAAGACAGAGTAGCCGCAGGCCCTGCAACATCAATACACTGAGGTTACGACCAAGGAAACAACATGCGCTACAAAGGGACGGATCCAGTAGAGTAGACCATGAACGAGCTGTGACCTTGCTATCATGGTTGTGCCTGCACTCACGGAAGAACATTACCTCCCGACCGGCTACCCAGATGCTTGAGAGGTGCTCGTAGCCTCGGCTAGCAAGGCATTCCTGCACTCACACCAAGGATGCAAGCACCTGACTAGCAGGAGAAACTACAGTCTCAAAACCTTTAGTAGTGAAGAGAAGGCGTGGGACTATAAACCAATCTGCGAAAAATGGGTGCGGAAAAAGGATTCTGTACCAAGTCAGGCAGTTTACAAGATCGCAGTTGTGCCCTAAGGATGGCGCTACCATGGGGAAAAGTCAAAATATGACAGTTAGCAACATTGGTCCTGACAAGAAGGTCAGATTACATTAGAGAGGAGCGGGCAGTGGGACATTAAGACAAAATTTTTGGACAAGATACACAAAGATCTGCTGACTCGATGCCACTGATAAACTGAAAACGGAGGGAAGGGATTTTTTCAAATCTCATAGGTTGTGGTTGGCACTAGACTTTTGGTGATTTGAACCAGCAAAAAGCAGCGAGTACGCGGCTACTAGGAACCCCATGAGTACCATGGCAAGAACTTGAGCATGGGTCGTAGAAGAAATGCAACTCAATCAAGAAGAGCCTAAGGACACTACTCAAGTTCCCGAAGTTCCTAAGTCCCCACGTACCCTACAAACTAGGAAGAACAAGCAGATGGCAGGAACAGTCCAGGCCTCACCAAGATTCAACAAGTGCTTGGTAATTGACAAAGCCAAAGCAGTCACCACCGAACCCGCTGAGGAGGATGACGATTTGCAAGCCTTGATTGATCAGATTGACACACAGGTAGAGGAAGAAGAAGTTGTGTTCCAACTTCAGTCATTTCTCCCGTATCTTTCTCCATGGACTGGGATGACTAAGATACCAAAAGACGTGGACGCTGCAAAGACTATGCTCCAGAGTCCATTTCTTCTGGATGACATAAGGTTCGAAGGGTTGTCGATGGGGTGTGTTCCAAGAGTCAAATTCAAAGATTGGGACCTTGCAGACAGCGACAAGTTCCCCGAACTGGCTGAAGACAAGTTATTGTCGTAGAAGTGGTTACTAGGTGTGGAGAAGGTGAGACTGCTAAATCTCAGATGGATACCTCACTATCACCGCACGACCATCACCATATTTGTGATTCGACAGCTGCTATGTCTCATACATGATGGATATCTCTGGTTGGAAGAGTCGATCCCAATCACAGTCGACCTAATCCACCATATTACGCACTTGCCTCTTAAAGGGAATAACCTCGTATACATAGCAGGGAATAGTAGCGAGGGAGGCCTCATCGAAATAGTGAAGATGAAATACCATCTGGATAAAGGAAAGTGGGGGTGTGTCATAGCAAGCATTAGCGACCACACGGTATGAGTTACCACTCAGATACTAGTTGGTAAACTCATGAGAAAATGTTGCAAGGATGAGGTGCCAACCCCTATCATTGCATTGGCAGGGCAGTGTGCCAAAGGGGTTCAGTTCAATTGGGCACAATTTTTATGCAACGAATTCCTGACCAATTGTCAAGAAGCACAGGACAAAGGTAAGACATTTCATTACGCATGGTTGTTGTTATCAATCCTTCTAGTTATAGATGAATTACTGCAAGAGATCCAGTTTCCCAGCCTTAAGGATAGCCTACCCGAAGCCGTGTGATATATTTTTCTCTGGGCTACAAAGGATGCAACAAAGGTTTATGCGATCCGGGCATTTTGGACCTCCATGGAAGGAAAGATATAGACACGGATTGCTCGAAGACCGTGCATGTCCCCCACAATCTACAATAATTTTCAGAGCATGACTGAATTCAAAGCATACATGCATAACTTGTATATCTGCGTACGAAAGGATCCAGAGGGATCATGGGTCACACTTATGTTTCTTGCAATAGATGATGCCATTTATGTGGTATTAGCAGCATGGCCTCTAGAATGGCGCACCCTAGACAAGGTTTTTATTGATAGGTTGGCAGTACAATAGCAGAAGAAGGAACGTTAGCAACGCCTCACTCAACTAGCAGAAAAGGCATGCTAGGAACAACTAGTTGTTTTGCAACAAGAATTTACCCCGAGCCCGAAAACAGAAGGGAACCAGGTAGATTAGGGAATGGACTTGGAATAAGATCTGCGACAAGAATCGAAGATGTAGGACCACCTCAAGAGGTTGCACGCCAAAGAATCACTGACCGCCTGAAAAAAGTACAAAACAACAAAGGCTATGGAAAAACAATTCATGGACAGTAGCCAGCCAGCAAGCAATGTTATCACCAACGCGTTGCCCGAACTAATCATCGAACAAACAACTGTGTTGGGGGAGACTAAAGCACAGTTGTAGGCATTACAAGAGTGACCCCTAGGCTGGGTCACCTGCTCGCTAGCAGAGGATACAGCCGCCGCCGAACAAATGGTCAGGATGCACACGCCACACACCCTACCATTTCCAGTAGGTGTTGTTCGAGCCACAGCTATAGGAAAAGAATGTAGTTGGGAATTAAATCTATCTACCTTGTTGAGAGAAGTACTATACCTACTCCAAGAGGGAGTAAATCAGGATTTTCAAGCTAGGGAAGGTCACGCTTTCCACATCTTGATAGAGTAGAAGGGAAAATTAGAACAGGTCACTCTCTAGAATGATGACCAGGCCGCACCATACCGGGAAGTAGAATAAGTTGTGACAGAGGCGTGTAGCACGGTACTAGAGCTAGCCATCCCTGGGGACCTCCCACCAGCTACCAAGATCCAGCACATGGTCGTCGGCTTTTGTATGGCCCAAGCAGAGGCTGCAAGAGCCCAGGAGGAACTAACGTTACAAGTTGCATAGCTTCGTCTCAAGGCCCGACCACCCACACCCCTGGCTGAATGGGGACACCGCCATGGTGAAATTCTAGCTGGATGGGAAACCATGAGGAGTGCTATTCACAGATTCTCGGAACTATTAGGTTAGTCTCTCGGGATACTCACATCCCTCCAGGAGGAGCCAACCATACAGCAAGTGGTAACCGAGGTGCGTGAGTTACAACAGGCCTACGATACCGCTCATGGGGCTGCATAGACGGTCACTATCACACAGTGGTTGGCCAAAATGAAGGAGGCCTAGGCGCTCAAGCCCTAAGTTGACGCAGTGCGGCAATGGGAAGCAGTACTCAAAGAACGTATCCAACCCTAGCTCAATGAATCGTATAGCGTATCTAAAAATATTGAAGGTAAGGTAGCTCATATGCAAGTAGTATGTGATACTAAGCAAGCAACTGCAAGTGATAGGGATGCATCAGCGGCTCACTTAGAAAAGGTACAGAGGCTCGCAACCAAATTTGTGCAAGGATAGGTGATATGCAGAAGTTGTTGATCGACCTTCGCGCTAAGATTCTCGCACTAGCTAAGTGACTCGAGACGAGCCACGATGATTGTGTTAGGGGACTGTTGGGTAGTAGAAGCCCCGCACAACGGTCATGGGGAACAAAGCTCGAAGTTTTGGATAAAGATAGGGTAAAGACTCTGTGGGATTTGTGGAGCACAATTGCAATAAGTTGGAGTCAAAGGGTAGTCCGCCCAAAAATAATGTAAAGAAATATAAGTTGAGTCGGCCCGCCCATGGATCACAGTCCATGGAAATGTATAAATAGAGCGAGGCTCTATGGGTAGAGGTAGCTTAGTCTTAGGTATGAAATCTTGGATCTGATGTGTAATGGGCTTTTGAGGAGAACAATCTAAAAGAATCTGTAAGTCTGAGTCAAGGTTTGGGTAGTGGATAGAGGCTCTGCAGCTGTGTGCGCGGACCCTACAGCTTAGTGTGTAGGGTGGATCTGGATTTATTGGTGAAGAAAGTAAATAAAGATAAGTTTCTTTGGTAATTCTGTGTTAATATGAAGTATTGTGGATCTATCTTTCTATATGATTAATATCACTGTTTGATCGATGTGCATATGCTTACATCTTTAATACATGTGAATATGTGTTTAATCTAAGTGTGCGAACTGGATAAATCTGATAAATGTTTGCTTGAAGACCCTTCTAAGTAGATCTGATTTACCATACTTCATTAAATAGATTAGATTTGTAAATAGAGCACTGATAATTAGTCAAGATTATTCTGGGTTCGAATCTGCGCAAAACAGAGCAGCGCAACGTTGCGGAAAGGTGCACGAAACCTCCAGACCACATCTAGACATCCCAAGGGTGCGGAAACCTAGTTCCAGCACCCTCCCCTGCTACCTCAGGTGAGACCTCAGTCTGCGCTTCGCGGGCTGTTGCCGAAAGGGCCGATAACTGCGGGGTTTGTTTGGCTAAATAATTTTTCCGAACCTGGGTTAGGCCCATATAAGCCAACACCACTTGTAACATAATAACTAAAAACATGCCACTTTTCCATTTCCTTACATGCAACTTTTCAAATTCCTTGCACGCAACCTTTCAAATTCCCTACATGCAACTCTTCAATTCTTTGCATGCAAATAGACACATATTAGCTACATCCATATTATCATACTACAATACTATCCCATCTAAAAATAACATTTTCTTCAAACAAGTACCATACTTTTACATTTTCTTCAAACAACTACTACACTATTACATTTGCATGTAAATATTTCTTCAAACACTTTCCATGCAAACTAATATAGCAAACTATTTGCATATAAGTAAGCATATATAAACTACAGAAATACTATTACACATCAATACTATCCCCAACCACAAACAACATGCTCATTGGGGCATTTTATCAAACAATCTGTATGCAATTAATCATTGAACCATTTAAGCATTTCATCAAACACTTTGCATGAAAACTAATATAGAAAATGATTCAATGCATTTATCCTAAACTGTGGTAGTAGAAGTTATGGAAACTGAAGCATATTATCAGTGGTATTTTCCCTCACTATGGTTCAAGTTTCAACTTCTCATATTTCATAGATGAAAAGTTATAAAAGAAATGCCAACACAATCTTATTTGATGCATAATTCTAGGAGTATCGAGAAAGCTCAACTTCCATTGGTCATATCTCCTAGAATATAGCGAATAAATTTTTGAAATTTTTATCACAATATTAGTGACATTTCCCCTCATTATGGAAAACATTCTAGCTCCTGAGAGTGCCCATAAGAAACGTTATAACAAAAATGTCAGCATGACCTGTTTGAGGCCTAATTTTAGGAGCATTTAGAAGGTTCGACTCCCTCTACTCATATCTCCTAAAGTATTGTGACCCAATGTTTGAAATTTCTACCACATAATCAGTGGTATGTCCCCTCAATGTGGATAATTTTTTAGCTTCTGAAAGTCTACAAAAGATCCATTATTGCATAAATTCCAACATGACCTATTTAAATGTGCATTCAAGGTCATCTTCCTTAGATCATAATTCCTAAAGTATTGTGAACTAGTATCTAAAATTTTTACGAAATTATCAGTGGGATTTACCTTCAATATGGACAAATTTTCAACTTCTAATATTCCACAGAAGAAAATTTATAACAGATATGATAGAAAGGTATAAAATTTAACCTTTGTTCTTCACTTCACCTACGATAGAGCCCATCTAGTGCAAGTGTTTGAACCTAGAAGCTCTGATACCACTCTATAACACCCTCATGGGTAAATGTGCATATAAACAACATAATAGGAATAGAAGTACAATAAACATATGGACTACCATGTTCCACCCAACCATAGATTGGCTAAGCCAAGTCTCTCTTCAGCCAATCACCCCCATGCCATATTCCAAGCATGAATGTGGGACTCATAGAACACATAAAAAACACCAATCAATGTGGATGCCACCAGAGTTCTCCACCTACACCGTGAGGAATTTGAGTGCCTCCTAGTCTCTCGGGCTTTACCGTGCATTCGCAGTATGATCCAATGATCATTAGGCCCTACATTGAGACATACTCTCTAGGCTTTACCGTTCATTCCATCCTAGAATCACTAGGCCCAATGGAGAGAAAATCCACCTCTTGGCTTTACCATATATCCTGCCATTCACTGGCAAGGATTCCTAGGCCCACTGAGGCACACAATATGGCTTTATCGCAACCCACAGTCTAGTTCAGGGGTTACTGGGCCAGTGGGTTCGTGCATCCTTAGTTTGGTTCATGGACCACTACCACCATGTGTTTTTCAATTCAGAGATCCACCCCACTCAGCATCGAATCCAATTTGTCCATCCCCCACAAAATGCATGAGAGAACCCATCTCATCATAGAGAGGCCCAAGCATTGGAAGCTGGACCAAGGAGATGTAGCCCAGGAGGGGTGAACTCCTCATCAAATCTTTGTGTTGTGTGTTGTATTTTGATGTTCTTTGTTATTATTTTTCTATTGTTTAGCATATGTTTTATGTTAAATTGTTTATAACATTTACATAATAAACTCTCATGGGAATAAGTTGATTAAGAAAACATGGTGAATCCTTAAGAACTTGATAAGCAAATGATAAGAATCTTAAGTTTTATTTTGAATGTGGAATTAGCACAACATTACTAATCTGCTCCATTTCAGATCAAGTTGGTATCAGAGCACTAGTTTTTGCTTACTAGGTTTTTCTTTGTGAAAGAATGATTTAATTGTTTGCAAGTTTATGTCATGCTAACAAGGTTAAAACTCAAAAAAGGAGAAGGGAAGCTAGTTGAAAGCCCTATAGTTGGCTCAAGGGGAAGAAGAACAAGGTTTCCAAAATCCTCTACACCAGTACATCCTTAAGTTGCAGAAGTTGTAGTTGAGTCTTCAAAGACCATGTCTCATGAAGGAGAACCTATCATGACAGTAGATGAGAAGACATTCAGAAAGGCTTTCTTTGATATGATAGAGATGGTGAAGGTCCTTTATGAAGAGAGGAATAGCAGATTGCAAGGAGAAATTTCCAAACCTCCCAAAGGATAAGGCTCTTCAGGAGGAGGTAAAGGAAAAGAAGGTAATGGGAATGGAGACAAGCCTCCACCCTCTCCACCATATTCCTCATATTCTACTTCGCAAGCATCTTCACACTCTTCCACATAACAACCCTTACTTATACTCATCATCATACTTCAAACGAAACTGGTAAATCATGTTTTCTAAAGCTTGATGTTAAATTCGAGTTGCCCACGTACAATGGAGAATTTAATGTAGAAAAGATGGATAGCTGGATTCGTCAATTAGAAGTGTATTGTAGAATTCAAAACCTTCAAGAGGATGATATCAAAATTCAGTTGGCTTCATTGAGAATGGAGGGTGCAACACTCATTTGGTGGGAAGATCTCTATTACTTGGTCTGATTTCATTGCTGCTATAAAAAGACAATTGTACCCTTTAGATCATATCCAAAAAGCTATCATGAATTGGCAAAATTTTAGACAGTGAAAAGGTCAAAATGTGCAAGAGTATACTCAAGAGTTTAGGAGAAGAGCTCTTATGCTAGGAGTAGACTTGTAGTCACAAGATACTTTGCTGAAATATATAGGAGCTTTTCATAGCTATCTTTGACACACCATTCTTATCTTTAATCCCACGAATCTTGATGAGGTCCGTGTTCAAGCTACACACCTCGAAGCAAGAGGGAAAAATGTACAAGAATAAGGTAAGAAGAAGCCATTCCAGAGTAGTGAAAAAGGAAAGAAATATAAAGGAAAGCAGAAGAAAAATGTTTCTTTTAAGAAAGAAGGGGAGAAACCAGTGTGCAAGAATTGTTCCAAAGAGGTCCATGATGAAGCGCATTGTTGGAAGCTTCATCCTGAATTATGATCAAAGAAATTTAACAATAAAGGGAAATAGAAGAGAAACATTGTTGTACAAACAGACTTGGGTTCTGACTCACGTAATGAAACAAAGATTTCAGCCACAGTCACTAAAGGGAAATCCGTGGCAAAAAACAAGCAAAGAGGAAACCATGGCAAGTGCCAGCACAGAAAATAACTCCACGAATGCTTCAAATGAAGAAAATAGAATTGAATTTTTTATATCAGATTTATTTCCAAACACACAAAGATTGATATGTTGTTTAATAGTGGATCCTAGGAAAATTTAATTTCTACAGACTTGGTCAAGAAGTTGAATCTGGAAACTATGCCTCAACATAAACCGTATCAATTGGGTTGGATAACCAAGAATGCAAATCTTTAAGTCACAAGGAAATGCATTTATAGGTTTGCTATTACTGTTGTTATAGCACCATTTACCACTCTTGGTAGATCTGATGCTTTGATTATGGCCTAGGGCAACCCTTCCTTCCAGACTTGGTCCAAAATCTAAAAAACAATGTTTTATTCCCTATACGCTACTTTTCCCTGTGATAAAAGCATGTACACGTAGGTCAACATATATCCAACCCACGTACATATGTTAAAACACTTAAAAAAATTAAATTTCCTTAATTTTGGGCAGATTTCATGGGTTTTACCTGTTACTCACCTCCTATTGTCCATGGCCCAACTGTTTCCCAACTGAAAAAACTAATTTGGAGAGGTATAAATAAACCTCCATGGGAAGGCCTTAAAGGAGAAAGGATGAGATATTGATACTATAGTGAGATTATCCCTGATCAAGTTTGAAGAATCCCTGTGCCTCCTACACTCCCCAAAGCTTCAGGAAACCCTTGTTTCCTTAATTATAGATATCCCCCATCTTGCTTGAGATATCCTTGTGTTGGTGATGGAGGAAGATTGTTGAAGGCTAGGAAAGGACAGATCTAGAGGACAGTTCCTCTTGGAGCCGGAGAAGGACTCAGGTCATATTTCTCCACATTATCTATAGTTTACTTCAGTAAAAAGGAATGATGTTCTGTTTCCGAATTTGAAATGTGTTTATGCATCAAAGTTATGTTGTAATTCATTTATGAATCTTATATTGATGTATAATTAATCATTCATTTATATGATTTAAAGTCAACATCATGTATATCCTTTATGTTTCTACTATTTTGTATGTCCCATTTGAATAATTTTCAGGTTTCAAGAACATTGGGAGAAGTTGAGGGTTTGCACCCTGCAAGATCTACCCAAACAAAGGACATCGGGTAATGACACTCCTATGTGATTTAGTAGAATAAGGACTTTTGATCATTGTTTGAGCATTTCTTGTTGAAGTTCGCCTGCTGCTCTGTTGAGGTTCTCAACCAAAAGCCTTAGGGTGGTTTCACCTGTAACAAAATTGACGACTCCACTGGGGATAACAATCTTGTTATTCCTGGTTTTGGTTGTTTGTTCTCAATCAGGGTTCACTTTCTTGATTGCTTGCTTTTACAGTATTGTTTGGTCCATTAGTGTCCCAGGCATCAAGTCTGATTTGATCAGAGCTTGATTTTTGTTTCCTTATAAAGCTTTGTATCCACTTTTTACTTTGTTTACTGTAGCGTATACTCGTAGGTTTCTATAAAGAAAACTCACGTATACATGAGTTTCCTATCTTAGAAACGCATGTGCACGCTTTTGTGTTTTTACATAGTCGCGTATGCAATTTTTTGGATGATTTTTTCAAATATTTCTACCCAATTAGGTTTGTAGCCTAGTGATTTCTGTTGTTGTATGGTCATCTACTATCTCGAGAATCTATTTTTCCTACAAGATTTTTGTAGGTTTTAATCCCATACAGAAATTACCTGCATACGAATTCTAAAACACAGAAAATAAACAATGCGAGAGCATAACACATAAAAAACATGTACACAAAGATTTTACCCTAGATCCCAAAACTGGGACTACCAGCTTGATTTTTCATTATGTTCCTTTCAATGTTATAATACATATTTATACATGCCGAAGCATCCAATACCATGGGCCGAAAACCATCGCATCCAATACCATGAACCGAAAACCATCGTGTCCAAAAAACATGTGCAAAAATAATGCACAAAACCATAGGTGGGTCTACCCAACCTAACAGAGGGTCCAAAACCAAAATTTTCCAGGGCACTGCCCCGTGTTAGCGCTTGAGATTTCACCCTAGGCTGAGGAAGGTAAACCTTCAAGGCAACATCAAACCATTTCACCTCGTAGCTAGCCCTACGGGGTATGAGAAGGCTCTCTTCGGTCAAACTCGGTAGATCTTTCAATAGGATGAGCTGACCCAATTAGGAACACTGATATTAGGCTAGTAAACTGATAAGGAGGGTTGATTTAAAGTTTTTGGGGTTTTTGGTGGCAAATTGGATGGAGTGCAATTCAGGGTGCGGGGATTGAGCTTAGTTTTTGCAGGTGGGTCTTTGGGGCAAGGTAGGAGTTTGTGCTGATGCCTTTAGCTGAGATGGATGATCAAGGAAGAAAAAAGAGAAGATAAAGAGGGCAAACAATGACTTTGAATCCTCTCTAGACAGTGGAAAACATAAACATTAAACAAATTTGAAAGCTGAGCATGGCAAGCATGAATTCAAACTTTATCATTTCATTTGTTTAATTAGCAGCAGTAAAGAAAGGGATGGAACACATAAACACACTTACAATTACAATAAGAGAACACACCATCAACACAAAAGTCCACAAGAATCCCAATGATGTCTGCAAAACCCTGGTCTTCCTTTTCCTCAAATTGCAGAGATACAAGTAAAATATACAATAGGAGCTTCTCCCTCAAGAGTCCAACCATGAAAATGAGCAAGAGAAGGCATAATATAGATGATCTAACTCCTTTCCCCACCTCTAGGGGTCGAGCTCAGCTTCCTAGGAGCTGTTTCAACTAATTCTAAACTGAGCACTAGATAATAGGCAGTCAAAACAACTTGCCTCTAAAACTTAGGAAACCTATCCATGCATTAAATATTTACCATTTACATCAAATAATCTTCTAGAAGTGATGAAGGAGAGTAAAAGCATCTAAATTCCATGAAAATTACACAAAAATCCATCATTTACATGCCTCAAAAGTCAACCAAGATGAAAACAGTGTTTTGCTGGCCGAACTGGTCAAAACAGGCAAATTTCCCTGACTGGTCGCGCACATCACTCTGACTGGTCGTGCACATTCACATCTCTGTTTGAGGGCCTTCCCGATGTCCAAATCAGGTGCACGATAGCTCGTTGGAAAGGTCTGTGAGTCTACTTTCCAACCCCACTAGAATTTCTGAATTTGGAGTTGATTTGACCCCTCAAAAGTCATTTCTCCCAAGACAGATTTCTGCAACTCAAAATAGGGGCAGAAAGTCAAAATTTGCATGTATTTTGAGCTTTTGGAAGCCCAAATCTCCATAAAAGCTGAAACCCATCCATAGGCAAGTGTATTTTTGCATGAAAATTCCAAAAATGCAAAGTTTTCCCCGTTCTGAGTTGCCCCCATGTATGGTCGCGCACGGGGTGAGACCAGTCAAATGGCCAAAACCTGTAAAATTCCCAAAAATGCCAAAAATGCCTCAAAACTCTCAAAATTTCTTGGGTTTTCTGCTAGGAGGATGCTAATGAGTATCATGGTGAGTGAGAGAGGCCTCAGCCAAGATACGGAGCGGGTTGGTCTTCTTCTTCCTCTTACGGGCCTCGGACAACCTCCTTTGGAACATCTTCATTTTCGCCTTGCAAACATGCATCCTCGCCCAATAATGATTCTTCATGTTCCGTAGCAGCCTCTTGTCTTGGTTGGCCTTCTCCAATAGCCTCTCCAAGCAAGCATTCTCCTGAATGAGCAAAGACTCCCGGTCAACAGGCAATGGGTCACCGGGCCTCCTACGGTTCAAAGTTCGATCACTGCGGATCCTCCATAGCTCATCAAGTTCTTTTTCCTCTTCCAATTGTTTGGTGCGCTGTTCCAGATAAGTGATGGTCCATTGAGCCATTTGGAGCTTTTGCTGCAACAAGCGGTTTTCCGCCTCTCTCTGTCGGATCATCTCATGCAAATCTGAAGTGGGGGAGAGAGCATCAAGATCAATGATGTCAACCTGTGTGTCACCGGCTCTCTCCTCCTCTGTCATGGGCTATTTTCCCTCCCGTACTGCTGATGGAGAACGCAAGGCCCCTTCCACCTGGTGTGGAGATAACACTCGCTGACCTGTAGATGATGATGGCGAGACCCCTTCCACCTGCTGTGAAGAAAGTACTCGTCGAGCTGCTGCAAACAAGGTCCTGTGACCTCTCTGGTAGGTGACCTGAGGTGAGGAAGCAACCTGTCTCGGAAAAATGATCTCGGGCTGGTGAGATGGACCTCCCTCCTCATAAATGACCTCTGGCTCTGGGTGTGGCTGTGGTGGCATTGTAAAGAACTCATGAGAAATGAAGTCTGCCCATGGAATGCCCTGCTGACTCAACTGATGGGAAACAATGAGCTGGATGAGACCATGATGGCACAAACTCCTATACTGCTAAGCTGGGGACCGCCTCTGAAACACGGACACCATCCTCTGAATGTCCTGGAAGAAGAAAACCAAGATGTTCATCATCCTCACTCGGGTAAAGTGCATCAACAGGCGAATGTGATAAGAGAAGACCTGTGAAAATCTCCCCTCACATGTGAAGTAATGCATGATAAGCCGCATGATCGGAGCATACTCCCCCCGGAGGAATCTGAAAGGAAAGAACCCCGACAAGTGGCTCATGAATGCTGGCCTGACATATGGCTCAAAATAAACATAATCCAGCATTTTGCGCTTGGGCCACACCTCACCCACATTTGGTATCCCGGTAGCCTCTGAAATCACCTCCGGAGATAGCACAAAATTCACCCCTGCAAGAGTGACCTGCCCATCATGAAGGTGCAAAACAAATAAGCGGGCCAACTCCCTGTGGTGCTGAATCTGGGCAAGCCTCTCACAGAACTGAAAACATGACATATAACGGAAACAATTCACTGCCAAAGGGCAGGCCTGTAATTCTGCTAAAGATGTGGGCTCTTCTCTCTTATGATGACCACCTTTGCCACCCCTACGAGGCCTCTGCTGTACCTCAACCTCTGTGGAAGAAGACCGGTCATCACCTTGCTCATAGGTTTCAGTGGTTGACATGGTGCTTTTGAGCAAAGTGGAGAAAATAGATAAAGTAAACTGCTGCCCTTGCCTGCAAAAATACTGAGTTGTATGCTCGATCAATTTAGCAAGCAAGAGGGCGATTGAGCAAATTTGAAGTGGTTTTGTGGAAGACAGTTTGACTAGTCGCGCACGGGCTTTGACTGGTCACGCACAGCCTGACTAGTCGCGCCTGTTGAGTTTTAACACTGCGGAGGAGCTGCTGACTGGTCGCGCACAGCTCCTGAGTGGTCGCGCACCTGAAAATGACCCAAATTCTCTGCAATTCGCCTCCCTTCGCCTTCTTCGCCCTCTCACTCTTCTTTGCAAGCTCTTAGATGCACAATGAGGGTGTTTTAGAGGGAATTTGACTCTTTATAAGCCCAATTTGAAAAAATTTACTTACCAAACCCACTTTCTAATGTTTTGTTTTGACATTCTCTTTAACACTGTTTTGAGTTTGCTTTGTCCTGAATTTGACTTTTTGGGTGCTTTAACTCCGTTCTTTTTGCAGGTTGACCATCTGATGGACTCTAGTGAGGAGACCAGGGTTATTGCCGGCATTGTGAAGAATTTTTGAAATTTCCTTATTTTTTACAAAATTGACATGACCTTGGGTTTTAAAAACATGGTTTTTAAATCCAAGGTATAAATGAGTTGTACCTGATGAAAATATCAATGAAACATATTTACATACCTCCTTCCGGCTTGCTGGGGACCCATGGACCTCTGACTCATGATCTTGCAATGACATTTGACTGAAACCCTAGACCTAAGACTTTGGACTTCAAGACAAAACAAAACAAGCGTGACACAAGTTCATTAACTGATATGACCTGATCCAGCAAAGCCAAGAAGGGAACAAGGACCAGCTCCTCCATCAGTTTTATGGCATGCCTAATGGAATGCAAAACTGACATCGATGAGACACCTACTTATGCATATGCAAAGAGTTTTTTTGATCACTGATGGAGGGCATCATGACCGACACTAACATTGGCTCCAATGGGGATGGTAGCTCCTTGGAGGTGCCAAGAACCTCAGACCTCTGGGAGAGCAGACCAGTGCTTGCAACCATTGGGCGATGGAGTCATTATTTACACCTTTGACACAAAACTTTGACACATTTATTGAATGAAAACTTGACTGAAAACTGACTGAAACTTAACTAGAACTTGACTCTAACAAACTAACTCAAGACCTGAACTTAAAATTTAAAACTTGATGGTAGTACATAACCGCCTATGTTTCTTACAAGACAACCTACCATCAAACTATATCAAAATGCCAATGCAACCAATCAAGCAGATGCCTTCTTGATTGATTCTCCTGATTAGATCTTCTGGTCAACAATACAAACCTATCACTGAGCATCCAAAAACATAACTGACCATGATCTCCTTCATCACTGAACACTGCAATAAACACTATCACTGCTGGCTGCAACAAACTTGCTAGAGGATCGTGAAAAACATGAAGATTTGCCACTGCCACCTCCTGCTGAAAGAACAAGGTGTCCTTTGCTCCAAATTCTGATCTACCTTCATCATGTGCTTCGGTGAAAGTATGCTCATGGGCTTTAAAAAACTCTGAACAAGTAGATGGGCAGATCTCTTCTTGGAAAAACATTTCAGCACATGAAACATATGAAGAATCCGAAAGGTAATCCTGTATGCTCTGATCTTCTGTAGTTTGACAACATGGTAGGTCATCTTCAAATGATATGACAGCCGGAGTATCATCTTTGTGAAGGAAAACATTATCTATTTGCTGATCTATAAGACAATCATCTTCTTAAATAGAGGAAGAAGTTTCCCCAACACTTTCCTGACTATGTGTGCATTGCAAATCTGCTGTAGCTTGGGCTGTAACAGGACCTTTCAAGAGCTGATCTATCTCCTCTTCAGAAAAAGGAGACAATGCCTTTTGTTTTCTTCTGCTTAAACAGTAATTACGTTCATATGATAGGGCACTCAAACTATCATTTATTACTGAGCTATTGAAAGGAGATTCATCACTTACTTGCACAAAGATCTCACCTTGCTGTTCATGAACATCTGAATCCAAAACTCTGTCTATGATCTCAACAGTAGAGCTCTCTTTGATGGGCTTCAGCACAAGGTATTCTTGGTCACCATGATCTGAATTTTGATCTGAAATAGCTGAGTTGACTGCATTACATTCTAAAATTGAAACTTGATTTCCCTGCATGCTGTCCTCTTCCGTGGGCAGATCTGAAACAAGCTCTTCTCTTTCATCAATTACAGCCATATGACCATCTTCAACCCACTGATCTTGACAAATATCCTCTAAGATTTCTGTGTGCTGCTGAAATGGATTCTCATACAAAGCCTCCATGATCTCTTCATCCATGAAATTATCATCTTCATAAAACTTCTCAAGGCTTTCAATAAAACTATAAGCATGCTTGCAACAGTCATGAACTAAATTCAATGATGGATAAGAGTCCTTATATCTTTCAATGAACATAGCATGAAAATCCTTTAAACAGTAAATACAAGCAGGCGGCAAACTTTCATACCATGATTGGGCTTTACCTTCCAGAGTGGCCAAGAATATCTTCATCAAGCAATCTTCAGGAAAATCCACCTTCAACTTGTGAATATGCATGTGAAATCTAACTAGATGAAGAGCAGCATCCTTCTTACCATCATCTTTAAATGTAGGCAAATTCCTTGACCAATCTACCTTCGGAATTTTATTCGGAAAACCTGGAATGTGATCTTGGCTCAAGGGAGCATATCTTCTTGTGATCCGATCCATCTTACAGCTACTGATCTCTCTGCAGTGAAGTCACCATGAAGCATTGATCTCTGGAGTTTTCAGTGGAGTCGCCAGTGAATGATTTCAGCCTTTCAAGTGTCTGATCGTTGTTCACCATCAACAATCAGATCTGAACTTGATACATGTACTGGGGTGAAATACAAATGAAGTGTTGTATTCACAAGCTCACGGAGATTGACTGAAGCAGCGTTTATCTACTTGCGCTGATGTAAAACAAGAGCATTTTCGAAGGCTACCTGGCGTAACTTCAGGCTCCGTCTATGACTTATGAAACAAACACATCAACACAAACAAGTTTGTTCTCCCCAGTATGGTTGCCACTATGTTAGCGCTTGAGATTTCACCCTAGGCTGAGGAAGGTAAACCTTCAAGGCAACATCAAACCATTTCACCTCGTAGCTAGCCCTACGGGGTATGAGAAGGCTCTCTCTGGTCAAACTCGGTAGATCTTTCAATAGGATGAGCTGACCCAATTAGGAACACTGATATTAGGCTAGTAAACTGATAAGGAGGGTTGATTTAAAGTTTTTGGGGTTTTTGGTGGCAAATTGGAGGGAGTGCAATTCAGGGTGCGGGGATTGAGCTCAGTTTTTGCAGGTGGGTCTTTGGGGCAAGGTAAGAGTTTGTGCTGATGCCTTTAGCTGAGATGGATGATCAAGGAAGAAAAAAGAGAAGCTAAAGAGGGCAAACAATGACTTTGAATCCTCTCTAGACAGTGGAAAACATAAACATTAAACAAATTTGAAAGCTAAGCATGGCAAGCATGAATTCAAACTTTATCATTTCATTTGTTTAATTAGCAGCAGTAAAGAAAGGGATGGAACACATAAACACACTTACAATTACAATAATAGAACACACCATCAACACAAAAGTCCACAAGAATCCCAATGATGTCTGCAAAACCCTGGTCTTCCTTTTCCTCAAATTGCAGAGATACAAGTAAAATATACAATAGGAGCTTCTCCCTCAAGAGTCCAACCATGAAAATGAGCAAGAGAAGGCATAATATAGATGATCTAACTCCTTTCCCCACCTCTAGGGGTCGAGCTTAGCTTCCTAGGAGCTGTTTCAACTAATTCTAAACTGAGCACTAGATAATAGGCAGTCAAAACAACTTGCCTCTAAAACTTAGGAAACCTATCCATGCATTAAATATTTACCATTTACATCAAATAATCTTCTAGAAGTGATGAAGGAGAGTAAAAGCATCTAAATTCCATGAAAATTACACAAAAATCCATCATTTACATGCCTCAAAAGTCAACCAAGATGAAAACAGTGTTTTGCTGGCCGAACTGGTCAAAACAGGCAAATTTCCCTGATTGGTCGCGCACATCACTCTGACTGGTCGTGCACATTCACAGCTCTGTTTGAGGGCCTTCCTGGTGTCCAAAGCAGGTGCAAGATAGCTCGTTGGAAAGGTCTGCGAGTCTACTTTCCAACCCCACTAGAATTTCTGAATATGGAGTTGATTTGACCCCTCAAAAGTCATTTCTCCCAAGACAGCTTTCTGCAACTCAAAATAGGGGCAGAAAGTCAAAATTTGCATGTATTTTGAGCTTTTGGAAGCCCAAATCTCCATAAAAGATGAAACCCATCCATAGGCAAGTGTATTTTTGCATGAAAATTCCAAAAATGCAAAGTTTTCCCCGTTCTGAGTTGCCCCCATGTATGGTCGCGCGCGGGGTGAGACCAGTCAAATGGCCAAAACCTGTAAAATTCCCAAAAATGCCAAAAATGCCTCAAAACTCTCAAAATTTCTTGGGTTTGCTGCTAGGAGGATTCTAATGAGTATCATGGTGAGTGAGAGAGGCCTCAGCCAAGATACGGAGCGGGTTGGTCTTCTTCTTCCTCTTACGGGCCTCGGACAACCTCCTTTGGAACATCTTCATTTTCGCCTTGCAAACATGCATCCTCGCCCAATAATGATTCTTCATGTTCCGTAGCAGCCTCTTGTCCTGGTTGGCCTTCTCCAACAGCCTCTCCAAGCGAGCATTCTCCTGAATGAGCAAAGACTCCCGGTCAGCAGGCAATGGGTCACCGGGCCTCCTACGGTTCAAAGTTCGATCACTGCAGATCCTCCATAGCTCATCAAGTTCTTTTTCCTCTTCTAATTGTTTGGTGCGCTGTTCTAGATAAGTGATGGTCCATTGAGCCATTTGGAGCTTTTGCTGCAACAAGCGGTTTTCCGCCTCTCTCTGTTGGATCATCTCATGCAAATCTGAAGTGGGGGAGCAAGCATCAAGATCAATGATGTCAACCTGTGTGTCACTGGCTCTCTCCTCCTCTGTCATGGGCTGTTTTCCCTCCCGTACTGATGATGGAGAACGCAAGGCCCCTTCCACCTGGTGTGGAGATAACACTCGCTGACCTGTAGATGATGATGGTGAGACCCCTTCCACCTGCTGTGAAGAAAGTACTCGTCGAGCTGCTGCAAACAAGGTCCTGTGACCTCTCTGGTAGGTGACCTGAGGTGAGGAAGCAACCTATCTCGGAACAATGATCTCGGGCTGGTGAGATGGACCTCCCTCCTCATAAATGACCTCTGGCTCTGGGTGTGGCTGTGGTGGCACTGTAAAGAACTCATGAGAAATGAAGTCTGCCCATGGAATGCCCTGCTGACTCAACTGATGGGAAACAATGAGCTGGATGAGACCATGATGGCACAAACTCCTATACTGCTGAGCTGGGGACCGCCTCTGAAACACGGACACCATCCTCTGAATGTCCTGGAAGAAGAAAACCGGGATGTTCATCATCCTCACTCGGGTAAAGTGCATCAACAGGCGAATGTGATAAGAGAAGACCTGTGAAAATCTCCCCTCACATGTGAAGTAATGCATGATAAGCCACATGATCGGAGCATACTCCCCCCGGAGGAATCTGAAAGGAAAGAACCCCGACAAGTGGCTCATGAATGCTGGCCTGACATATGGCTCAAAATAAACATAATCCAGCATTTTGTGCTTGGGCCACACCTCACCCACATTTGGTATCCCGGTAGCCTCTGAAATCACCTCCGGAGATAGCACAAAATTCACCCCTGCAAGAGTGACTTGCCCATCATGAAGGTGCAAAACAAATAAGCGGGCCAACTCCCTGTGGTGCTGAATCTGGGCAAGCCTCTCACAGAACTGAAAACATGACATATAACGGAAACAATTCACTGCCAAAGGGCAGGCCTGTAATTCTGCTAAAGATGTGGGCTCTTCTCTCTTATGATGACCACCTTTGCCACCCCTACGAGGCCTCTGCTGTACCTCAACCTCTGTGGAAGAAGACTGGTCATCACCTTGCTCATAGGTTTCAGTGGTTGACATGGTGCTTTTGAGCAAAGTGGAGAAAATAGATAAAGTAAACTGCTGCCCTTGCCTGCAAAAATACTGAGTTGTATGCTCGATCAATTTAGCAAGCAAGAGGGCGATTGAGCAAATTTGAAGTGGTTTTGTGGAAGACAGTTTGACTAGTCGCGCACGGGCTTTGACTGGTCGCGCACAGCCTGACTGGTCGCGCCCGTTGAGTTTTAACACTGCGGAGGAGCTGCTGACTGGTCGCGCACTGCCCAACTGGTCGCGCACAGCTCCTGAGTGGTCGCGCACCTGAAAATGACCCAAATTCTCTGCAATTCGCCTCCTTTCGCCTTCTTCGCCCTCTCACTCTTCTTTGCAAGCTCTTAGATGCACAATGAGGGTGTTTTAAAGGGAATTTGACTCTTTATAAGCCCAATTTGAAAAAATTTACTTACCAAACCCACTTTCTAATGTTTTGTTTTGACATTCTCTTTAACACTGTTTTGAGTTTGCTTTGTCCTGAATTTGACTTTTTGGGTGCTTTAACTCCGTTCTTTTTGCAGGTTGACCATCTGATGGACTCTAGTGAGGAGACCAGGGTTATTGCCGGCATTGTGAAGAATTTTTGAAATTTCCTTATTTTTTACAAAATTGACATGACCTTGGGCTTTAAAAACATGGTTTTTAAATCCAAGGTATAAATGAGCTGTACCTGATGAAAATATCAATGAAACATATTTACATACCTCCTTCCGGCTTGTTGGGGACCCATGGACCTCTGACTCATGATCTTGCAATGACATTTGACTGAAACCCTAGACCTTAGACTTTGGACTTCAAGACAAAACAAAACAAGCGTGACACAAGTTCATTAACTGATATGACATGATCCAGCAAAGCCAAGAAGGGAACAAGGACCAGCTCCTCCATCAGTTTTATGGCATGCCTAATGGAATGAAAAACTGACATCGATGAGACACCTACTTATGCATATGCAAAGAGTTTTTTTGATCACTGATGGAGGGCATCATGACCGACACTAACACCCCGGACCCCATAAAGTGGGGTTATAAGTACATCTCAAACCCCCTGTGACCCCCCCCCCTGCTACACAATCGGCGCAACGAAGGGGAGCTCTGTCCCCCCTCTAACCCCCCCGTTAACTACGTGGGCTAGTCATGGAAATAATATAACACAACCCAACATTTTTCTTTCCACAAGGGGCCACAAGATAGCTTAGTCATTTTTCCAACCTTGAAATGCCCATTGTCTCTCTACACCAAGAGAACTTCTCAGAGCTCATAGATTTTTTCAATGCATCTGCAATATTCTTCAAAGTGTCCACCTTTACCATCAACACCATTTTGTCTTCTATCATATCCCTCACAAAGTGATACTGAAAATCAATGTGCTTTGTCTTTGAATGATATGCGGGGTTCTTTGCCAAGAAAATTGCACTTGGGCTATCACAGTCTATCCTTATAGCTCCCTGTACTAACCCCATACTTGAACACAATCTCTGCAACCAAACTGCTTCCTTGCTTGCATGAGTGGCTACCATGTATTCTACCTCTGTAGTTGATAGTGTCAATACATATTGTTTCTTACTCATCCAACTGACTGCACCTCCAAATAGGTTAAACACATACCCACTTGTAGATCTTCTCTGATCCAGATCTCCAGCCTAGTCTGCATCAACAAAGCCACGAATATCCAACACTCTAGCCAATCCTGGTCTTCCTTGGTAGTACAAACCATAATCAATAGTGCCACGCAAATACCTAAAAACTCGCTTCACTGCTGTCCAGTGCTCCTTCCCTGGTTTTGACATAAACCTGCTCAATACTCCCACTGCATGTGCAATGTCTGGTATAGTACAGACCATTGCATACATCAGGCTACCAACTGCACTTTCATATGGAACATGGGACATGTGCTCTTCCTCTTCTTGTGTCTTGGGACACTGTTCAGCAGATAACGTCACACCTATAGGAATAGGAACCTTCACCGGTTTACTATCCTGCATATTAAACCTCTGCAGTATTGTCTCAACATACTTCCTGTGGTTTAACCAGAGCTTCCTCTTTGTACGATCTCTTTTAATTTCCATGCCCAAAATATAGTTTGCAACACCAAGATCTTTCATGTTGAATTTGGAGGACGATTGGGTCTTCAAATCCTGGATAATTTCTTTGTCATTTCCAACCAGCAACATATCATCCACATACAAGACCAGATAAATAACACGGTCACCAATTAATTTAAAATACACATAGTGATCTACTTTGCTTCTAGTGAAGCCAAGTCCTCATATAAATGTATCAAATTTCTGATACCACATCCTTGGTGTCTGTTTTAACCCATAAAGAGACTTCTTTAACTTGCAAACTAGTTCTTTCTTACCCTTCACCGCAAAGCCTTCAGGTTGCTTCATGTATATTTCCTCTTCCAAATCCTCATGAAAAAATGTTGTCTTCACATCTTTATGTTCCACCTCAAAATAAAAAGCAGTAGCAACAAATAAAAGTAATCTAATAGAAGTTACCTTGGCAATAGGAGAAAAAATATCACCAAAATCAATTCCCGGCACCTGGGAATAACCTTTTGCTACCAACTGAGCTTTGTATTTCTCCACCTTTGCTTCTGCATTTGTCTTCTTCTTGAACACACATTTGCTGCCAATAGGTTTCCTTCCAGCTGGCAACTCCACCAGATCCCAAGCCTCATTTTTGTGCAATGATTCCATTTCATCAACCATGGCCTCTTTCCAGAGTTTTCCATCCTCTGAATCTATTGCTTCCTTCACAGTTCTAGGATCATCTTCAGTAATAGATGAAGAAAAATTTGAACAGAAAGCAAATGGACTATACCTTTCTGGCTGCCTTCTTTCTCAAATTGATCTTCTCACACCTGGAGTTTGTGGCTCTTCATCTTTTGATTCCTCCTCTGCTGTAGAGTTTGATTCTTCCTCCTTAAGCTCAAACTCTATCTTCTCATGTTCCTTTGGTTGGACTTCATGTTTAATAACATCTTTTACCTCTCTGAACACCACATCTCGACTGTACACAACCTTCTGTGTGACTGGGTTCCAAAGCTTATAACCCTTTAAACAATCCTTATACCCAATAAAGATGCACTTTTTATATTTACTATCCAACTTGGTTCGTTTCTCCTTTGGAACATGTACATATGCATCACATCCAAAAACCCTCCAATGTGAAAGAGAGGGTTTCTTACCAGTCCATACCTCTTGTGGAGTCTTATCCTCCAACACTGATGAAGGTGATCTATTGACCAAGTAACTTACTATCTCCACTGCCTTTGCCCAGAATTCCTATCCTAACCCGGCACCATTGAGCATGCTTCTTGCCCTTTCCATCAACATCTTGTTCATTCTTTCTACAACTCCATTTTGTTGAGGTGTATATGGAGTAGTCTTTTGCCGTGCTATACCACACTTCTTACAGAATTCTTCAAATCCCTTACTGCAAAACTCTACACCATTATCTGTCCTCAGCACCTTTATCTTCTTCTCTGTCTAGTTTTCCACCAGAGCCTTGAATTCTTTAAACCTGTCAAAGACTTTAGATTTCTTCTTAAGGAAATATATCCATGTATTCCTTGATAAGTCATCTATAAATGATACATAGTACATAGAATTACCCAATGATGGAACCTTCACAGGTCCAAACACATCGCTATGCACAAGCTCTAATATATGTTTTTCCCTCTTACCACCAGAGGGGAAACTCACCCGATTATGCTTCCCATAAACACAATTTTCACAGAAATCAAAATCCAGAGAGCTATTACTCATACCTTCTACCATACCTTTACCATGGAGTATTCGAAGGCCCTTCTCTCCAAGATGTCCAAGCCTTTGATGCCACAACATGGTCTTCTCTCTAGAGACCACTAGATTTTCTGCTCCCCTTTCAGGAACCACAAAACTGTTGCACCCATCAACAATTGTGCTACCTTGTAGCTTGTACAGAGTTCCAATACAAACTCCCCGCATCAATACCAATGCTCCCCAAACCATCTTGCAGGTATCCTTCTCAAACACTGTTTTTACACCTGCATCATCTAGCTTGCTAACAAAAACCAGATTTCTGGCTAATTCGGGAATATGAAAAACACCCGGAAGTGTTCTAACCCTTCCACCTTACAGCTTCAAGTTTACTTTTCTACGACCAATGATTCTATCCTTCCTGCCATCTCCTAAGAAGACATCACCACCATCATATTTCTCATACTCGCAAAACCACTCTCTATGGGGAGTGAAGTGAAATGATGCACCTGAGTCAATCAACCATGCCTCATGATCTACATGTGTACTTGAAGAAGCCAAGTACACATCCCCACCTTCATCTGAGGTGGTTTTTGCCTCTGTAGAAGGAGAATCATTAGACCCCCTTCCTTTATCAAGAGTTTTAGAGTTACAATCCCTTTTTTAGTGCCCTTCCTTTCTGCATTTCTAGCACACCACCTTTACAGGTTTTCCTGGAGATTTAGATCTCCTTCTAGATTTAGATCTCCCACTCGATGACTTATTTTTGTTTTTTTTTCTGGCACCGTCCTCATATAGACAAGGCATCACCATTCTGGATCTCCATATTTTTCCATCTCATCTCCTCCATCAGCAAGGTTGAGACCATTTCATCAAACTGCAAGGCAGTTGCATTGATACCTATTGCAATAACCAAACTATCCCACGAATTTGGTAGAGAACACAACAAACTAATGCACTTATTTTCATCTAAAATTTTAATATCAACATATGCTAACTGACTTACCATGGTATTAAATGCATTTAGATGCTATTTCACCAAGTCTCCATCTTTCATCCTCAGGTTATATAGCTTTTTCCGCAAGAACAGTTTATTCACCAGAAACTTAGATTGGTACAAAGTCCCTAACTTGTCCCACAAAGACTTTGTCATAGCTTCCCCTGATACATCCAACAATACTGAATTTGAGACACACAATCGTATTGTGCTCTTTGCCTTCCAATCCAACTTCTTCCATTCTTCATTGGACACTCACATTGGTTTAGTACCCGGATCTACCATGATCCACTGATCTTTATCCACCAAAAGATCCTCCATCTTGAGTTTTCACAACTCAAAACTCTGACCATTAAATTTCTCGATCTCTATATTTCCACTGCTCACCATCTTCTTTCACCACCAGAATCGATCTTGCAGATCTCCCACTGAATAGTGTCTACCACAGGCCCAAGTGAAACCCCTCAACAACAAAGGCGTCTCCTTGAAGCCAAAATTGCTCTGATACCAAATGTAGGTTTTAACCCCGTATAGAAATTACCTGCATACGAATTCTAAAACAAAAAAAATAAACAATGCGAGAGCATAACACATAAAACACATATACACAGAGATTTTCCCCTGGATCCCAAAACCGGAACTACCAACTTGATTTTTCATTATGTTCCTCTCAATGTTATAATACATATTTATACATGCCGAAGCATCCAATACCATGGACCAAAAACCATCGTTTCCAAAAAACATGTGCGAAAATCATGCACAAAACCATAGGTGGATCCGCCGAACCTAACATAGGGTCCAAAACCAAAATTTTCTAGGTACTGCCCTAGACCCTATAAAGTGGGGTTACAGGTACATCTCAAAGCCCCTTTGACCCCCCCACCCTACTACACAATTGGCGCAATGAAGGGGGGCTCTACCCCCCCTCTAACCCCCCAGTTAACTACGTGGGCTAGTCGTGGAAAAATATAACACAGCCCAACAATTTATTTTTCAAAATCTCCTTCTCACTGAAACGATTTGGCCTAAGTTTACTTCTTAAGAAAGTTTGTATTTTGTATCTTGGTATTCAAGGCTTCGTTTTGAAGTTCTTGGTTGTTCTGGTATTCCAGAACATGAAATTGTTTTCAATTTCGTTATCAGCCCAGATTTCAAGTTCTCTTGCTTTGCTTTCCCTTGTTTGGTGGCCTTATTGCTTTTCTTGCTTTTTGAGAGTCTTTTTGAAAAGTTTGAAAGTATTTCTTTCTTGGCTTTTTGGTCAGTTTGTCGAAATCTTTTACTGCTATTTGGGTCAGTTTGTACAAGTTGTAGTCTTTCTTGTTCAAGTTTCGTTCCTTTTCGAGTTTATAACTTGCAAGATTAAAAGATTCCTTGTGCTTATTTATTGATCTTTTGAGTTTTGGTAGTACTCTTGTGACTTCAAAAATTTGTTTTTGTTTCCTTAAAAGAAAAAGCTCAAAAACATTGCTTTGTTTTTCTTTTTCCAAGTTTTTGGTTTATGGTTTCATTTGCTTCATTGTTGAAAGGTGAATTGCAATCTTTTGCAATTTGTTCTGCTTGTTTTGAAGAGAGATTTGTGTTCAAATTTTTGTTCTCTTTAGTTTTAAGTTGACTCATTATCTCTACAAAGTATTGCATTTGCTTATTAAGGTTTTTTAGGATCTTGTATCATCATTGTAACTTGCGTTAGGATAGTTTTCATTTTAAGGCATCTTAGTATTTTTAGTTTTTGGGTGTGTGAAGATTTTTTTAGAAAAGAAAATAAAAATATTCTGCTTTATATAAGTTTTTGTAGAAGCAAAGTAGAGATCCCTCTTCATCGAAGAAAATGACTGCATTCATATAGTTAGTTTTATATTGATTTCTTTTGCGTCATAAAAATATCAACAGTTTCACTCTCGTAATTTCCCCTGACTTAATGAAAAGCTATATAAAATCAAGCAGTTAATCAAATGAACTAGAATTTTTATTGTTGTCATTAAACAAACACAACAAGTTTAGGTTCATTAGGGCCTTGGATTAGGTGAGTGGAGAGTTAAATCTCCAAGGCCGCTCAAATTACAAAATGTAGAAGTTGAATAAAGAGTGAAACCCAATATCGTTAGAAAGACCGGGAAAGCTCCATGACTGGGAGTTAAGCATAAGGGAGAGTGAAGACAAGGAAGAGAAATACCCCCTCTCTAGCTTGTTGGATCCTGCCTCGCGACTGTTCTGCCTAGATTTTGATACAAGTTGGTGTCCATAGTTACCTTTCCTAGGAATCGCATAGGTGGCTTTGGAGGGGAATCCTGTGGCACTTGAGGCTGACGTTGCATCACTTTCAATAGTACTTCTGGAGGGTACCCTTGCAAAGCTTGGGTGCTTGCACTGGCAAAGGTTGTTGTCTAGAGGTTAGCGTAATTGCTTCTGATACCTTCACTAGTAGACCTGAGGCGTAATTACCCCAGTCTATTTTTGGAAGACCCTTGATTTTGGCTTTCTTGTATTTTGGTGTCTGGTCCTAATCACTCGGAGTGGAAATACTTGAGAGTTGTTTGATTGCTTGTATCTTTAGGGACTTTTAGAGAGTTCTCTTTCCTCCTAGTTGGCCTAGCTTTATAACTTTTTTGAGTCTTTAAGTAGATTTCTTAAAAATAATTCAAAGTGGTTGATTGACCAGCTCATCGGTTTAGGAGACTTCATGGGCTATCACCTATGAGTCTTGAGCCTTCTCCTCAAAGGCATAGGAGAAATACAACCAGTGGTTTTCAACCAGTGGCAGCAGGTGGATTGGAGATTGATCCTCTGGTTGGAGTCATTGGTTCAGAAGATAGACCTGGCACAAGTAGAGAGTTAGAGAGGAACACTCCAATTCTTTCTCGATTCCTCTTCCAGTTGGAAGATAATATTGAGGTTGAGGAGCTTCCTGAGTTGGTTGTAGCTCCTAATTCTCCTCTTCCTCCTGATCATCCAAATATTCTATTGTACATTGGAACTCTTACCAACAGGCCTTCGAGTCCAGGTTTACATCAATTTATTCCTTCGATGACCAGCACTGGAAGCATGGCATCCATGACAAGTTCTACGAGTATGCAGACTCCCATATCTATACAAGGAGGAGGAATAATTTCTACACCTTCTGTTACTCCTAGCACTGCTATATTTGGTTTTACTTCCATTCCATCATTAAGTGGAAGTTCTCAAGCTATTGCCTTTGGCATTGGTTTTTTCCCTTTTGGAATCCCGATTAGCGCAATTCCTTCGGTTCCATTGAGTATTCCATCAGGTGCCTCCACATCCATGGCAAGTGGATCAACTTATTTTCAGGGTTTCTCATTTAGGGGTGGTCATATACCACATTCCAATCCAACTGTGGGGTTCATGCCTTTTTCCTTTTCAGGTCAAGGTAATAATCCATTTCAAAGTTGTACAAACCATGCTGTTAGTGGTTTAGGAGCCAAGAATCAATCATATTTCAGTCAACAGGGGAATATGCCATATTCTTTTGTCAATTCTTTTCAAAACTTTTCTCCCTATTCTAATACATGGAATCCTTATTAGGGGCTTTCTGCTCCTTTTAACACTTCATTAGGGGGTAACTTTACTAGTTACAGAGGATTTGTAGCAGGAGTTGGTCAAACTCTAAATTTTGTTGGATCACAATGTTCTCCTTATGGTTCAATTGGGTCTATAAATTACTTCAGACAACTTGGTGCCTTCACAAATCTAGGTCATTCTTTTCAAAACGTTGGGAGTTCCACCCACACTGGGTGGAATCCTCAGGGTCCGCCACAACTCCCTTTTCTAGTAATGTTAAACTTGCCATATCTCACTAAATTGACTAATGAACCAATTAGGTATAACCTCGTTTGGCCTCCGGTACCAACCAAACTTCCCTCCGATATCCCAAAATTTGAGGGGAAGACAGGTGAAGATCTAGGTGACCACATAACCACTTTCCACTTATGGTGTTCATCCAACTCCCTGATAGACGATTCAATCAGGTTGAGATTATTTCAACATACCCTAACTGGAAATGTAGCTAAGTGGTACATAGAGCTACCAGGGGGAACCTTTACTTCTTTCGGTGATTTGGCTACTATCTTTTTGAACCATTTTCAATTGCATGTTCGATATGATGCCAGAACTGAGCTTCTGGCTAATTTCCAACAAGATCAGGCAACTCACATTTCTGATCATATTCAAGAATGGAGGAGAAGGAAGAGGCTCATCAAAGCCGATATCCCACAATAATTCCTTCTCGAATGGTTTCTTAAATCATTACAACCTGAGATCTCTAAGGACGTGTCCCTCTCTGATGTTTTCACTGAAGAGCGGGTTATTTTTAGGGCCTAGCTATTATAGACATATTTGGGCACTGCAACCCCAATCACATATGTCGATAAAACAATGGAAATTTAACCCCTAAAAGTGTTGTTTCATACCCTCAAGGATCATGGTCAACCGATTACATCATTTCCCAGAAGTTCCACCTGAAAAACCACTCAGAACTAGCAAAAACTGGACCATACTGACTGCTCCTTCGTCAAGGTGTGATGCATACTAACTTCTACACTAGGCAAGTGTGATGCATACTGAAGAGGCCTTCTGTGGGGTGCGATGAGCGAGAATGGACAAATGTATGAGGCAGCTTGCTAAGTGGATGCTCATGGAATCTTCCATAAACTTCCTCTATGACACTTGCCTCTCTAAATTCGCCCAGGGATGTGTTGGAAATAATACTGAGAGGGGGGTGTGAATCAGTATTATCACATCAATAAAACTTTTTCATTTCCATATTCATATTCATATATGCTACTTCCACAACTTCTTATGATTCATTTAGTTGATCCTTAATGAGTGCATTAGAACATTATCAGCCATATTAACAGTAAACAGGTGCAGTAAAATAGAACAAATCATCACACATAAGCCACACACATGAACACCATGATATAAGGTGGAAACCCAATGTGGGAGAAAACCACCTGCTGCAAGTCATCTCAATCTTCTTCTTAATAAGAAAATCCTTTTACAATATTTCTGTACTGGTGCAGTCTTATACCAGTATGCAGACTTCTACCTGCAGAGAGCTACAACCCCCATAGTTCTTGTACTAGCCGATCCATTTACTAGTACACAGGCTGCTACCTGCTACAATGCTCCAAAGTTTTCAACTGCTACTAGAAGGGAGCTACCACCCCCGTAGCTCTTGTACTAGCTAAGATACTAGTACGTAGGCATCGACCTACAATCTTCTCTCCACCGGGTACCACGTTTCATACAATTTCAGACTGGATACACTTGAAGCACAACACATAATTTGAAAGGCCACATTTCATCCAATTTTCATACTAGACCCATAAATATCATTGAAGCACATAATCAATCAATCTTCTGAATCACCCAATCACCAGATCAATACATATACAAGGATAATATGAGTGTTAGCAACCCGATCTAGTCCATTAGATCCATTACTAGATCTCATCCATCAACACAATCAATCAAACTAAATATGTAGAATACTGACATCATTAAACAGTCATCAGAACACATCGACAGCCTGAACCACCTGTAACTTTAAACATCATAGCTCAAATGGTATATGCTACTACAATGAACCAAACCTGCGTACATACATGCTTTCACCAAAGCCAACCCGCTTACAGATCTATAAATATTCAATCATGACTTGCAGCGATTTCAAACTTAAGTTATACCCAGCTCAGATCATTACAAGCGTCAGTATACAGATCTAGAATAAGCATAATCAACTATATAGAGATAGTTCATTTCAAACCATTTGATCCCGATCTATCCTTAGATCTTGTTCTCCATCAACCGGTGAGATCCCTCTTTAGCTCAGATCCAGATATGCACCATAACCCAATCACAATATTCCAGATCTAGATATTCAATAATTCAGATGATGCTTTGCCAAATGATCTCCTTCCTCTTTTATAGCCTTAGTCCTTTCTCAATACCATGGTCCAAAACCATAGGATCAAAAAACTGTTGGACTAATACCATGAACCAACCATGAAAGTGCGTGAGATCAATACTTTTGGATGCAATACCACAGACCAAAACCATAGGATCAAAAACTGTCAGACTAATACCATGAACCAACCATGAAAGTGCGTGAGATCAAAACTTTTGGATGCAATACCACGGACCAAAACCATAGGATCAAAAACTGTCGGACTAATACCATGAACCAACCATGAAAGTGTGTGAGATCAACACTTTTGGATGCAATACCACAGACCAAAACCATAGGATCAAAAACTGTCGGACTAATACCATGAACCAACCATGAAAGTGTGTGAACTTTTCTCTTGCATGAAAGTGCGTAAACTTTTCTCTACATGAAATAAACTTTTCTCTGCATAAAAGTGCGTGAACATTTCTCTACATGAAATAAACTTTTCTCTGCATAAAAGTGCGTGAACTTTTCTCTACATGAAATAAACTTTTCTCTGCATAAAAGTGCGTGAAATTTTCTCTACATGGAATAAACTTTTCTCTGCATAAAAGTGTGTGAACTTTTCTCTACATGAAATAAACTTTTCTCTGCATAAAAGTGCGTGAACTTTTCTCTACATGGAATAAACTTTTCTCTGCATAAAAGTGCGTGAACTTTTCTCTACATGGAATAAACTTTTCTCTGCATAAAAGTACGTGAACTTTTCTCTACATGAAGGAAACTTTGTTGCACTATAATTTATCAAATAAATTTGCTGCACTATAATTTATCATTTGTGTGATTTTCCATCAAGGACAACACTTGTCTCATAATGCCAACAATCTCCCCCTTTGGACTTGTCATACTGAGAATTGTCATCTGATATCTCTTCCGTAGATTCATCTAGATATATATAAGTGAGTTGGTCTTCTATGAGTTGTTTGCCATCAAGTACAACACATGCATCATAATGCCAACAATCTCCCCCTTTGGACTTGATGACAACAATACCAAATCACTCTCCCCCTTTGACATCAAGGGCAAAGGGCGAACCAAGATATTCTCTTTCCTAGAAAGGCATTCCGCTGTTCATACTCCCCCTGAGTACCTGTTGAAATCTCTGAATGAGCTCCCCCTTTGTATATGCCAAGGTGTACCAATCTGTTCATGCTACATGTTGAAATTTCTGCTCTTGCTGAATTGTGTTTTTCATGCTCCCCCTGTATGTAAGCAAGGTCTGCAAAAAGGTGTTCTACAAGAACATGAATCTATACATCATACGTGACCTTCTTAGCACCAAATACTCATACATACATCCATCTCCCAACCAAGTGGGGATATACCAGAAAATGACAACCAAGTACATTACATCATTCATCCCAGGCATAGTGGGGAAACCAACATAGGCCGTTACATGACCTTGATATCATCAAATGACTACAATAGATAGAGACACACTATTACATCATGAGTCTTGATATGACCTTTACATCGAATGATATACATGACATTTATAACAGAGACCAAACACCTAAATAAGATCATGATAAACATCAGCAACGACACTGAATGATCTGCTCCATAGCATCTGTCACCAGCAACTTGTATTAGTGCATGAATCATCAAGGTATGTCCGTATCAACTCATCCTTTTGAACAGAATTCTGTATATACATAATCATTCTATCATATGTGAGAAACACCATAGCCATCCAAATCTGCATGGACCAAGTATCATCAATTGGGAATATCAATCAACATATGTACGAAACAACCTATCATCATAAAGGTAAGAACTCATCATCATCAAGTCTCCAACAATGCAACTTTGAATAATCATCCATGTATCCAGCCAACAATCCTCATCCATATATGTGCCAAGAACAATAGGAATCCTACATCATAACTGTAATATATGATCTTTATGCATATGACGGCAACAGCATATGAGTGACTCATCATCAAGTAAAGAAGATGTGAATTCAAGCTAAGTACTTCTCCTTATCCTTATGAAGATCACCATGTAAGCACCATTAGAGGATCAATCACAAATCGGATCTAAATATCAACTATGTAACCCCAAGAATCATCTGAACAACTCATAACCATATCATAGCAAGATGAATCATTTATCCATATAAGCATCATCACCAAGGACTATTAACCATAATGCAAACAATGCATTAAAAGCATATGCTCCCCCTAAACCTGTGCCATCTTGTTTACTGTCAGATCTGATCATTCATATCATCAAGAAGTATCAATACATCATCATTATCAAGTTAGAAACAAAACACTTCTAACCATCAAGTCATTTCCACACATCATCAGCAAATTGTAACCATTATCCAAAAGCGCAAATAATAAACCGAACCATGACTGATCCTTTTCCTGAACCTGTCCCTACTACCTTTCCTCAAACAATCATATACGCGACTATGCCATAACCAACTCGCGTATATACGTGACTTCTCTTTAAGAAACTTGTGCATGAGATTTAGGACACTGAAGTTTTACATTTCCAGCTCCCTCTAATTCTGTTATGTCTGTATGTTGTGTTGTGCCGCCTCTTTCTGACTGTACTTCTTTCTTCTTCCACATCTTCAAGTGTGATGATGATGTTTTCTCCTTTTGGTATGGTGCCCATACTTTGTTCCTGCATTCCTTAGCTATATGTCCAAGCTTGTTACATGCATAGCATCTTACATGTTTCATATTCCTCCTGTAGCAATCAGCAACTTTGTGACCAAACAAATTGCAAGAAAAACAATATCCATTGAAGTACCTGGAATGTGATGATCTTTCGGTGTGATGATCTTGAACCATCCTTCTTCTGCATCTAGCTGCAACATGTCCAAGATTATGACATTCATAACATTCAATATTATTCATCTATGTAAATGACCGACCATAGTTAGGAGTAAGATATTTTCTTTGAGGAGTCTCTTTCCTTGATTGTTGATGGGGTTGACCTTTCATCTCCTTGTTGATCATTTTAGATTTCTCTTTAGAGTTCCTCGCCTCACCTTGTGAACTAGATTCACCTTCAACAGATTCATGAAAACCAAGACCAGTTTTGATAGTAGGAGATCTTTGACTATTAAGAATATCATCCAAGACTTTAGTACTATCTTGAAAACGTAAGAGCTTATCCTTTTCTTCTAATTTACTTTTCAAGATATTTACCTCAACCTAAAGTTGTTCTTCTTTTTCTAGATATTGCTTCTTCATGTCTTCTTCAGCTTTCCTTTCTTCTTCCAACTGATGCTTTAGCTTGAGAATCTCCTTTTCTTGTTCTTCATTCAGATCCTGTTGCATTTGACGAATTCTGAAGGCACATTCTAGCTGAGATTTTAAGCTAATAACTTCGTTTCCCTGTTTTTCAATATCTTGGACTAGATCTTTATTCTGCTTCTTTGATTCTTCAAGATCTTCCTTTAGAGAGCGGATCATGGCTTCAAGACTTTCATAGTAACTGGATCTATCTCTGAGTTTCTTGATGGTTGTGTTCTTTTCATTGACTTCATTTCTTAGAGATGTTGCTTCAACCTGCAACTTTTGATATTTCTCCTTGAATAACTCTCGTTGAACCTTTTGTCTAGTAACAGCTTCTTTGAGGGCACCACTCTTTATGTTCAGAAGTCTTTCTTGTTCACTAATTTTGTTTGTCAGCCTGTTAAATTCTGCTTCTATTTGATATCCTTCTTCCTCACCCATAAGAGCACATTCAATTGTTTCGTTATCACTTCCATCTTTTCCAAATGGATAGATAGTTGGAACATCAGAGGATAGCAAATTCATACCTGATAGTTCATCTTCATTCTGAAATGATTCCGAATCTGAATCTAAATCTGAAGAGCTTCTTATACCTAATCCCCAATCGATTCTCCCACTGTCATAGCTCTTCTGAGATGTCTTCTTCTTCTTATGAGATTTCTTCTTAAGCTTCTTTCCCATTGTTCCACGGATCTCCTTCAAGCGATCAAGCTTCTACCAAAGGACCTGCTCTGATACCAATTGTTGGAAATAATACTGAGAGGGGGGGGGGTGAATCAGTGTTATCACATCAATAAAACTTTTTCATTTCCATATTCAGATTCATATATGCTACTTCCACAACTTCTTATGATTTAGTTAGTTGATCCTTAATGAGTGCATTAGAACATTATCAACCATATTAACAGTAAACAGGTGCAGTAAAATAGAACAAATCATCACACATAAGCCACACACATGAACACCATGATATAAGGTGGAAACCCAATGTGGGAGAAAACCACCTGCTGCAAGTCATCTCAATCTTCTTCTTAATAAGAAAATCCTTTTACAATATTTCTGTACTGTTGCAGTCTTATACCAGTATGCAGACTTCTACCTGCAGAGAGCTACAACCCCCATAGTTCTTGTACTAGCCGATCCATTTACTAGTACACAGGCTGCTACCTGCTACAATGCTCCAAAGTTTTCAACTGCTACTGGAAGGGAGCTACCACCCCCGTAGCTCTTGTACTAGCTAAGATACTAGTATGTAGGCGCCGGCCTACAATCTTCTCTCCTCCGGGTACCACGTTTCATACATTTTCAGACTGGATACACCTGAAGCACAACACATAATCTGAAAGGCCACGTTTCATCCAATTTTCATACTAGACCCATAAATATCATTGAAGCACATAATCAATCAATCTTCTGAATCACCCAATCACCAGATCAATACATATACAAGGATAATATGAGTGTTAGCAACCCGATCTAGTCCATTAGATCCATTACTAGATCTCATCCATCAACACAATCAATCAAACTGAATATGTAGAATACTGACATCATTAAACAGTCATCAGAACACATCAACAGCCTGAACCACCTGTAACTTTAAACATCATAGCTCAAATGGTATATGCTACTACAATGAACCAAACCTGCGTACATATGTGCTTTCACCAAGGCCAACCCGCGTACAGATCTATAAATATTCAATCATGACTTGCAGCGATTTCAAACTTAAGTTATACCCAGCTCAGATCATTACAAGCGTCAGTATACAGATCTAGAATAAGCATAATCAACTATATAGAGATAGTTCATTTCAAACCATTTGATCCTGATCTATCCTTAGATCTTGTTCTCCATCAACCGGTGAGATCCCTCTTTAGCTCAGATCCAGATCTACACCATAACCCAATCACAGTATTCCAGATCTAGATATTCAATAATTCAGATGATTCTTTGCCAAATGATCTCCTTCCTCTTTTATAGCCTTAGTCCTTTCTCAATACCACGGTCCAAAACCATAGGATCAAAAAACTGTTGGACTAATACCATGAACCAACCATGAAAGTGCGTGAGATCAACACTTTTGGATGCAATACCAAGGACCAAAACCATAGGATCAAAAACTGTCGGACTAATACCATGAACCAACCATGAAAGTGCATGAGATCAACACTTTTGGATGCAATACCACAGACCAAAACCATAGGATCAAAAACTGTCGGACTAATACCATGAACCAACCATGAAAGTGTGTGAGATCAACACTTTTGGATGCAATACCACAGACCAAAACCATAGGATCAAAAACTGTCGGACTAATACCATGAACCAACCATGAAAGTGTGTGAACTTTTCTCTTGCATGAAAGTGCGTAAACTTTTCTCTACATGAAATAAACTTTTCTCTACATAAAAGTGTGTGAATATTTCTCTACATGAAATAAACTCTTCTATGCATAAAAGTGTGTGAAGTTTTCTCTACATGAAATAAACTTTTCTCTGCATAAAAGTGCGTGAACTTTTCTCTACATGGAATAAACTTTTCTCTGCATAAAAGTGCATGAACTTTTCTCTACATGAAATAAACTTTTCTCTGCATAAAAGTGCGTGAACGTTTCTCTACAGGGAATAAACTTTTCTTTGCATAAAAGTGCGTGAACTTTTCTCTACATGGAATAAACTTTTCTCTGCATAAAAGTGCGTGAACTTTTCTCTACATGAAGGAAACTTTGTTGCACTATAATTTATCAAATAAATTTGCTGCACTATAATTTATCATTTGTGTGATTTGCCATCAAGGACAACACTTGTCTCATAATGCCAACAATCTCCCCCTTTGGACTTGTCATACTGAGAATTGTCATCTGATATCTCTTCCGTAGATTCATCTAGATATATATAAGTGAGTTGGTCTTCTATGAGTTGTTTGCCATCAAGTACAACACATGCATCATAATGCCAACAGGATGAATAAGAGATCCAACAAATATCCAAGTGGAACTAAGAACTACAAGTGGAATGACACTAATCAAAAATGCAGAGATGACTCACACCTTTGCAAATATCTATAAATGGATCCCTCATCTGAGAGATCTAGAGGTGAGAATTTTGTAATTTGTAAAAAGTGTTGTTAGTTTACCTGTGAGAAGAAGCATTGTATTGTTGGGTGATATTGCTTTTCATGAGGTGAAGAGGGCTTTGATGCTGGGAGTGTTAGTGTCAGTATCTTCATCCCTCCGTCAAAGATAAAATCCTCTTGTTGCATTACATATTAGGTGTCCCTCTCAGTCAACTGCATTCCATTAGGCACATGGATCATCTGACGGTAGTGGATTCTCCTACAGTTTCCCTCATGTCATTTACCTACTGGCTTATGTGTATTCATCAAAAATTGTATATAGTCACCTTTTTTGTCTTAAAGATTGTAGAAGTCTTTACTAGGGTTTCATTGTCATTTTTTTCTAGGGTTTTATTATGATTTCATCAAAAAGTGTTTCAAAGTGTCCAATAACAACTAGCAGGGACATGAGGATGTTCCAATCTCAATAAAATTTATAATCAAGTATTCAGAGATGTGTCTTTCCTCAAAACTCTGTTTTGAGGAAAAATAGAGTATTTTTGCTTTTACTGTACAAATTTATGTAATTTTATCCCTTCATTTGTAAATTTCTTCACCTACAACCATGGTCACTTTTCCTAGTCTCAGTAGCTCCAAACCCCAGCAAAACAAGCAAAATACAGGTCATTCAGTCCATCACAACTTCTAATAAAGTCAAAAAGTTCAAAATAGAGTTCAAAATAAAGTCATTTTCAAAACATTGTAAAATTGGGTTTTGCAAACAAAAAATTTAAAGACTCCTTATATATAAGTCATGTCTCCAATTTGAAAAGCTCATTTTCACTCTTGGAAGCAAAGCAGAGCCGTGTCTAGCGTGAGCAAGAGAAATTTGGAGAAGTTTGCCAAAAAATAGAGGTGCAGTGCATTTGGTAACTAGCGCGGCATACATAGTAGGCATGGCTCATTGGGTCGCGATATTCAGTGCAAATTTACACGGATGCGGCGCACATAATTGGCACGACGCATTAGGTTTGATGAGTGGCACATACAGCCAGCAAGCCCGAGATCTTCACCAACTCACTCCAAATTGCCCAAAACATGTGGATCATCATTTTTGCAAGTAGGTTGAGCCTCTATCACTGCTTTTCATCCGATTTTGGTGGTTGTTTTATGGTGGTTGGCTAAGAAAATCAAACCCTACCTCTCTCTCCAAAGAAAATAGTGCTAGGGTTTGTATTAATTATTTGGCTACCAAGTCATTCCATCATCTTTCCACTCCCTCACCTCATTTTCCCTGATCTCCCTATTCCCTAAATTCACACATTCCTAAACATCATCTATTCCTACCCGAATTCGCATTTCCCAAAATCCCTAGTTTTAACTTTCCCAAAACCCAAATACAAATTCCCAAACCCTAGTCCCATACCAAAAGCTCCCAAATTACTCTCTAATTCCCTGTTCCCTTAACTAAACCTTGTCCCATTTGTCCTTAAATCCCTCATTGTTTCCTCCCTCCACAAGCCCTCATATCACTTTTTCCCTTGGTGGAAAAAGTGAAAACACATCATAAATCACCTATTTCTCATCAAGACAGTTCATCCACTAGCAGAAATGGCATCTAATCCCTCATATGATTATAAAGAGGAGACACACAGTGACTCACCTACAGAGGTACATGCACCCATGAGGCCTCATAGAGGTGGCAAGCATATTCAAGAAGAACCAACCACTCTTGCTGAGTTACAGGCCTGCCCTCTTGCCATCTCTTGTTTTCAACACCAGTCCTGCTATGAATTTTGTAAGAAGGTTGCTAGCATTTAGTTTCATCATGAGTTGGCTCATTTGTTTGTGTTGCATTTACATGATGGTCAAGCCACTCTAGCTAGTGTCACTTTCACATTAACACTAGAATCTATTTCACTAGCAACCAGTATTCCTAACATTGGAGAGCAATGGAACAAGAGGCAACAAATTGATCTGCAGCATTATGAACCATACATCAAACCTGGCTATTTGAGACAACTCAGAGTATTTCCTTGTTGGTACCTCAAATATTCTTATGCTCCTTTGATGAAATTGATCATGTAGTATTTCGGTTGTGAGGGCTGGTTTTCCCGTTTATATGCTTATCATATCAGGTTGCTGATGCATTTTACCAGGGTAAGATGATGAATCTCCCATACTTCATGTGCCAAAATATCGAGAAGATGACCACTCTAGTGCAACACAAGACTCCTCAGCAGCGGTTCAACAGTATATATCATTTTTGTCTCATTAAGATTGTGGTCATCCATTAGCTTGGCTTGCAGGGCATCACTTGGGAGGACTTCATTTCTCGTGAGTTTTTCACAGCTCCTCAGGGACCTTCAGAGACTTTTCATGAGATAGGTGGACCTTCTTATCAGCATGAGGGTCACGAGACACAAAACACTAGCATGCCAGTGTTTATCACTTATCAGAAGGGAATTAGACGGTTGTTCACAGTAGCGAAGCGAGTATTATCTCCACCTACGATGGAAGGGGTCTCGCTTCCGTCATCAGCACAACAGGTTTAGGACAAAGGCAAGAGGCCACTATAGGATGAAGGACCATCAGGTGAGCATGAGACTGATTTCATTCTCATTGAGGGTGATGATACTGATATGGGCCCGCAAAGCACAAATCTCAAAGAAGTCATTCAAGAGAAGCAGGCGGACATCAATGCCTTGTCCCTCAACTTGGAGAGGGCCAAGTGGAAAATAAAGTATTTGGAGCAAAGAAATAAGCAACTTGAGGATCAACAAGCTATGATGGAATTACAAATCATTAAAGAAAACCGGCAAGAAATCAAGAGGGCACAAGGCAAGTTGACACCCATTGAGCAAAAGGACGAGGACCGGGAATATGTGTTGGAGAAAGTGAATATTTATTTGGAGAAGTTGTTGGAGAAGTCCAATAGGGAGAAAGCAATGTTGAGGCGCATGGCCCACCATTACATGGCGAGGAATATGAGTTGCAAGGCAAGAATCAGAAACTTGAAAGCAAAGTTGAAAAGGGCATCGAGGAGGCGAAAGGAGCATGATAAACTTCAAATATTGGCTGAGGCTTCCTTGGCCCAACACAATGTTTGATGAAGAAGAATTAGCCCAAATTTCAAAAAATTTGGGGCATTTTTGAAATTTTTGGCACAAAAAATAGGATTTTCTGCCGTATGCGCCGCGCCACGTGGCGCTCGCTTTTGCTAGGAGCCTCTAAATCACAAAAACTCAACATTTTCGGATTTGGCATGGAAAAATATGTTTGCCTATCAATGGCCAAGAAATTTGGACAGGTTTTGAGCCCTCAAAAAGGTCAAAAACACAAGTGACCTCACTGCCCCTATTTTGACACACAGGAAGCAGTGTTGGGAAAACTGAATTCTGGAGGGGCAAATGGAGGCCAAATTAGAAAATTCCAATTAGGTTGGAAAGTAGACAGGTAGACATTTCCAACAAGCACACTTGGAGTGAATTGGACATCGAGAAGGCCTCCAAAAGTGGGTCCAAACAGGTGCTACGCATAGAGAATCAGGCATGGCACATAGAGGAAATCTTGCCAGTTTAACCAAGTATTACTCTGTTTTTCGCCCAGCTTTGGCCAGTTTGACATTTTCACTTTCTTAATGGAAAATTTGTGATGTAATTAAAGGTACATGGATGGATCATGATGTAAATATGTCAAATTTTCACTTATGGAGGTAGATTCATCAATTTAAAATTTGTTTGAAACTGAAGTAATCAGTTCCCTTGTTTCTAGAGGCATGCTGTTCTATTGCCTAATTTCTAGTTTTCAGTTTAGAATTAGTTGGAACAACTCCTAAACATGTGAGCTCCAAACCTAGAGGCTAGGATGAGTTATGGTTTGTCTATATTATGTTGTTTTTCAGTCATTAGCATGGTTGGACTTTTGAGAAAACCTTGAGCTTCCTTGTACACTCATATCAGCATTTTGGCTAAGGAATTGAGACCAGGATTTGTAGCACTCTTTGGGATCCATGTGGCAATTTGTCTTGGTACAGTGCTTTCCTTTGTAATTGTGAATTTATTTATGTGATTGTATGCCATAATCTCTCTTATTTCTTCTCAGCTAAATCAAACAAGAGTGTAAGTAGAATCCATTGAAATTGCAGTGATCTACTTGAGGTTTTCTTTAGTCTTCGATGTTTTCAGCTGTTTGGAGAGGTTCCGTGAGTTTTCTTGCCTTCTTCAGCTCCTAACTTGTCTAGTCCTTCCATCTCATTCAATTTTAAGTGCCAAAAACAATTGCCTACCTTGCCCCATTTAGATCTCTGCAAGACTGAGCCTCAATCCCTGCACCCAAAATCTACCTTTCTATTTGAGCCAACAAAACACCATTTTATTCAATCAAAATTTTTCACAATATATCTAGCCTAAGATCAGTATTTCTATCAGTCATCTCAAGCCCTCATCAATCATAATTTTCTGAGATTAACTTAGAGACAGCCCTCTCTCGACTTTGTAGGGCTAGCTACCAGGTTAAGCATGGTTTGATGTTGGCCCTGGATCCTACCTTCCTCAGCCTAAGGTAAATCTAGGCACTAACATAGTGGCAACTCCACTAGGGAAGAGATTGTTTGTTTGTTAGTGTTATTCGTTTTATAAACTACAAACAGAGCCCGAACATTAGCCAGGTAGCCTTCGAAATGCTTTTTCTTTGCATTAGCACAAGTAGATAAACGCTATTTCAATCAATCTCCAGTCTAGTCTTATAAACGGAATATATAACTTACAAATCACCCTGTACATTTCATAATTCTAAGCTTTTGGATGATAAGTTTAGGATTTGATAGGCTGAACAAGTTGTTAATGTCCATTTGATTTCTTGGAAATAATAGCACACTGGCTTCCAGAAGACATACTAGAGCAAATCTGGATCCTGATCCCCCTCCTGTGTACGAAAATCCCAATCTTATTTCGAGAATCCTTCGTCAAGGAAGTTCTGTGATTCCCATGTTCAAATCTCAATCATGTCCTATTGGCTTTGAGTATCTCGAGGATCTTGAGTTTGTTTATCAGTTCGAGTTGTCTTTGTTTGAAACCAAATCTAAAAGTGTTGTTGCTTCAACTACCTTAAATCCTGAGTTTATTAGAAATCTTGAAACTGAAAGGGCTAATAAATCCATTGACGATTATATCTTGAATCAGCTCCAGACTTCAATTGTGGCTTCTAATATTGTTGATTTCTTAGAGACTTCTTCTGCAACCCTTGGGTCATCTGCAATTGCATCTAGCTCAAAAATTCCCATCGAACCGCCTTTCATTCCCACCATCCCTGTGCAGACTATTGTTTCTGATAAAAAATCTGCAGTAGTGTCACCTCCATCCACTCCTACTCCTCAAACATCCAAGATTGCTTCACCTCCACACACACCTCCTCATACCCCCCATACATCAGCTGCACCCACTCCCCCAACATCCCCAAGACCGATTGCAAATCCACCAAGAGCAATGGCTGCTCGTTTTGTACCCCTCGTGCTGCCTCAAAATTTGGATGATATGCCCACCGATTATCAAAGCAAAATTCCTTTGTTTGATGGTACTCCTCATAGTGTTACAGCTCAGCAACATGTGGACAGAATGACGGATTTCTTTGATATTCATGAGATTGATGCAGAAAATGTGACCATGAGACTGTTTGTACAAACCTTTGGTGGTGAAGTGAGGAAATGGTTCAGAGCTTTGCTGGCTGCAAGCATCACTACATTGGCCAATCTACAGAGACAATTCTTGGACCACTGGGAAGTGAAGAAAAATCCTCTTCAGATCCTTTTCGAATATGAGCACATCAGGCGGAACGTTGGTGAGTCTGTCCAAGATTATTGTATTATATTTTGTTATGTTTACAATGCAATTCCTAATCATATAAAGCCACCCATGGGGCTAGCCTTGATTAAGTTTCCGGATAGTTTTGACACTGATATGGCTTATCAATTAAGAGAGAGAGATTTGGCCACTTTGGAGGACATGTAGAAGATTGCAGTCAGTGTTGAAGCAAATCTTCTTGCCAAGAGAGCTAGAGCAAAGGCTGAAAAGAAAGTCACAATAAAAGAAGAGTCTTCCTCATCAGATCAAGTGCTTCGAAAGGTGGAGCAGATGCTTGATAGGATGAAACTTGACAAGTCTGAACCATAAGTCAAAAATCCTAACTTCCGTGGCCAGCAGCAACCACAATATAGGATCAAACAAAGAGAGCAGCGAGCCCAAGATCAAGCAGCGCAGCAGCAGGTGCAGACACCTCTACAACAGAATTTTGTACATGGTCCAGAATCAGATGAAGAGGAGAATGTGATTGGAGAAGAAAATCATTTCTTTACGCCCAATGATATGCCAATTTTCATCACTGAAGATGAGGAGTACTCCAAGAATTCAACTGAACAAAGGGATGAAAATTTCATTTTGGCAAGCGAAACAGTTCTTGAGGACGAGTGCGATGAAAACCAAAGAGGATACATGAATGCTTTGTCAGCTCAGCAGTGACAATATTCACTCCGAAGTAGAGATGTGCCCGTAAATCCAATTCAGAAAAGGAAGGAGGCAACAACGTCAAAGAATGATCCTTCCAATGTGCAGAAAAAGGGAAAAGAGACAGCTGATCCTAACACCAACAAAACGACATCAGCAAGTGAAAGACCCAATCAGCCAAATGTGTCAAAGGAGAAAATGGAAAAGAAGGATGTTCCAGCGAAAGAGGTAGAAAAAGTCTCAGTTTTTAACTTAGAAAATGAAATTGCTAAGTTGAAAATATCCATTCCTTTGACTGAGTTGATGAAGAACAACAACTATAAAGGTCAGGTGTCTAAGATTTTGAATCTAGATCCATCATCTGATATGGTGAACGTGGAGGATGACAGTCTTGAGTTGATTTTTGGGCCAGCATTGGAAGGTCAGTCTCAAGATAGTGATGTTGCTCCTTTTTATATCAGTCTCAGGGTGCATGACTTTGTGTTACATAATGCTATGTTTGATTTCGGAGCCTCTCATAATCTCATGCCTAAGGCCATCATGGAGAAATTGGGATTGGATATCACTAGAAAGTATCATGACATTTACTCTTTTGATTCCGGTAGAGTAAGGTGCATTGGTCTTATCAAGGATTTGGTTGTCAATTTGGATCAAATTCTGGCTAAAAATGTTTTGATGGACGTGGTGGCGGCAGATATAACTCCTAGATTTGGCATGCTTCTTTCCAGATCTTGGGGAGAAAATATTAAAGGGACAATGCAGCTTGATTTCTCCTATGCTACCATTCTCGTGTTCGGTTAGATGAGGAAACTATACCGGGAACAGAAAATGAAGTACATGATCACTAGCAAGGAGAAGTCGGTAAATCATCTAATCAACTATGTACATACTGATTTAGAATCATTTTTTTTGTATTTAGATAGCTTTAATGATGTAAATAGCCAAGTAGTTGAAGTAGAAGACATTCCCGAGATCACTGAAAATTTCAGAGAAGTCTTAAAACAAGAAAGGCAAAGACTTGATAGTACCATTGAGCAATCAGTCGTCCGACAGCAGCAACATATTGATGGACAACAAGGGAAAGAAACAGAATTTCAGCATTTGGAAGAGGATGAAACAGGCCTATGGAGCATGGATTTTGATGGCGCAGTAGGAAGGGAAGGTGCTGGAATTGGTATTTGGATACGCAGCCCTGTTTTTGCCCCAAACAAAGTGCCAAGCAATGTAAGGGTCTACTCTTATAAACTAGCTTTTGACTGTTCAAACAATGAGGCTGAATATGAAGCTTTAATTGCCGGTTTGAAAGTTCTTAGAAAATTGAATGCTAAAAGGATTTCAGTGTATGGCGACTCTGAGTTAGTTATCAAGCAGGTGAAAGGGGAATACCAAGCTAAGCATCCTTGAATGCGGGCCTACCGCAATGTGGTGTTGGATATCTTGAAAGTATTTTCTGATTATACTATAACCTGTGTTCCCCGTGCTCAGAATGTCATTGCAGATTCACTTGCAACAACAGCAAGTAATTTGAAAATTCCGATGAATTCCAACAAAAAGTTTGAGATTCACGTGAAGCATCACCCAACTATCCTTGACAATCAAAGGTATTGGCAAGTGTTTCAAGATGATGATGAGATCAATGAATTTCTGCAAAATAAAGGTAAGTTCAAAGACACTTCTATTGATGTGGAGTACGATGATGGTGAAGCGGATATAGAAGTCAATCAAATGGAAGTTTTGCAGCTTAAAGACAACATCATTCCTAAAGGTATAATACCTTTAGAGGAGCTATTTGATCAGGATGATGTGGCTCAGAAACCGAGTTTGCTGCCAACCGAGAAAGGAGTTGAGGATGTGAACATTGGATCAGCTGAAAATCCTAAGATCGTGAAATTATCAAAGGCATTGCCTTTATAGGTAAAAGAAAAATATATCAGTTTTTTATCCACTTTTACTGATGTATTTTCTTGGGATTATTCAAATTTGAAGGCTTATGACACAAGCATAATTCAGCATGTCATTCCGATCAAGCCAAATCAAAAGCCTTTTCGTTAGAAGCTAAGAATAATAAATCTGAAGCTACATCCCTCAATCGAGAAGGAAGTGAATCAATTGTATAAAGCTGGTATCATAGTTCCCATAAGATTTTCAGATTGGATTTCAAACTTGGTGCCCGTCCGCAAGAAAATGGGTGAGATCCGATTATGCATTGTTTTTAGAAATCTAAACAAAGTATCCTTGAAAGTCAATTATCCATTGCCTACGATGGATCACATATTTCAGAGAGTAGTTGGAGCATCCCGCATGTCACACTCGATGGTTATTCGGGTTATAACCAAATTCTGGTCCATGAGGATGATAGAGACAAGACAACGTTCAGCACTCAGTGGGGAACTTTTCATTATGCAAAGATGCCATTTAGATTGAAAAATGCTGGTGCAACCTTTCAGCGGGCGATGGATATCACATTTTCTAATGAAAAACATGTATTTCTAGTTGTTTATCTTGATGACTTAACAGTTTTCTCTAATTCAGATGAAGGTCACCTCTATCATTTGAAGATTGTTTTTCAGCGGTGTAGGAAGTATGGCATCTCTCTCAATCCAAAGAAAATTTTGTTTGCCATGGATGAAGGCAAGCTTCTCAGGCATATTATCTCAAAGGAGGGCATCCGCATTGGTCCAGCTCGAGTCAAGGCCATTCAAAAGATTGATTTCCCATGAAGTAAGAAAGAAATCCAATCCTTCAATGGTAAGATAAATTTCTTACGTCACTTTGTGCCCAATCTTGCAGAACATTTGAGAGAAATCACAAACATGCTCAAAAAAGATAGCGTAGTAAGATGGACTGAGGAAGTAGTTAAGTCTTTCAGTTTGGTGAAATTAGCTCTTTCTTCAGCTCCGGTTTTGATCAGCCCAGACTATACTAAGGATTTTATTTTGTTTTCATTTTCCTCGGATCATACTATGGCAGTGGTCTTGATGCAGAAAAGAGACCAGCTTGAGAAACCAATTGCATTTTTTAGCAGAACCATAAGGGATGCGGAATTGAAGTACAATATAATTGAAAAATAGGCCCTTGCTTTGCTAAGAGCATTGAAAGATTTTCGTGTTTATATTTTGCATTCTCACATCCTCACTTATGTCCCTAATGCTGCTGTTAAGGATGTCCTAGTGCAAACAGATGCGGAAGGGAGAAGAGGAAAATCGATTGCTACCTTGCTGGAATATGATGTGGAGATCAAACTGACAAAGCTCATTAAAGGACAGGGGCTGGCTAAACTAATGGCTGAGTCAAATTTTCATGCCTTAGACATTAATCTAATCGCTGCTATGTCCGAGGAAAATGAAGAGAATCTGCCCTCTCAGGTATCAAAAATTTTCCTTCTTTCTCCTTAGTATTCAGACATTGTTTATGTACTCCAAAATCTGTCATCACCACCTGGAATGGCTAAGAACAAAAGTAGGACACTGAAATTTAAGGCTACAAAATTTTGTATTATGAATGGTGCACTCTATTGGAAAGATCATGGTGGTATCTTGTTGAATTGTTTAGTAGAAGAAGAGGCAAAACGGGTTATGGAAGATTTTCACAAGGGAGATTGCAGAGGCCATCTTTTCTGGAAAACAACAGCCAATAAAATCTTGAGAGCGGGGTATTATTGGCCAACTCTTTTTGCTGATGTGTACAAAATAGTGGCCAGCTACCACGAATGTCAAATTTTTCAAGGTAAGAGGAAGTTGTAGCATTTACCACTCAAGCCCATTGAAGTAAGTGCTCCATTTCAGCAGTGGGGTTTGGATTTTATTGGTGAAATTCATCCTTCTTCTTCAGGGCAGCATAAGTGGATCCTCACAGTGACGGATTATTTCACCAAATGGATTGAGGTGATTCCTACAAGGTAGGCTACTGATTTGGTAATTATCTCATTTTTTGAAAACAACATTTTGTCTCGGTTTGGCTGTCCAAATAAGTTGATCACTGACAATGCAACAGCCTTTAAATCGAAAAGAATGATTGACTTTTGTCATAAGTATCAAGTCACTTTGGGGCACTCGACTACCTATTACCCTCAAGGTAATGGATTGGTGGAATCCTAAAATAAATCTCTTGTCAACATTATCAAAAAGTTGTTGTAAACTAACAAGAAAAGTTGGCACAAAAAGTTGGTCAATGCACTTTGGGCAGACAGGGTAAGTCAAAAGAAATCTATAGGTATGTCTCCCTTTGAGCTTGTGTATGGTATGGACACAGTCTTCTTGACCTCTCTGTCAGTCCCTGTGGTCAAACTTTTGCAAGAAGCCGACAGCGAAGATGATAGTTTACAGCGAAGGATCAATCAAATGATACATTTGCAACAAACTAGAGAGGAGGTATTTCAGAATACTTCCAAGTTGCAGGAAAGAATTAAGAGGATATATGATTGAAAAGAAAAGGCGGATAGGTTTGAAATAGGAGAAATAGTTCTGAAATTGGATGCAAGGAATGAAGAGAAAGGTAAACACGGCAAATTTGAAAATCTTTGGAAAGGACCGTACAAGATTGCTGCAAATCGGGGCCAAAATGCTTTCCTTTTGCAAGAGCTGAATGGTGAAGACTATCCTGGTGGGCAGGTCAACTGTCGGCTCTATTAGTGTTAGTCTTTATAGCCTTCTTCCAGTGATCAAACATGCTCTTACAAAGTGATTTTAATGTGTCAAGGTCAAATTTTGTCATTTTAGTGAGTCTTCAAGCAAAATTTGGTCACTAAGCATTGGGTCTAGGGTTTGATTTTACCCTTGTCAAAGTTGTCCAAATGTAGGTCCATGTCACAGTTCAGCTAAGTGTACCATCATTCAGAGAGTTTTCATTATCATGTCAAGTCCCACTGGGTCATTTTACACCTTGTTCATGATTCAGTTGCGCCTAGGTAAGGTCATTTCCCTCTCCTAGGGTTTTGAAGGAAATTTCTCTTGGACGGCCAAATCATCAGCAAAACTTGTATCCGGATGTTCATACACCTTCCCCTATCCTTAAAGTACCTTATCGAACACTTCCCATCACTGAGATCCCCCAAATTCCTCATTTTCGCACAAACCCTAGTTTCTTGCTACAAGTTGGCAATTTTCTAGGTTGGACCTGTGTTTTGCCTTTTTGGACCCCTTCCCCTCACTCAATTTCAGAGATTCCACTTTCCCCTACTTCTTAACATCACTCCCTACTTTCCAAAATTTCCTGAAGAATTTAGAAGCTCCCTATCCCCTTCATTTCGCTTCATTTTGACAAATCCCTTGTTCCACACATCGGGGTAGGTTTCACTCAAATGATGTTTCTGAGCAATAAAAGATGAATTTATGAAAACGGAGAGAGGTTTTTGTCCACAATATGTCAAGGAAGAAAAACCTCGTTCACTTTTTACACAGGTGTCATGGTTTTAGAGAAATGTCAAAAATCCAATTTCCTTAGGAGAATTGATCCACCTCTGAAGTGACCTTGGGAAAATCTAGAGTTTCTCCTAGCTCAGTTGGCCAAATGACTTTCTTGATGATTCAAATGATAACTAGATACAAAGATATTTCCAATGAGCTATCATGAGCTTAATTTGGAGTTGAGGAAGGCATTCAAAAGTTGACTGTAATAGCATTCTGCCTTTAGGTAGCCTCTTTTGGCACATTTTTACCAGTCTTGGGCGATTTGATTTTTGACAGGGCAAATGAACTCCAAATTGAAAAATTCCGGTTGGGCTGGAAAGTAGACTCAAAGAAATTTCCAACGAGCTATCCTGTGCCCAATTTGGACACTAGGAAGGCCTCCAAAAGTCACCTGGAAAAGAGCGCGATGCACAGAGGGAGCGTGGCGCACTGGGAGAGATTTTCCAGTGTAAAATTTACACTGGCGCGGCGCACACAGAGAGCGCGGCACACAGGGAAAAAAGGGGCTGAAATTGTGCCAAATTGCCTCAAATTTCTTGTGAAGCCCATCAAATCAAGAGGTAGGCTTTATGACACCTCTTGTACATCAAATTTTTCAATGATATGGTGTTTATAAGATGTTTAAATGTCACCCAAAAGCATAAGGTCAACCATAAGAAAATCACCAAGAAGACGATGGCTGGGGTTGCAAAAATGAGATGATAGCACCAAGGTTTCAAACCACTCCCCTTGTCCCCTCACCCATCATCTTTCTCATCTCCCCTTCACCAATTTTCCTAAGAAACCCACCCTAAATCCACCCCATAACCCTTTCCCTATCCCTGCAAGCAATTCATGGTGAAATTCTGAGCGCGCGACGCACACACAAGGAGGTGCGGCGCACTAAGAACACACGGAACACACACAAGGAGGTGCGGTGCACTCAGAGCGTGTGGCGCACTGGGAGCCTGGCCTCAGTGTAAAAATTCTGCTGGCGCGACGCACTGGGCAGAGCGCGCGGCGCAAAGAGGTATAAGCCCAGAAAACCACAAATTTGCCTAAAATTTTTTTGAATGCCTATCGAACTTGAAAGGTATACCAACTACCTTCACTCTTGGCATTAAAATTGATGAGAATATCATGATTTTGATGAGTATGAACCCAATGCCAAAAAAATTTTTAGTAAACAAAGGAAGACACAAAGAAATCAAGCTCCTAGGGTTTTTGCTACAGTAACAATGTTGTCAAAGTGTTCTCCTACCCTACCCCATCAACACCATACCCAAACACTTCCAAATCCCTGATAAATCTCTCCCTTTAATCCCTATCCCCATTTCATCATTCCTCTCCTAATACTCCCTGTTTTATTGCCCCCTTGGTGACAGATTTTCAGAGCATCTACCAGTTTCATTGGATTCAGAGGGCAGCATAAGACTCAGGGTACAAACAACAGTAATGGCATCAGAAGTTTCATCAGATTATGAGGGGCCTTTGGGAGAGCCATCAGGTGAAAGAGAGACTGAGTTTGTTCTACTCCACGATGATGACACTGACATAGAGCCAACAAATGAGGAGCTTAGAGAGGTCATCCAGGAACAGCAGTTAGAGATTGAGGCCTTGTCCCTTGATTTGGAGAGGGCCAAGTGGAACATGAAGTACCTAGAATAGAGAAATAAGCAACTAGAGGATTAGCAGGCGATCATGGAGCTGTAAAACATTCATGATCATCACCAAGCTGCTCAAAGGGCAAGGATTGAGCTCACTTCCTTAGAGCAAGAGGTAAATGAAGATCGGGAGGCCAATCTTGAGAGAGCCAATATGCACTTGGAGAGGCTGCTAGACAAAGCAGACAAATATCTTGCGCTGCTGAGGCATATGGCATTTCACTACCAGGCACGAAACATAAGCGCCAAGGCCCGAATAAAGAGCTTGAAGGCTAAATTGAGGAAAGCAACAAGGAGAGAAAAAGAGGCTAACGAGCAAGATAGACTTAGAATATTGGCTGAGGCTTCCTTAGCTCAGCATGGCACCCCATAGGGAACCTCCAGCCTAAATTTCAGCAAATTTGGGGAAATTTTGGTCACAGGGAAATTTTTTGGGCACAAAACAGGAAATTCCTCCCTGTGCGCTGTGCCACTGGCATGACACTAAAATTCTAGGACTCTAATCGAGGAACGTCTTACATATTTGGATTCAACATCAAAAAATACTACTACTGGTGTCCGGGCAAGAAATTTTGATAAGTTTTGGGTCTCCTAAAGGTCAAAAAACACCCAAAAATGGCCTCTCTGCCACTTTTTTGACAAATAAAAAGCAGTCTTGGCAGAATGAAGATTTGTAGGGGAAAATGAGCACCAAATTGAGAAATTCCAGTGTGGTTAGAAAGTAGACAGGACAGGCTTTCCAACAAGCCCACTTGGACACATTTTGGACACCTACAAGTGCCCCAAAACAAGCTCCAAAGTGGCACGACGCATAGAGAATTTGGTGCGACGCATAGGGCAAAACGGCCAATTTGCTCCCGTTTTGCGAAATTTCGAGTTGCGACTTCTCCAAGTGGGCCTGGTCATCTACACTTCGATTTTTTGGCACCAAAGGCAGCATTTAAAGATTTTTATCTCCAAATGGGCATCTATCAAAGTGGCAAAGAATGCAAAGGGTCACCACAGCCAAATGTCATGCTTGAGAGCACTGCACCTGTAGCTGATGGTTGGCTCTCCACCTCCTTTTCGAAATGATTTGAGTAACTTCCCAACCCTGGGCATTCCATACATTCTCTACACTTTCTATATATTGTATGCAAGTTATTTGCAAAAGGTTGGCTGGCTTGTAACTTTTGGGAGATTGTGGGAAAGAAACTCTGTTTCTGCACTGTGTATTTTTGACAGAGAGTTAATGAAAGGAAGCGGCTCTGTTTCATGAGATTCTTGTGGTTGTGAGTGTAGCAAATGTGTTCTTATGTTCCATATGTATCTTGTTATGTTTCATAATTCATTTCATGTTTCATTTCAGTGAAATTTTCTAAGTGAGATTAGGTAGAATTCAATTTATATTGCTTTGCCTGCGGGAAAATTTCATGTGCAGTGTTATTCTTCTGTTGAAAAGGATTCATGTGACCATGCCCTTTTCACTATCTTCAGCAATATTTTCATTCTGCATCACCTTAAGTCGAAATTTCTACGCTTCCCGCCTACATTTCCTCATGGAATAATCTATGCCTTCATTCTCAATTCTCTGTTCTTTGCTAAGCGCCAGTCCCATATACATCCCAGAAGCTCGGTCACTTCAAAAAATCTTTTCCAAAATCCCTTTTCACTTACTAGCCTAAGGTAAATATTTCATTGTAAGTCATCTCAGACCATTTTGCATATCCATTCGCTGAGTGTGACTCGGAGAGAGCCCTCTCCTGCTCTGGTAGGACTAGCTACCAGACTGAGCGTGGTTTATGGTTACCCTAATTTTTGCCTTCCTTCAGCCTAAGGCAGATTTAGGTGCTAACATAGTGGCGACTCCATTGGGGAAGAAAATGGTTTTCTTGAATATTGTTTTTCCCCAGTACATCTATCAAGCTCAAATCTGATGGTTGATGGTGAACAACGATCAGACATAAGAAGACGGCTGAAATCATTCACCTGGCGACTCCATTCACTGAAGAATCCATGCAATCAGTCCTTCATGGTGACTCCACTACAGAGGGATCAGTAGCTTTGAGATTTCTTAAGATGGATCGGATTGCAAAAAGATACGCTCCCATGAGCCGAGATCACATCCCAGGTTTTCCAAATAAAATGCCCAAGGTAGATTAGTCAAAGAATTTGCCTGTGTTCAGAAATGTGGAAGGTAATGACGCTGCTCTTCATCTAGTGAAATTTCACATTCACATAAAGATCGATTTTCCAGAAGACTGTTTGATGAAAATGTTTATGGCTACTCTGGAAGACGAAGCCCGATCTTGGTATGAAAGTTTGCCACCTGCTTCCTTTTATTGTCTAAAGGATTTTCATTCAATATTCTTTGAGAAGTATAAAGAATCTTATCCATCATTAAATCTAGTTCATGACTGTTGCAAAGAAGCTTCTAATTTTATTGAAAGCCTTGAAAAATATTATGAAGATGATAATTTCATGGATGATGAGATCATGGAAGCCCTGTATGAAAATCCCTTTCAGCAGCGTAAAGACGATCATGAAAATTTGCAGCATGATCAAGATTGTAGTACGATGGAAGATGAAAGAACTCTGCATCTTGACAGTCAACATGAATTATATGAAATAGATCAGCAGGTTGAAGAGTTCCATATGGCTGAAGTTGATGAAAGAAAAAGTGTTGGTTCAGATCTGTCAATAGAAGAAGACGGCATGCAAGTAAGTTCGGTTCTAATTTCAGAGTGTGATAATGTCAGGACAACTATTTCAGTTCCAGATTCAGAGTGTGATGACCAAGAATGCCTAGTACGGAATCCTATGAAAGAGAACTATGCTGCTGAAATCATCCGGGATGAAGAAGACAAAGTTTTGGATCCAAATGTTCTCAGTTCATTAGAATACAACCTTCATGAGGAGGTAATCCAGTCAGTGTATGAAAAACAAGATCAGACCTTCATTCAATACATTCACACCAAAGAAGATCAAAACATTTAGGATTTCCATTTAGATTCCTCTTCATATGTTTCATGTGTTGAAATGTTTTTCCAAGAAGATATCTGCTCATCTACCTATTCAGAGTTTTTTGAAGCTCAAGAGCATAGTTTTACTGAAGCACATGATGAAGGAAGATCAGAATTTGAAGCAAAGGACACCTTGTTTCTTTAGCAGGAAGAAAATATTCATGTTCTTCAGGATCCAATGGCAGATTTACTGCAGTCAGCCGTGAAGGTGATTATTGCAGTATTCGGTGATGAAGGAGATCAGGGTCAATTAGTTTTTTGGATGCCCAGTTACAAGTATCTATTGTTGACCAAAAGATCTGATCAGGAGAATCAATCAAGGAGGCATCTACTTGATTGGTTACATTGGAAGACACATTACACATGATTGTACATATTGCATTAGTACGCAGGTGGCTGTCATCTTGATTTGAAACCCTCGAATCTTGATGGACTGCTGCCATTGAACAAGCTTTGTAAATACTTGTTTTAGTTAAGTCAGTCATGAGTCATTTCCTTTTGCATAGAGTCAAGTTTTTCAGTCATTTTAGTTCGCATTGAGTCAGTTTGAGTCAAGTTTCAGTCAATAAATTGAGTCATGTTGGTTTGTCAGAATAATGGACTCCATAGCCCAATGGACGAAGGCACTGTCTGCTCACCCAAGGAACTACAGTTCTTGGCACCTCCAAGGAGCTGCCATCCCTATTGGAGCCAATGTTAGTGTCAGTCTTTACGCCCTTCCTCCAGTGATCAAACATGCTCTTACAAAGTGATTTTTATGTGTCAAGGTAAAATTTTGTCATTTCAGTGAGTCTTCAAGCAAAATTTGGTCACTAAGCATTGGGTCTAGGGTTTGATTTTACCCTTGTCAAAGTTGTCCAAATGTCGGTCCATGTCACAGTTCAGCTGAGTGTACCATCAGCCAGATAGTTTTCATTATCATGTCAAGTCCCACTGGGTCATTTTACACCTTGTTCATGCTTCAGTTGCGCCTAGGTAAGGTCATTTCCCTCTCCTAGGGTTTTGAAGGCAATTTCTCTTGGATGGCCAAATCATCGGCAAAAATTGTATCCAGATGTTCATACACCTTCCCCTATCCTTAAAGTACCTTATCAAACACTTCCCATCACTGAGATCCCCCAAATTCGTCATTTTTGCACAAACCCTAGTTTCTTGCTACAAGTTGGCAATTTTCTAGGTTGGACCCGTGTTTTGCCTTTTTGGACCCCTTCCCCTCACTCAATTTCATATATTCCCCTTTCGCTTACTTCCTAACATCCCTCCCTACTTCCCAAAATTTTCTGAAGAATTTAGAAGCTCCCTATCCCCTTCATTTCGCTTCATTTCGACAAATCCCTTGTTCCACACATCGGGGTAGGTTTCACTCAAATGATGTTTTTCAGCAATAAAAGATGAATTTATGAAAACTGAGAGACATTTTTGTCCACAAAATGCCAAGGAATAAAAACCTCCTTCACGTTTTACACATGTTTCATGGTTTTATAGAAATGTCAAAAATACAATTGCCTCAGGAGAATTGATGCACCTCTGAAGTGACCTTGGGAAAATCCAACTTTTCTCCTAGCTCAGTTGGCCAAATGACTTTCTTTATGAGTCAAATGATAACTAGACACAAAGATATTTCCAATGAGCTACCATGAGCTTAATTTGGAGTTGAGGAAGGCATTCAAAAGTTGACTATAACAGCACTCTGCCTTTAGGCAGCCTCATTTGGAACATTTTCACCAGTCTTTGGAGATTTGATTTTTTACATGGCAAATAAACACCAAATTGAAATATTCTAGTTGTGTTGGAAGGTAGACTTAAAGATCTTTCCAACGAGCTATCCTGCGTTCAATTTGGACACCGGGAAGGCCTCCAAACGTCACCTGGAAAATAGCACGACGCACAGAGGGAGCATGGCGCACTGGGAGAGATTTTCCAGTGTAAAATTTACACTGGCACGGCGCACACAGAGAGCGCGGCGCACAGGGAAAAAAGGGGCTGAAATTGTGCCAAATTGCCTCAAATTTCTTGTGAAGCCCATCAAATCAAGAGGTAGGCTTTATGACACCTCTTGTACATCAAATTTGTCAATGATATGGTGTTTATAAGATGTTTAAATGTCACCCAAAAGCATAAGGTCAACCATAAGAAAATCACCAAGAAGATGATGGATGGGGTTGTAAAGATGAGATGATAGCACCAAGGTTTCACACCACTCCCCTTGTCCCCTCACCCATCATCTTTCTCATCTCCCCTTCACCAATTTTCCTAAGAAATCCACCCTAAATCCACCCCATAACCCTTTCCCTATCCCTGCAAGCAATTCATGGTGAAATTCTGAGCGCGCGACGCACACACAAGGAGGCGCGGCGCACTCAGAGCATGCGGCACACACACAAGGAGGTGTGGTGCACTCAGAGTGCAAGGCGCACTGGGAGCCTGGCCTCAGTGTAAAAATGCCACTGGTATGACGCACTCAGAGCGCGTGGCGCACTGGGCAGAGCGCGCGGCGCACTGGGCAAAGCGCGCGACGCACTGAGGTATAAGCCCAGAAAACCACAAATTTGCCTAAATTTTTTTTGAATGCCTATCAAACTTGAAAGGTAGACCAACTACCTTCACTCTTGGCATTAAACTTGATGAGAATATCATGATTTTGACGAGTATGAACCCAATGCCAAAATTTTTTTTAGTAAACAAAGGAAGACACAAAGAAATCAAGCTCCTAGGGTTTTTGCTACAGTAACAATGTTGTCAAAGTGTTCTCCTACCCTACCCCATCAACACCATACCCAAACACTTCCAAATCCCTGATAAATCTCTCCCTTTAATCCCTATCCCCATTTCATCATTCCTCTCCTAATACTCCCTGTTTTATTGCCCCCTTGGTGATAGATTTTCAGAGCATTTACCAGTTTCATTGGATTCAGAGGGCAGCATAAGACTTAGGGTACAAATAGTAGTAATGGCATCAGAAGTTTCATCAGATTATGAGGGGCCTTTGGGAGATCCATTAGGTGAAAGAGAGACCGAGTTTGTTCTCCTCCACGATGATGATACCGACACAGAGCCAACAAATGAGGAGCTTAGAGAGGTCATCCAGGAACAACAGTCAGAGATTGAGGCCTTATCCCTTGATTTGGAGAGGGCCAAGTGGAACATGAAGTACCTGGAACAGAGAAATAAGCAACTAGAGGATTAGTAGGCGATCATGGAGCTGTAAAACATTCGTGAGCATCGCCAAGCCGCTCAAAGGGCAAGGATTGAGCTCACTTCCTTGGAGCAAGAGGTAAAAGAAGATCGGGAGGTGTTGTTGGGAAAAGTATCTATTCAGAACGCCCCTATCCCACTCTAAGGTGTGATAGTGCCTTAGCTGTTGGAATTATGATTCAAGTGTTGTCCTTGATGGCAACTCACTCAGAGGTTGGTACAGGTGCTCAGAGGTTGGTATAGGTGATGGCAACTTAATCAGAAGACAGATCTTAGTACAACATGCCAAGGAAGTTCATATACGCAGGTTCGTTAAGCCCAAGTCGCGTGTACACGCTAGTTGGATTCAGAAAAAGCGCGTGTATGTGGAAAAGTACCTTTTGGTCCATGGTGGTTAGTCCTTGGAAGTTGTGCCTATGATTTCGGACCATTGTGTCTCGACGGGCGTGTCGATCCCTAGTTTTGAAGTTGATGGTATTGTGTTACTATGGTTTTGGCTCTTGGTATTGAGCAAGGCCTAAGGCTATATAAGGAGAAGAAGATCATTAGGCAAAGACATCTTTCGACAAGGCTTGAATATCTAAGAGTGAAAGAGATCTGATATGCAGGTGCTGGGTTGCTTGATCTAAGCCAAGGAGAGATCACATCGGTTGATGGAAGGCTAGATCTAAGGATAGATCGGGATCTAATGGTTTGAAATGCACTATCATGATATGGTTGATTTTGCGTATTTCTAGATCTGCATATTGTCGCAATGTTATGTTCTGGGTCTAACTGATGTCTGGTACAGCTGCAAATTGAGAAAGTTTATTTTTAGATCTGTACGCAGGTTGGCTTCGGTAAAAACGCGTGTATACGCGGGTTTTGTTCATTGAAGTAGCGTATATCTTTTGAAGCTTGATTTTGGGTTTACAGTGGGGTCTGACTGTCATTGCAGAGTTCTGTAGTCTGCTCTGTGTTCTGGTAACTGGTGATTGACAGGGTTCAGTGGTTCAGTGATTCAAAGTTTGGTTGTTTTATGCTTCAATGATCTGTTGTGTAAATTGAATGAATTGGGGTCTACAGATTGTAATGTTGTGCTTCAGGAATATCCAGTCTGAAAATGTATGAAAGGTGGTACCTGAAAGAAAGAAGATTGTAGGTCAGCACCTACGTACTAGTATCTTGGCTAGTACAAGAGCAAAGGGGGTTGGAGCTCCCTTCCAAGGAAGTTTGGAGAACGAGAGAAGGTTGTAGCCTTCTGCAGGTTGTAGCCTGCATACTGGTATAAGGCTGCACCAGTACAAAAGATTGTAAACTGAAGTTTCATATTAAAGAAAGATAGAGACAACTTGCAGCAGGTGGTTTTCACCCACATTGGGTTTCCACCTTATATCTTGGTGTTCATGTGTGTGGCTTTTGATCTGTTCTGTTAGACTGCACATGTTTACTGTTAATGTGGTGAATAATGTCCTGATGCACTTAACTGAAGAATAAGCTAACTAAATTGTGAAGTTTTTCTTCTTATACGCTGTTTTACTTAGTCACAGTAGCGTGTACACGCTGGTTCACTTAACTGAAGTAGCGTATATGTTTCTGAGCATTGAAAAGTTTGATTGATCTGATAATACTGATTCACCCCCCCTCTCAGTATTATTTCCAACATTAGCAACAAACAAGGAAAACTACTTGAGTATTCTTCTTTATGAAATGTAAATGAGGAGAGAGGATGTAACTAACCTGTGTCTTTCGCTAGTTTGTTGATCCAATCTCTCCTCTCTTCAATAGCTCCCAGCTCCCTGCTCCCTTACCGGCCCAGCTTCACCGAATTCCTACAAGATCATAAGAGAGAGAAACTACACGAAGATATAGATATACATTCATAAAAAGATCAGGATCAGATTAAGCTAAACATGCAAATATAACAAAACATCATTGATACACAGCATGTAGGAGAAACTCAAATAGTTTATTGATAGAATAAGAAAGTCGAAGAGGAGATACAACCAAATGAGTCTCTATCCAGCATCTACCTCCCAGCAAAGGAATCCCTTCCTCTCCTCCAACAAAGCATAAATCACCCAATGTACTAATCTCAATCTCAAACCAACAACAATTCTCTGCAAAGTACAAAATTCCAGCCTCTGGATCTCTGGGATGAGGGATCCATATATAGATGTAAGCAGAGAGGATGAGTCAGCTTATGTTTTGACTTGTGGCTTCTCTCTGTCAGTTCTTGCTTCCACTTGGAGACTGAGAGCCTCTTACTCATCACTTGGTCGAATTCAGTGAGGCAAGTGTCATTGGAGAAGATTCTGGAAGCTTCCATGGTCTTTCCACCTCGTTGAATGACTCTGCCACTTGTCATTTCCCGCTCAACGCACCTGGGTAGTGCATTCAAGTGTGTTGCAACGCACCTAGCCAGTGTATTTGGGTGCTTTGCAATGCAGGCAGCTAGTGGAGCTTCTGAATTGATCCTGATTTGACTAGTTCTGAGTGTTTTTTGGTGGAGAACTTCTGGGAGAAGCTGTCATTGGTTGACCTTGTTCCTTTAGGAGCTGTAACAACATCTTTAGGGACTTTGGATCCCTTGAATTATGGACATTTCATGCTCATAGCTATAAGGCACAAAAATGTCTATAACAGTTGCCCCCTAAAGTATGAGGTCGTTTATCGGGTGAAATGCTTTATTAGGAGGATCCGAAGTTCATTCAATGCTGGGAGGAGACTTGTAATAAGATACAATATAATAAATTATTTTTCATACTGTTTTCATGATCTAGCTGAGGCAGGCATTCCCATGCTCAGCTTTATAAATTCATTTGTATGTACACAGGACAGACAATCGTCTGATGGTAGACTGATGATCCTGCTGAAATCATCATCCTTTTGGTAGGATGATCATCTATTCTGCAATGTTGTACATGTCAATGTCTTTATTTTTCCTGAATATATATCGCAGCCCGGATGGATGAAACTAGATCCGGGGTCTTCAATCTCGTCCGATCTTCACTCTAAGTACAAGTCGATCCATGTGAGAAATGTTTTGAAGTCGAACATGGAAAGACATCGCTTGATTACCAGTCAATGATGTAAATTGTTAACAAGCGCGAGAGGAATCACCGATAATGATAATGACCCTCAAGGTATTGCAGTACAATTCACGTGGTGTGAATAAAGGACTTGGCGTTGAACACCACGCAAAATCTTTCGGTCGAAGGTCATTGATGTATACCTGTGGCCGGAAGTGAGAAACTTGCCATTGAGGCATGCAAGCTTCAAAGTACTGAGGGGGTGTTCCTAGATCAACTTCTTGGATAATGAGCTGATGTCGACAAGAAGCGATCCGTCAAAGGAGGGCCTTGATGTATCCCACATCAGTGACACAGAACGGAGCAAATGATTTTGATGGAGGTGAAAATGATCTGATGATATATGGTTCAGGGTGGCGGTCATGAAAGAATGGAGTATAATGTATGGTAGTGGATGGGACACGGTTGACTTCTCTGGATGACTTCTCTTGAAAATATCAGCGACACTTGTGTGATGGATTGGTAGCATTTACCCCAAAGGTGGCTGGTATGGCGAGACCATGGTGATGTGACCGGTGAATGAAATAACCCAACCCGACTCAGGCACGGAATGGAAGTGTCATGTTCAAGAGTGACTTGCTACCATTAAAGGTTCTTTGAGTTTCTTCCCAATTTTTCCCCAGTCATTGCTGACCAGTACCTCTTTATTTTTGTCAAGATTGAGGAGGATAACATATGCTTGTTCTATAATTTGCCCTTCGGGCAAACCCATCGCTATGTTTTAACGAGCCTAGCGATAGTGAAACTCGTTCTCGTCTAAAGACAAGTTTGTCGCTATTAATGCTTTTAACGAGTCTAACGACAAAGATAACTCGGTCCTTTTCATTTTTAGAGAGTCTGAAAAGGTACGTAAAGTTAACTCCGAAAGTCCTTTTTCGTCATCTAATCCCTTAAGTCCAAAAAAGTATAAAACAATACAGAAGGGATGAATTTTCGATAGTTTTAACGAGCCGAACAAAACAAGCGCTCGATGTTTTTGTGCAATAATCCCTCAGGTCCAAAAAGATTAAAATCTAGAGGAGGGATAGCTCTTCCGGTCGCTTTAACGAGCTGGAAGGCCAAAACTCGGCAATCTTTTCATATTTTACGAGTCAGATGAAAAGAGCTTAAAGAAGACTCGTCTTTTGAGGAACGAGTGATAAAATGGGTAGCAACTGATTCCAGGTAAGGGTTGGAATTTTCCACACACGGCAGTGTCACAAGGATGGCTAGTGGAATCACTCTTCACAGCTGTTCCTCAAAATGGGTAAACAATCATATGGAGGTGAATGATCGGCCAATGGAAAAGTGGAGGTGACGGTGCAAACACGACCAAGGCTTTAATGGCTGATAATGTTACATTCATGGAGGTTATTTACCGGTGGATAGTTCATTTTTTAACGAGCTTAAATGTGGGTTGAAACACTTGCTCAATCTTATGTTTATTTTTTAACGAGCATGAACTATGTGCTAAAACTGCTCGATCTTATGTTTATTTTTTAACGAGCATGAACTATGTGCTAAAACTGCTCGATTAATCCAGTCATATGATAAGAATGTCTCATGTAAGATGCCATTTTTATGGAGCTTGCGCCTTACAAAGCTATGCCCCGCATCCTTTCGTTATGCAAGTTCGGAAACGACTAATCCTACGAGTTTAAAGGGTTAGACCTACGGGTTTAAAGGGAGGACCTAAAAATTTAAAAAATAAATAGCCGCCCCTCGCTTGCACTCCAAAAAGTTTGCATTCCCCTAGGTATAAAGTATGGTTTCAAGGTTACCCCTTCTTAGTCCAATAAAACATTTGTTTTACCGAGAGAGGCCTACCTCTTTCAGGTTACCAAAGATTGTTCCATTTGCGCAACAAACAAAACACTTCTTCGGCGATGTCTACCGAGATAGACAAAGGTGAGTGACAACGAGCGCCAAACACATAACTTTGAAAAGAGAATCTTATTCTAGAATAACCCCTCTTCCAAGATGGACGGGGTACAGACTAGTCATATTCTCCCGCGGAAACCTACCCTATACCCAAAGTTTTCCTGCCGAAGTAGACCAGGACGCATGCCCCCTGGGTTCCAGTCATATCCCTCCGAATTAATCGCGCTCATCGGGAGGACGGACCGTGGGTTGAGACATTTCTTGCGTGAAGAGACCATTTAGGGATGGTATATGACTATTTGTGATGCGTGGTCCGGGAAATGAAAGCTGGTCCACGAGCCTGACCACTCTTCCTTCGTGCGGAAAACACATTACTCTAAAGAGTGAGGAGACGATGGCTCCCATGCAATATATATAGTCTCATCCAAGGAGTAGGTTATAATCCAAGGGTCCTTGAATGACCATCACGTTCATTTGAACGGTCTTCCCTTTCAATGTTATGGGCACATTGGGGAGGATCCCTAAAGGTCGACTGGTTCCTTTATCGAAGCCTGTTAGATTTCTCATCTCAGGCAAAAGCGATGGCGAACCAAGCGCTTTCCAAGCAGTAGAGGAAAGGATACTCACAGATGCCCCCTCATCAATGATGGTGCTAGCCATGACCATTCTGTATATTTGGACGATAATTCTGAATGGTATGCTTGCTGGCAAACAGGGTCTGCCCAGTTGGTTCCAGTCGAAGGAGACAACTAGGTTGCTTGGTGGTGGGACCGAGTAGACGGCTGGGTGTCGCTCTGACGAACTTCCTTCTTGCGATAAAGGAATGGGTAGGTTGCCCCCGTGTTCGTCGGAGTCTGTGTTGATGAAGAGAATTTGGACGATGTCATCCTTATTCTCCTCAGTGACTGTATCATTCGAAGATAAATCCTCTGAAGGCAAGACCGGGTCAACTGCCGCCTCGACCTTTTGACTTTCGTCGGGTGTGGATTCAGCTGGTTCATCTTCAATGACCGACGCTTCAGCTGACCACTTGAGCGAGCCAGCTGGATTCTCAACTAACAAAGGACTCGGCAAGAGTTTTTTTATATCCAGGAGGGAGTCGTAACGGTGAAACCAGACGATCATCCAAAACTCTTTTAGCTTTGTCTAAGAAGGGACAACGGTGGATGGCGTGATTGCCTTCGCACAGTTTACAGGGAGATCTAGCTCTCCCTTTTTGTCCTGGGGCTTCACTTTCGCTAGTCGACGATGTGCATTCAACATGGCTATCAGAGGTTGACGCCACCGGATTATGCAAACGGGGAGACCAGTCCCTTAGTATCCAAGGGATGCAGGGACAATCTCTGTGAAAGTGGTCTCCCTTGCAAATGACACATGGCGATTTAGGCCTGGTCAGTGCAGTGTGTGGATTTTCGTTAGACGACACTCGTTTGCCCCCAGTCGCTTTTGGCTCCTTCTTCTTCTTCTCTTTCTTCTTCTTTTCCTTCTTCTCCTTAGGAACTTGACTTTTGGCTTTGCCAGCCCCATCAAGCGAAGAGGAAGGAGGAGAGGAGGAATTAGAGGAAGTAGAAGGCTGGTGGGTAACTCTGGACTGGTCTAATTGTTGATTCGACTGTTCAGGAATAGTGGTGTTCTGAACGACATTGGTTGAGAAGAGCCAGACCGGCAAGCCAATTGTCAGTCCTGGAAGCGACAATGTGGCCATATGGGGCGCACCAACATCTCCCCAAGAGGATAAGGGACTAGGATTTCCACCAAGGGGAATTCCTTGGTTGGTAGGCTCCATTTTCTCAACCTAAAGATCAACGCAGGAAAAAGGGTATGAATATTCCGTTTAAAATAAATTTTAACGACGCTTGGACACAACTTGCTTTTTCAATTTTAAAGAGTCGAGAAAAAGCAAAAGATGACTCTAGTCTCCTTCGATGTTTTAACGAGCCCGAAGTGACAAATGCTCAGATGGACTTTTTCCGTTATAGAGTCTGAAAAAGGCCAAAAGGAACTACTCTGGAGTTCTAGGTAGAGGGTGTGCCAAACTTTTCGCAAAACCGCAGAATACTTTTTAAGGTATGGGCGGTCAATCTTCCCGAATGCTGTGTTCAGTGCATTGCGATTAGTAGGGCGGCCGACACGGCTTCCTATGGATAAAGGTTTTATGCCTATAGGGGTCTCCCAATATATACTCGACGGTACGTGGGAGCACAATCTGTACTGGCGCTTATCGTCTCTCAGGAGGAATCACCCAACCATCAGTGAGATCGACAGTCACCAGGTTTTACGACGCCGGAACACGTCTCTAGCCTAGACCTCTATGTTGTGCGTTAAGTTCCAATGCGTTGTTAAGTTCATTCAATTTATTTTAGGTTGATCTTTCTTAGAGGTTTTCCTTTTTGGATCACCACGAGATATAGATACAATTCCTAAATGCAGTCTAAAGATGATAAGCAAGCTTTTATCTCTTTTCAACAATGAAAATCCTAGCTACAAGGGGAAAAGAAAGACACAATCTTTTCTCAAAGAGCAAAGAGCACACTGTAAATGCACTTTTTCCTAAATCAAACCATACAAAATATCAATATGCAAATGCACAAATGCAAGTATTTGTTTTCACTTTCTTAATATTGATGCCTAAAAAGAAAGTTGTTGTACAAATTTGAATTCGATTTCAAGTGAAAACACAAACAAGTTTCTTTTTGAAATCCAAAAAGACGATTACGACACTTTGTGATTTTGAAGTAAACACTTGTTTCGACACTAGAAATTCATAAATTCAAACCAAAAGACAAAAGTAAAAGTGCAATCAACTGTCAACAACAAACAAACTTACTCCTAAGATCAAAACGACACTTACGACAGGTCTAGATCTAAGGGCGACAGTATGACTAGTTTAATTTTGTGATGGGAAACTGCAAATGATGTAACAAATACACAAAAAAAAATACAGTTTCTTTTATACAACTGAGGCGGAATTAAGGCAGAGAAAAGGGGTTTTCAGATAGGTACACAAACTGATAACAGGCTGCAAAAAACAGAGATAAAACTGAACACAAGGATGCAAAGAACCACAGCTGCACAGGACAAAGGCTAATCAGCGCACCTGTTGCACAGAGAAATTGAATTGTAGCGTAGGTAGCCCTCTCGGGACCTGCGTTGAAATGCAGAGTCTCTTCACAGAGTCTCTGGGTTCTGGGTCACGGTTTGCAGTTTGATCTGAGGTTTTTGGCCGGATAAAAGCTATCAATAAGGTACAATTAGAAGGATGATTTAAAGGAGGACTAAGTGCTATCACAAAGGGCAGTTAGAGCATTTGTGGATCATCTTGTTCAGATCATAAACAGGCCCAGTGAGTGGACTAGAGTGGCAGATCTCTACTTTGCATTTGTAAATGGCAAATGCAGTTCGATTCAGCACTCCTGAGTTTATGAGAAAAACAACAGTAGAAACACAAATAAACTAACTAGATACGATCCCCAGCGGAGCCGCCAATTTGTTGTTGGGAAAAGTATCTATTCAGAACGCCCCTATCCCACTCTAAGGTGTGATAGTGCCTTAGCAACAAACAAGGAAAACTACTTGAGTATTCTTCTTTATGAAATGTAAATGAGGAGAGAGGATGTAACTAACCTGTGTCTTTCGCTAGTTTGTTGATCCAATCTCTCCTCTCTTCAATAGCTCCCAGCTCCCTGCTCCCTTACCGACCCAGCTTCACCGAATTCCTGCAAGATCATAAGAGAGAGAAACTACACAAAGATATAGATATACATTCATAAAAAGCTCAGGATCAGATTAAGCTAAACATGCAAATATAACAAAACATCATTGATACACAGCATGTAGGAGAAACTCAAATAGTTTATTGATAGAATAAGAAAGTCTAAGAGGAGATACAACCAAATGAGTCCCGATCCAGCATCTACCTCCTAGCAAAGGAATCCCTTCCTCTCCTCCAACAAAGCATAAATCACCCAATGTACTAATCTCAATCTCAAACCAACATCAATTCTCTGCAAAGTACAAAATTCCAGCCTCTGGATCTCTGGGATGAGGGATCCATATATAGATGTAAGCAGAGAGGATGAGTCAGCTTATGTTTTGACTTGTGGCTTCTCTCTGTCAGTTCTTGCTTCCACTTGGAGACTGAGAGCCTCTTACTCATCACTTGGTCGAATTCAGTGAGGCAAGTGTCATTGGAGAAGATTCTGGAAGCTTCCATGGTCTTTCCACCTCGTTGAATGACTTTGCCACTTGTCATTTCCCGCTCAACGCACCTGGGTAGTGCATTCAAGTGCGTTGCAACGCACCTAGCCAGTGTATTTGGGTGCTTTGCAACGCAGGCAACTAGTGGAGCTTCTGAATTGATCCTGATTTGACTAGTTCTGAGTGTTTTTTGGTGGAGAACTTCTGGGAGAAGCTGTCATTGGTTGACCTTGTTCCTTTAGGAGCTGTAACAACATCTTTAGGGACTTTGGATCCCTTGAATTATGGACATTTCATGCTCATAGCTGTAAGGCACAAAAATGTCTATAACAGGAGGCCAACCTTGAGAGAGCCAATATGCACTTGGAGAGGCTGCTAGACAAAGCAGACAAATAGCTTGCACTGCTGAGGCATATGGCATTTCACTACCAGGCATGAAACATAAGCGCCAAGGCCCGAATAAAGAGCTTGAAGGCTAAATTGAGGAAAGGAACAAGGAGAGCAAAAGAGGCTAAGGAGCAAGATAGACTTAGAATCTTGGTTGAGGCTTCCTTAGCTCAGCATGGCACCCCATAGGGAACCTCCAGCCCAAATTTCAGCAAAGTTGGGGAAATTTTGGTCACAGGAAAATTTTTTGGGCACAAAACGGGAAATTCCTCCCTGTGCGCTGCGCCACTGGCACGACGCTAAAAGTATAGGACTCTAATCGAGGAACGGCTTACATATTTGGATTCAACATCAAAAAATACTACTACTGGTGTCCGGGCAAGAAATTTTGACAAGTTTTGGGTCTCCTAAAGGTCAAAAAACACCCAAAAATGGCCTCTCTGCCACTTTTTTGACACAGAAAGCAGTCTTGGGAGAATGAAGATTTGGAGGGGAAAATGAGCACCAAATTGAGAAATTCTAGTGGGGTTAGAAAGTAGACAGGACAGGCTTTCCAACAAGCCCACTTGGACACATTTTGGACACCTACAAGTGCCCCAAAACAAGCTCCAAAGTGGCATGACGCACAGAGAATTTGGCGCGACGCACAGGGAAAAACGGCCAATTTGCTCCCGTTTCATGAAATTTCGGGTCGCGACTTCTCCAGGTGGGCCCGATCATCTAAACTTCGGTTTTTTGGTCCCAAAGGCAGCATTTAAAGAGTGGCCATCCTACTACCCCTTGCACCCATCTATCAAAGCTCACCCGTTGAACCAACACTGCCCGAACCAACACTGCCCACACCTGCCTTCCCATCAAACCAGCAACGAGATTGATTCACCAAACAATTATCTACCGACATACATTAACTCTCACCAAGCCGAGTCCCTTCACTAGAGGCCTGGACTCACGTACGCTTTCAGTCCCACTCATTCAATTACCTCCTCTACTCTCTACCTTACCTACATCCTCATCTCTCAGCCTTACCTTCTATTCCTACCCTCCATCTCTACTCGATATTCTATACCAATCTATATCTATCTATATCTCTCCAGATCTCTCTATCTCTACTCAATACCTCTATTGTCAAACCAGCACTGCCAGCCAACACCTGGGAATGAAGGCATCCCGGCAAAGAGAAGAAACAGAATGACCTGCCTTAACAGCATGCAGGAAACCATCCATGAATGATTACCTTTATACTCCCTTATTATAGGGGATTCTTTCGTAGCACCTAGCAGCAGCACCCTCATACTGGACTGGTTTCATACTTCAGCTACTCAAGTGGACTGGGTGACTACTTCTGGTTAAATAAATAAGCTACTCCATACATCTGGGTCAGTAAATCAGGTTAAATATATCTGGGGGATACGTAATAAAGCAAAAAACTACTAACTTATGGGTAACTCCCTAATGGGGAAGAGGAAGCAGCTCTACACGTAAACTTATGCAGGACAACCACTTCTGTCTGTCAGACACGCCCTTCTGGTTGATGGATTTCCGAAAGGCATCTTGTAAAGTAGTTGGTTTGTTTGGCAACAAGGGATAGGCAGCAGCTCTACTAACGCTTCTACTGGATGGTGGATTGGAAGAGGCATCTTGTTCGTGTCTTTGTGAGACACATCGAATGATGTCTTTGATGCTTAAACATTTACTTTTAAGCACCAGACTTTCTTTGGATAAGCGCAAGACTGTACTTACCTGGACGAGTGAAAAGCCATACTGCTGTAGCCGTTTCAGGTTGGGTGAGTGGATGAGCGAGCTACTTCTGGGGATACGTAAAGTCAGCCGCTACTTACTCATTCATTGGGGAGCCATAAAGCCGCCAACCGGACAAAGCCCATTCAGCCAGCCAGACAAAGCTAGCAAGCAAGAAATAAAGCCACCATGAATAGTTTATCACAAATAAATTATACGGGCATGTTTCAGGCATTCAAACATCACTTTTGGACCTTGAAGTACTTCGAGGATGCTTGGTTCTGGAAGCATGTTTGTATTCATGTTATCAAGCATGCTTGGTGTAATCTGGAGGAAGTGTAGAATGCTGGGTGTGCTTGCGGAAATGTGTGTTGTCTCAGCATTGGGAGTGTAGCTTGTGGATTTAGCGGTTTGGAGGTGTGGAGGGTGCTTCATTGGGTAAGTAGCAGGGGAGTAAGCTAAGGCAGTTCCGCAGTTGCCTAGGTGATAAGTTGTTTCAAATCGGAGTTTCCAGGTCCAGTTCATTGGGGGTAGGCAGGTAGGCTGGATCGAGGGTAATACCCTGGCGGGAGTGTTGAATTCGGCTAGTTTCTGGGCTTTCTGGAGTCCCATGCGGGGTTTCATTCAATCCCAGTGAGGGCTGAGGCAGTAGTAGGTTTCGGCAAAGTGTTCCAAATAAAATGCGGTGTGCGATACTTCCTTCATGCTTAAGTTTTGGAATCAGTGCTCACTCATGAAAGCCAAGTGGGGTAAGGTTGTAAATGGGAGATGCGTTGTTTCTGGGAAAGGTGTGTCCCAAATCAGCCTAAATGAGTGGGCGAACCTCCCTCTCCTCTGCTAGAGGTGGAAAAGTCTCAAAGAGAGTAGAATCAGGGCTCATCACACATGGATAGAAAGGGAAATGGGAAAAGTCGTAGAATCAGGAGGCTAGGTCTGAGCTAGATGCTTGATGCGTAGCCTTAGTTTAGGATTCTGCCGCCATGTCTGAGGGAGCGGTATCCGGGGATGATGGAGCCCCAGGAAGCATTTCCCGTAGCCTCGCCCAGGATGATGTATTTGAAGGTTGCTGGAACGGTGAGAAGATGGAGGTGATTTGCAGGATGATGAACCCTCGCCCAGGATGATGTATCGGTTGCCTGTATGCTGGCTCGCTAGCCCCGAATGCTGGATCCGAACCCCGTGTGATGTCTCTGCTGCCCAACCCGGATGCTGGAGCCTACGCCTGGTCCTCTGCATCCCCCTGGGTCTTCTGCCTCATACTCTGATCCGCCAGTATCTAAGCTGCCCGTTACGAAGCTGCCCGCTACGCTAAATCTTGACTGCCCGCTACGTTCTCTGCCTGGTCTGCCCACTACGCTCTGTTTCCTCTGCCCAATCTGATCAATCTGAACTGCCCGTTACGCTCTCTCTGAACTGCCCGCTACGCTAAATATCCTCTGCCCGTTATGCTCTTTCATTACTGCCCGCTATGTTCTGTCTCCTCTGCCCATTACGCTTTTTCATTACTGCCCGCTACGCTCTGTCTTATTTTCCCGTTATGCTTTCTTTGAACTGCCCGCTATGCTCCCTTAATGCGTAGGCCTATTTATGAAATGTTCCCCCATAGTATTCCCAAGCATCCAACGCTGCACCAGTATCAGCAGAGGTGAATTCCATCCCTAGCAAAACCTTCCTCAAATGGCATTTCCGTTCCATGTCTCGCCTGTTTCACCACCTTAACGATGTATCCAGTCATCCTCAACCATAAAGTACCGATCAATAAAACTAAGTGCTAATGAACCTGACTTCATAAAGGACCAAGGAACTGAAGTAATGGAAGTTGCCGTTGCTTTCTCGCCGTTGAAAAGTAAGAAGGTCGCAAGGTCGATATCAGGCGGGCAGTAATATCGATAAGGCATGCGGTCAAGCAGTAGGCGGGATCAGCAGGCGGCAAGGTATCAAGTCTCAGGCAGGATCGTTGGGTCTATTTGAGCGAAGCCTAAAAGGGGGAAGTCGTAGGTTTAAAGAAGCAAGACTATCCAATCCTATCGAGTCCATTCCCCTAGCTATGTAAACGTGTTAAACTGCCATTCTTCAAAAAGAAAAAGTTCATTTTTATCCCGAATCAATTGGATCTGCCTTTGTCTTTATTCCTGCTATTGTAGCTGCTGGAACTACTGCTACTGGCACTGGAGGATCCGAAATGAGCGATGCCTTAATAACTTCTATATTGCTCAAGGCTGCCTGGCTCAGATGCTATCTTTGCTTCCGCGCCTGGTGAATCTGCCAATATTAAGAATCGTTCAAGACTCAACCACTAAATATGGAATTGCATTTCGAATGGACTAGCTCTAGCAAGACCAAAAGCTAGGCAACTAACGCTAGCAACATGTGTAAGCATTCTCTTGTATGTGGCCTTGTTGTAATGATGAATCAACGTATGTAAGCTTCGTAATTCATTCCTCCTTCCATCCAGTCGAGGTAGGAACGTGTGTTTCGTAGATGTAAGTTTCGTGAGGGGTATGGCCTCTCTCTTGGGTCTGGATTGAACGGGTCCTTTCTCTCTTTTCGAACCAATCCAATATTCTCAAAAGAGAAACACTTCGTAATCCCAATCGAATGAAGGCACGTTAGCGATTACCCAACTACTCGATCTATATCACTAGAAATCGCTCCCCAGCTCTATAGCGATTGTCTTCTTTGGACGTCCTGTCCTTCCATGGGTGCATCGTCTGCCCTACCTCTCTTCATTCGCTCAGGGCTTTCATTCATGACCATCGCATGCGGCTCTCCCTCCCCCGGATCAACAGGGGTGAGCTTGCAACCTCGACTCCATAATATCTTTTCTTTCTCTATCCTTCCCCGCTGGTGGCTTTCCTGCTAGCTTTCCTTCATCTACTGGTTCAACCGATGGATTAACAGAGTCGACTGAATCAACTATTACAACTACTACAACTTGATCCGGCTGCTGCTCCTATTTCTCTTTCTCTTTCTTGCTATTGGTGATGCTCCTTCCTTCGCTTCGACTTATGGTGCTACCCCCGCCTTTGCTTCTGCTGGATCGGCTGAGTCAACATCTTATGAATCTACAGCTTCACCCACATCAACTGCTGCCTTCGCCACTTACTTAAGCTTATTACTTCGCTTCTTGTGTCCATGCTGGATCTATAGGTTATTAATATGGTGCTGCTCCTTCATCATCTTTCACTACTTCTGCATATCGAACTGCTTCTTCTAGCTCTTGTTTGACAAAATTGACCTAAGATAAAATCAGATTTAGGCCGTCACGAAATCATGAATTTGAGCACTAAGCACTGATGAGAATCCCTAAGCACTGATAATCCGAGGCCTATGAAATTGATATCTCCTCATTGCAAGCAAAACCTGTACCAGCGGTAAGCAAGGTGGAGTTTGGCCCTGGTAGTTTTGTTAGTATTTTCATTTGGTGGTCCATGTTGGGTGTTGTATTTGTTGTTTGGTGGAGTTGTTGGGGGTTCCAGGCAAGTAAGAAAGCAAGCAATCGCAACAAGTTGGAGTTTGGTGGCCAAAGGTGGGAGGGCAAGTAATAAAGCGAGCAAGTAAGCAAGAACCAACCAGGGTGGTGTATTTTGAGGTTCAAAGTCTCTGGTCTTTTGTTGGGCCAGTGGAGTGTGTAGTTTGGCCATGGAGGCCCCGCTCCCTCCTCACCCATGCGCTAATATGTAAAGTGATTCGTAGGGTGTTAGGTTTCATCGAGCAAAGCATAATCTCATAAGTAAAGCGAAGCCTACTCGTCGGGTTAGTTCGTGTAGCATCACGGTTCTAGCCTCAAAGCAATTACGTTTCTTTCTTTTTTCTCCCAGCCGTTCGTTGTTTCTTCAACTAGTCAGCCCGTTGTTTTCTTGGATGAGAAGCAGCCGGGTTCTTCGATCAGCGAGCAAGCAGCAAGCAGCCATGTTCGTATAGCGAGCAAGCCCTCGGTTCTTATCCCAGCCCGGGTTTCTTCTTTATCCCAGCCCGGGGTTCAACAACCAGCCGATGGGTTCGACCAGCTCTCGGTTAATATCCCCTCCCAGCCAGCAAGCAGCAAGCTCAATAAGCCATCAAGCTAACCATCAAGAGCTAACAAGCTAACAAGCAAGACTAGTGAGGCCAGCCGCACCAGTGAATGAGAAGGTTTGAAAGAATCAGTTCCAATAATGCGTAGCGTGCCTGTACTTTAGATATTTTCTTTTCTATGCTATATCTGTAAAGATTTTTATATAACTATCTGTGTGTGTAGGCATTATGTGTACACTATGTGTAGCTGTAGGAGTAGGCCCCTGTAGGCCCATAGTTTTCTGTATCAATCGGTAACCAACGCTCAAGCATTCGTCCGTCCTTTTGCCCCTCTCGGTAGATGTTGCCTGTTGTCCACCCGTGGGATCGCCTATCTCGGTAGATTGGGCAGTTGTAATCTGGCACCCTTCTCGAAGGATGTGGGCTATCGATCAATCACTATCCGGCAAGCACATAACCCACCTCCCTTACTGGCACAATGTGTCTGGCGCATGATCCTCGACAGGTGCATTGTATGTAACGCATTGCTATTAATTCCTTGCACTAGGAAGCGCAAGCCCCTCCGGGACCTTCAATCCATTCGATGTAGGAACCTGGTGTTTCATATGCGTAAGTGAGGTTGAGGTCGAGGGCTCGAGGGCAATGGCTGCTATGGGCTATGATTGGGAATGAGGATCTCTCTTCCGGGTATCATTAACGGGCGGTTATCCATGGCTCTTGGGTATCGGCATGGTCTCTCTTCGGGGTAAAAGCTATGTGTTAATTGGCACCTCCTGGGAATGAAAACTGGCAATTACCTTCTGGCGCTGATCAACTATCGTCAATGACTGGCATACTATGACCACCTTATGGCTCTGACTGTTATGAAAGGCAATGACCTCCTGGCTATCAGCGATGAGAACTGGCAATGTTAACCAGCAGTTACTAGCGTCTATTGGCTATAAATGTAGTATGATCCTCTGGTGCATCGTATGTAACGTTTCGTCCCTCCCACCCCGACTGCATAGCTTCAAAAGCGTGTTTTCCCTCCTACCGCAGCCCCGATTCTCTGCTTTTCCACCTCCCAGTTCACCCATCCTTGATCGATCGGTTGGTACAAGGGCTCTTTTTCGGCCAGCTATCGGCATCTCGTATATACGTTGTGGAACCGTTTCCGAACGGGAACAACCCACCTTTTGTATTCAGATTCGTTCAATTTACTCCCGTCACAAATTGACGAAAGGTTACGTTATATTGAATAAGAAGGGCATTTGAAGACGTTTACACCACTGGTGCTATCACGTCTGCTGCTGTGCAGTCCCACCACTCACATCCCCCTATTTCTAAGTAGCTGGTGGCTCCCAACTTGAAGAATTATCTAATGAATTAATTTAGGAATCTCCCCCCTCTCTGTTATTGGGGCCCCTCCCCCAGAGAGCAAGCTCCTCACCATATGAATAGTGAGTCCCTGCGGGCCTCGACCTCGTAACCTCAGTCGAGTCCCTCCGGGCCTATCTTCGCTTCCACCCTCTCACTCGTGAATTTACCAGTTTCGATTGCTCAGTTCAACGATCCATTAAGCATTCGCAACGCCAGGTTCTCACTCGTTAATTTCCCACCATCTCGATGGACCAGGTTCACATAGGAAGGATAACTTGATAGGCTACGTTCACATTCTCTCTCATCTAGATACATCACCTTTGCTTCCTTAATTTACCACTTCAATCAAGGCCAGGTAAATAGAGGAGAACTCGTCGATAGGTCCACACTCTCTATCATCTGGAGACGCCACCTTCTCACTCGTGAATTTACCAGTTTCAATTGCTAAGTTCAATGAATCAAGAATTCTCACAACACTATCTTTCTGTATTTCATTTACCATCCACCCCACCTAGTCGTACCATCCAGCAAGACCAATAATACCAGCCATATCATCCATCCTATACATCTGCCTTATTACGTATATAACTACATTTGGCCCTAGCACAGAATTGTGATCTGGGCAGAAAGAAAGAAACCCCTTTCTGTGTGAATAAGCTAGTCTGAGCTCCCGCCGGCGTACACATCATTCCCAAACTTCTTTCGGCTGTGGAACTTAATCTAAATCTCCCTCTCAACGCAATGAAAGGTAGGTGTTTCAAGCTGTAGATGAGGCAAAGAAATTCCATCGAATGGGATAGAGAACATTCATTCATGTACTCAACTGCTGAATCCACGCATTGAGAATAACATTTTACAGAAAGCTAGCTGGTTGGCTTACTAACTGGGATGGGTTATTCATAACCACCTTTACACCCTTCAAACGGGGTTTTACCCATTGAAACATAATACAAATTAGCCTTCCACACTTCATTCAATCAAGGAAGCATACTAACCCTCCATAAAACTATCATACTAAGACACTTTATACGGCTTATACCACCTATACTCAGACCCTTATACTCACTCTATCTCCATACCCATCCTACCTTCTATATAGCTATACACATCTATATCCCCAGCTAGCTCTATCTATCTACTTAGATGCCTATACTGCCTAACCTACCCTACCTGCCTACCCAACCCACCTTACCTTGACCTACCTACACTCAGTAGACTCCTCCTTCCAACCAAGCTCACTCAATCAAGGAATCAAGGATAGGTACCAGAGGGTCTATAGCCATCAGTCAAGCAAACAGACTAGGGTGGTTATTCAGTAGAACAACCTGCCTTATGATCCAGTCACACCTGCCTTCCTCATAATCAGTACTTCAGTCCTTCTTAGCACACCAGCTTTCTTAGCCACCCATCGAACCTTCTTACCTGCCTTCATATTGGTGATTGATCCGGGTTCCTGCTGCCCGATCTCTATCCACCTGTTTACCGGACCTTTACTTACTGCTTTAACCACCCTTGTTAATGCATGGAGTGCTACCTGCCCTAACCACTTGCTTCAGCCAGGAATCTTAGTTAGTTAGTGGTACCGCTATTGAGCTTTTGAGGGACGAGCTTACAGATACAATTGATTGATTTAGACAGCCAGCATTGCTAGGATATGCTTGAATAACGTTAGTGCCTTTACTTTGAGATTTACCCACCTATTTTAGTACGGCGAGAATCCCTCACCATCGGAATAGTGAGTGACCCCTATAAAGGAGTAAGGGCGATGGCGGCCTTGACAGTCGAGTGTGCTTACGCACCCTCACCATCGGAATGGTGAGCCCCTACCGGGCCTCTCCTTAACAGTCGAGCCGATGGCGGCCTTAACAGTCGAGCGTTCGTACCTCACCCTGCCGGTCCTCACCATCGGAATAGTGAGTGACCCCTATAAAGGAGTAAGGGCGATGGCGGCCTTAACAGTCGAGCCGATGGCGGCCTTATTAGTCGAGCGTGCTACGCACCCTGCCGGTCCTCACCATCGGAATAGTGAGTGACCCCTAAAAAGTAAGGGCCCTTACCTTGATCTCTTCATCCTAGGAAATGGAGTAACAACCCTAGAAGCCAGGAAGACTCAAGTAGGCAGGGGCATGCTATTCTGCTCGGGTTGATAGCGCTACCTCTTAAGCGCTTCATGAAGGTGGAGGGGGAAAGGGTTTCATGCCAGCAATGCCATCCATTTCCTCTGCTCAGGTGAATAGCGATACATCCTAAGCTATTCATTAAGCAGGTGATATAGGGCAAGTAGTAGAGTTAGGAAAAACATCCATAAGTAAGGGGGGGAAAGGGTAAGAAGTCGTTGTATCATGTATGCTATGCCATGCCGAGTCTGTAGTTGTATTTCCCTGGGTGCATTCATTCAGTGGTATAGGGCTAGAAGGTCTAGGTCTTCCAATACATACATTGTAGTGATGGTGCACTCGCTGTATGTGATACTGTCTGTAAGCTGGCTGGCTGAATCACTAACTGGGCCTCTGTTGACTAGGGTGAAAGCAGTAATAAAGTGAAGAAAGTAAAGTAAGGATGTTGATTGATCCGGTCCTGAGAAGATGAAATAGCAGTACTTCCTAAGCTAAGCGATTTATTAAGGAATAGGGAGAAGCAGGTCTAGGTCGTATGGTAGGTAACTAGAAGGTGTAGGCATTAAAGGAAGGTAGGTCTATTCCTTGGAGTAGGTTCTAATGGATTCAGAGTATAGGCTCGGCCAAACCAGAATCTAATACGTGGTACCAAGAATCATAAGGTAGTAGGTAAAATAATAAATATCGTAGTGCTGTATCCCCGCCCGATTCCTGGCTTCAGCAATAGGTTATAAGAAACAGCGCAGTAAAGGTCAATACGTGCACACTATGCGTCCCACCGAGCAAGACACCGTGTGCTCGCCCTGAATACCTTGACAATATAACGGACATATAGGCCTTGACGATAGATGTCTGGCGGTGCAGATTATTTATGTGTGATATCCCGGCTAAACGTTCAAGCAGTCGGTCCAGCAGTTTCTTCTTTTGTTCGAGCATCTCCAGTCCTAGATCCTATAGCTAAGCGCAATTCCATACCCAGCGGCTGGTGGGTAGCTTTTTGTATTTTTATCCATTGAGCCAGAAAGTAGTCTCAGTAGCATCATAGCTAGTCGTTGAAGCAGTTCCAGACGCAACAGTGGCATAGGCAGCATCATTAGCAGCCGCAGCAGCCCCTGTACCAGTTTCATATCCAGATATAGACGCTTTCTGTCGATTCATAAGATGTTGACCGACCTGCCCCCTGTTCCGACTTTATGCACATTGACTAGTGTGCAGGGCCGGCGTAGTTACAGAAAGTCCCAGTTCCAGAAGCAGATGTTCCAGAATCCGATGATTGTGATCGATATTATGCTGTTCGAGAGCGAGATCGAGACCTAGCCCTTTCAGTTGTTTAAGCAAGGGAGTCTGTTGATTAAGCTGTACCCGCCCGAGCCATTGATTATTCAGTCGACTCTGTTGATTCGGTTGATGCAGATAAGTAGCAAACACAAGGGCACAGGCAGCTAGAGCAGAGGTATAGGTGGTAGAAGCAAAGGGAGATTCAAACACCGGGCACCACCACTAGAAGCACCTGTAGAAGCAGCATTTAGAGCCTTTGGAGATGATAGAAAGTTTGACCTTCGATCTCCGCCTTCTGTCTCCCCCGGATCACTGGAATCAAATTGAAAGCTAGACGGGCTGGGCCCCCTCCCAGGGAACAAAGCTAATTGGCTGATTAACGGTGACGGGCACATTCGTTCATTCGTGTTTTACCGACGAACCTTTCTTTCTAGCTACACCGGCCGCAGACGTACCAGGATATTTCTCTTTACGCGTAAACAGTGGTAGAGAGGCGCCCCCTATTTCTTATTATTTGAGGGCACCAACGAGCAACTACTAGGTATGGGTAGCACTTCGTCGAACAACTAGATAAAGAAAGGTAGTGTGTTCGAATGAATCCGCTTCAGAGTTGTTTGTTCATCGATGCCTAGCATCATTCACCGAATAAATAAGCTAATAGAGAAGCTGGTCCGTCTGGTATAATATGCATTGTCTGCTAAAGCGCAATTACATATATAATAGCAGCATTCACGCTCTATCGATCGAATAATGAATTCGATAGCATAATTACATATATAATATATGCACTGTGTCTGCTCGAGAAAGTGTCGAAATGACGCGTAGATCTAAGAAGAGCGACAATGACGTAATTACGTATATAATGGCGGAGATCCCGCCAACCAAATAGAATCTCGTCATCTCGCGCGGTGCATTTCTCGAATCCCAAAAGAAAAGGGTAAGGTCCGGAGGGCTTGCGCTTCTGAGGGCAAGGGAAAAGGCCCAAGCATCGAAGGCATATGGGCTTCATGAAAGTGCTGGGTCTAGGCATAAGGTAAGGGCGTCACCCGTCCCATCCAATCCGGTGCTTATAAGGGAAGGGGAGCCCGACTCACTAAGTGCATTCATGGTCTAGGGCTAAGGACTTCATCCCTAATAAGAGGTTGGGTGAAGGCTAAAAGGAAAGTCTATAACTAGGTGGATAGCATGCTCGGTAAGTAAAGGGATTATATATATATGTCGTACTCTATTGATCTTCCTGGTCTTCCTGGTATAAAGAATGGGAAAGGCATCACTCTATCCTATCATCGGTAGGCAGTAATAAATGAAAGAGTAAGGGGTTTACCCGCTTGTCCACATCGGGCAAGGAACGAAGTAGCTTGTCCGCATCCCACACCAACCAAATAAGTAATATACGTAAGCACGCTCGACCAAAAGGCCGCCATCGAAGGTGATCCGGTTCTGAAAGGGAAAGTAGCCCTCCGCGGCTATTCATTTCTCAAGTGTTCTAGGGTGAGCTTGCCGAACTCTCGACTAAAGGCTTTATTTCAAAACACAAATCGTATTATAATGTATTTATTGCTTTTTAGCTTTTCAATCTATTCGTTCATTGTTTCATGCGTTCTTCTATTGGTGGGGCGAAAAGTAACCCTTCCACCAACAGCGAGCACGTGAGGCTTTTAATCTATCTATTCGTGCAGTGTTTCATTCGTTCAAATTGGGTATTTAAGTTACCCTTCCAAGAGCGAGCAGGTGAGGCTTTGAAAATCTATCTCTCTCGTTTCATTCGTTCAAATGGTGGGGGGCGTTCAGTGACCCTTACTTCAAAGAGCAGGTAGCGGCTTTCATGGACCGACTTCAGGGTTTAGGGAATGTTGCACCTTATATATTATACCAACTACACTTGCTCCACCCTTTTCTTCCTCTCATGCTCGACCAATACTGGCATGCCCTTACTCTGTAGAGCTTTGTGCCACCCTGGTGGTTCCTCCTGCCCACTAGTTACATTCTTTTGTTCTAATGTTGGACCCCCCCAGCCCAACTTAACAACCATGATGGGTTCTGCTAATCAATGGCCCCCTTGCAGGGGCGCGCTGGCCCACAAGGGGTGAACATGTCACGTAATCTATCTAGGGTAGCTCAATAGTAATCTAGGGTAGCCCATCTTACAGCCAAAAGATGCGATTTTCTTTCTCCCAAACAGTGACTGAGAAGGGTTTCCATCCACTTTGTCAAGCTCAAGCATAGATTAGGGGTTGACCAGGACCAACTCTTCGAGCTCAGGTAAGACCCAGTCAGGCCCTACATCTCCTTGGCCCTCAATTCAAAATGAGAGGGTTGATCAGGAAGCGTGAAAATCACCTATATGAATGAGCGAATTAGCGATGGCGTAATTACGTATATAATAAAGCGTCATGAAATGAAAGAATTACCCAATTTTCCAGGGTACGGGATCAGGCAAGTAAGTACAGTGGTAACTCTCGAAGCAAGATTGGATCGAAAAAGAAAAGAACATGAAATAGCATCCACTTGTCCATTTGTCTACTTTTCTTCAGGGTCGAGGGATTTCATTCGATCTATCTGAGGCACCTGGACCAGGCGGATTATCCATATGAGCTGAGGCACCAATGCGTTAATGCTTCTACCACCCCGCCGGTTTATACCATTGGTTCGACCTATCTGAGGCACCTCTAAAGGTCAACCTGGATTGCTACCATGTGGGGAGCCCAAGTTTTATATACATATTCCAAGTTGAAGAGGCAGGCCCAGCAGCATAGTACCTCACAGCAGTTTATATAGTCTGTACCAGTTGTGAAAATAGGCTTTCCAAAGAGCATAGTTTCAATAGTCCCTTCCCAGGAGCATTTTCAATAGTCCCAGAAGCAAGCATAGTTTGAATATATCCTCCCAGGAGCATTGTGAGATTAGGTCCTCCCAGAAGCATAGTCCCAGTATTAGTTAACCCTATCGGGTAAGGTTATGATCCACCAGTGCGTGAGTGCCTGGGGATGCTTTTACACCACAGCAGCTATAGCTAGAGGAATGGCACCACTACAGAAAGTAAGGAATAAGTGCAAAAGCTAAGAAATAATAAGTAAGGAAGAAGGGCAGTATGGTTTGAGTGAGGGATTGAGGGAAAAGGATGGATGAATGGGATTGCTGGCTGGTTCAACCGGAGAAACTTATGCTTATACTGGTGCTTTAACTATATATGCTCTAGATGCTTAGCAAGGTGGTGCTTATGGGTAAGCTCTATAGGAACTCCGGTTCCGCAGGGGTAAGTGCCTTTCCCAATAGGGTCCTTTCCCTAGAGGGTTCTGATCTCTCGGTTATGTATTAGAATGACTGGCTGGCAATGCCCTTATGGCTATGAGACTGGCTATGAGACTGGGCACATACAACTGGGCATGGGGGATCAACAACTGGTGGGCATGTACTATGGGGCACGTACAACTGGCATGCACGACTCAACTGGGCACGTACTAGAGGTTCAAGCAATAAGACTGTCAATAACAAGCTGAACTGCCAAGCTGAAACTGCCAAGAGCTTCTCATTCCTGCACCGACCATAGGTTCCTGCCCTGAGTAGAGCCTCCATCCAATGAGTCATCTTTCTAGGACTGATAATAGTTCAATCACTGACTGGCTATGAGACTGCTGCGCCTATGGGCTATGGCTGGCACTGAAACCTGGGATCGCCTCTTGGATCGACTCTTGGCATTGACTCTTGGCATCGACTGATCGAGTATCAGCATCCGATTCCTGGCATCGACTCCTGTATGACTACTGGGCACGAACTACTGGAAACATACTAGAGCCTCAAGCAATGAGACTGGAACAAGCTGCACTGACAACTTATAGCTGCACCGACCAGAGCTTCATGGATTGACCAGAGCTTTATGCACTGACTGTATCCAGCCCAGCCCAGCTATGACTGGCATCGACTACGAGATCGAGTACCAGGATCGAGTTACCGGCATCAACAGCTGGATGAGTACCGAAATCGACTCTTGTTTTGAATGCATTGAAACCTGGCATTTACACTGGACATGGAGTACCGGCATCTAGTATATCGAGTACCAGGATCGAGTACCGGATCGAGTGCATCGACACCTGGATGAATAGTGGCTATCGGCGGCAATGATTACCTACTGGCTATGATACTTCCAATGATTGGGGCTATCGACAATGACCACCTCCTTATCGGCGACCACTGGCTTACTACGACAACAGGCAATGCCCTCTTGGCGATGATCTCCTATCGGCATCCATCCATTCAATGCCCCTCCCTGAATACTCTTGGCATATGATCCTCAAATTGTGAATCATCATATATAATGCTTGGTCATTCATTCCTTGCACTAGGAAGCGCAAGCCCCTCCGGGACCTTCAACCCATTCGATCGATGTAGGAATGTGTATTCCGTATCCGTAAGTGAAGTGGAGGGCCAAGGTAGAGGGTAGAGGGCAGAGGGATATGGTTAAACCACCTCCTTACAATGAGACTGGTTATTGACCTCCTGGCAATGATTGTCTCTCGGCTGACCGTCTAGCAATGACACCTCCCGGGAATGATACTGGCTATTGGCGACCACCTCCTTTCAAAACAGGTGGAATCGTAAGTAAGATCGTGCACCGGTTCCAAAACCTACAAGAAGACATCGGTTCCCAAACAGAAAAGAAGACATCCTTCTGCGTCTTCCAAGCTCCCGGGGAAGCTATGGGCCAGGGAGGGGCGAGACAAGGAATTGAGGCCTTCATACCGATACCGAGATATCCGGATAGGCAACTAAAATTCCCTCCCAAGTGTTTTTACTGATCCGGCCGAATCTATATCCTCCCACATGAACACCCACCCTTTATGGCATCAGCCTGCTAGAATAAGCTATCCTCCCACCCTGGGACTATTGCTTCCCACCCACCCGTTATATTTCCACCCACCCCTGCGGCGTAACATTAATGCCCCGGGGGGCAGCCCTACCCGCTATAATTCCTTATTCTAGCAGGCTAATTAATATGAATGAAATTAGAACTAAGGTTTTTAGATTCACTAGCAGCTCTATGGGTTTGTTCCCGCATCATATCTAGGGGGTTAGGCCAAGAACTCACTCTTTTTGGAATGAATACCTCACCATATGAATAGTGAGTCCCTCCGGGCCTCTATCTACCTATCCAAGTGGTCTATGATGGCAAGGGGCGGCTACTGAACACTTAAACCATCCGCTTGATATGATAAGTGAGCGGCTAAGTCGAGCAAGTAATGCCCATTATATACGTATTAGCATCAACATTCAAGTATCGTCGTGGGTATAAACGAACATAATAGGAATTGAAAGGGTTTCGAACCTCACTCGCATCCCAGTCCACCGCCCGAGTGTTAATAAGAGAAATTCGATACTTGGTTTTCAATGCTTGAATTTGGGAGAACGAGGGGACAAGATGACTTAATGCATTTTCGCCGCGTAGGGAGATAGAAGGGACAAAGTGCATTTTCGCCGACAACCTTTGACCATATGCTTTTAGCCTTAAGCCTTCCACCTCCAACCTTCCACCCCCACCCAGCCCACCATGCCCACCTCAGTAGGTATTCTTCAGACCTAATAGGCTAGGTAGCCCACCATGCACACCATGCCCACCATGCCAACACCCCAGGCAAGGGTTGAGCAATCCCCTAATAGCTACCCTAAGGCTAAGGGGTAATCAGCCAAATCAGTACACGTTCGTGGACGGTTCTACACCCTTTGGATCAACTATACCATAATTATCCACCATAGAGGCTCAGCGATAGCCAAAGGCTATTTTAGGCCATATTGAAATCCCATAAAACCCCATATAACCTGGTTCCTCATAAGGAGGCTCTTAGGATGCTCTTAGGATGCTCTTAGGAGGCTCTTACTAACACCCTAAGGCTGTTCCCTTAGTACGATCTTATGACGCTAAGGAGGGCTTATTAGGAGTTCCACCCATCACCCCACCTCAGCCCCCAGGTTAGCCCAATGAGGGTCAAGGTTATAGGTTAAAGGCTAAAGGCTAAAGTTGAAAGGCCCTTGCACTAGGAAGCGCAAGCCCCTCCGGGTCCTTGCCCCTCCTATTTCTTCTCTGGCAGCTTCGCACCTTGGTGAAAGAATTGGCTGAAAGAACTTAGCTTTCGGGCGATCCCACGGGTTGGCGGGGGTGAAGGCTTACCCTACCCCATCCTAAGGCTTATGGTGGGCTGTTTGATGTGCCCCTTCTGTTGACATCGCCGTTGGAATAGGAAGGTTCACTCTGCACCCCCTACTATTCATACTCATTAATAGACTGACTCGCTTCGCTCTTCTAATTGCATAGAAGAGAGAACATCATGTTGACGGCAGGAGTGGTACTACTGCTTCCAACTTCATGAATGGGAAGAGGATTTTGGATAAGGCTTGTCCTCGGGAATATCAGGAGCTTTTGATCAATGAGGTCCTGGACCCGATGTTTCAAATTGTAGCAGTTGTCCGTGTCATGACCAACTCCGCCGGAATGAAACTCACACCTCGAGTTGTACCATCTTGGTAAAGGATTAGGCCTTGTCCTTGGAGGGATGGACCTTAATGCTCTCAATTGCGGCAGAAGTTGTGACAGGGTCGAACTTTCGCACTCCTTGCTGCAACAAGCTGTTCTCCGGCTGTTGGTACCACTGTGCTTGCTTGGGGAACCAAACCGGTTGTACCTGTGATGGTATGAGGAAAAAGGCTGAGTCACAGCTGGTTGAGCATAGGTTGCTTGCTTTTGCGTATGATTCACCTTAGAAGCTGACACCATTTTCACTTCTCCTTTCTGAACTCCTTTTTGTGGTAGTCTGTTGCTAGTAGAAGCTCCGGACTCTTGCTCGAGTAATGCTCTTACAGCTTTTGTGTCTAACAACTCACCAGACCAGACGTGACTTTTTCTTGAAGGCAAGTCATAAGGCAAGCAAGCATAATTACTTCTCTAATGAGATCTTTGCTTGGTATACGATATTTTCTATGAAGGACCTTCCTTCGTTATCGTTAGAAGGGCAGTCCCTCCTCCCGACTAAGCAATTTTCATTGAGCAAGTGGTATATGGAGAAAGGTCTAGGTATTATGGTGAGTCAGGAGGTATTGCGGGCAGTAAGAAAGAAAGGTTAAGGTTGGTTGATCCATCCGTTCCTGAGAAGAGAAGGTCATGGGTAGGGCATCACTCCATTGACTAAGGTGAAGGTAGTAAGAAAGTAAGGTAGGCGGATAGCATGCACTTAAGTAAAGGTATCGGTAGGCAGGGGCATAGCGGTAGTACTAGTGGTACCCCCAAGTAGGAATCTTGAAGCAGGAAGTTTCTCGAAGTCCTGTTCATGCTGTATCTGAAGCCCATGCACCAATGCTCTTCTTTCTATTTGATTTAACACCTGTGCAATGCTGCTGCATCGAAGCTAATCTAAGGAAGGGTTCCGCAGTGTATCTAGTGATGGTGGTTCTGTCTGTGTGGTGGGCAGTAATAGAAAAAGTAAGGGTAAGTTGGTTTATCCCGGCTGGAAAGAGAAGTCTCTAGCAGTCAGTCCCCACTAAGTGATTCATGAAGCAAGTGGTATAGGGCAGGTCTAGTTATTATGTTGGGTGGTTGTGTGTAAACAAGGTAGGGGGTATCCCTCCTATTCCTGGCTGAAGGCAAGTGTTTGTTGTTGGGTAAGGCAGCACTCCGTTCGTTGGGTGAAGACAGTAAGTCAAGGGTCTGGTAGAAAAGGGTCCCTTTAAATGGTATATTGTCAAGGTAAAGGGTATGGTACGGTGGAAAATAGACCCAACTTCAGACAAAATAATAGCAAGTGTGAGCCTGTGCAATGGCGTCTGGAAGTCCGTTGAAAAGGTCCTCCTCCCTCTCTCTATATCTATGGAAACCCTTCCCTTCCTAGGCTGTAAGTTGGGGGTGGGTAAGAAGAGTGTCAAAAAGTGAAGGTTGGGTAAAGTGAAATCGAATAGTGCCGTACCTACAAAGTATTCCTGGCTGAATCAATTGGTTGGCAGCACTCCCTCAATCCCTCCTCCATCCATATTCTAAGTAAGGTGAAGCGGTAAAGTCCGGTAAACAGAACAGGTGTATAGCATGCACATAAGTAAAGTCCAAGAGTCTTTAGAAAGGAAAACAATCAATAGCCCACGCACCCAAGCAAGCAAGCAAGCCGCTCCTATTCCATCCAATATCTGCTGGCTGTAGGTAGGTATTTCCTCAATTCAAGAGGTAAGTTCGATGAAATTATTAAAGGCGGTTGCTATCCAAAAGACAGGTAGTCCTGTAGGAGGCTGACCAAGACTGTATTCCAGCAATAAAAGAAAAGAAAATTGAGGCACGTTGCGCTTCACTCCGCTCTTCACTTCGTTGCTCTATATATATGATTCACTTTCGTGATCGATCTTGCATTTTCTGATCCGTTCTGGTTCAGTCCATGCCACGTACGGTCGGTCGCGTACACACGAGCCGCTCCATCTAGATCCAAGAAATCAGAATGATAATCCAGAGCCTCCTAATAATAAGCTGGATAATCTGGACCTGACGTTGAATTCTAAATCCCAATCTGCTACAGGTGTGGCTCCCACCTCCACTGCTGGCTGAGATGCTACAATAAGCTTAGTCCAGTCCGACGACAAAAACACCTGGAGTCACACCAGGGCCGAATTGCCTTCATAGTGCGTGCACCTTAGGTCGGGGGACCAACCTGGACTTCACGCTGCAATACTCGGGACTGGACTATACGCTGCCCGCCACGTCCCGTACTTCACCCTGAATCCGTACCTTACCGAGGGAACCACCTATAGGTCCTTCATGTATGGACCGGGGCCACTCTTATGCCCTCATAAAGCACATGGAAAAGGATAAACTCCCATGAATCTCCGCTCGTAGCAGGACCAGCAGACACGGTTACTCAACTCCTAGGGCAATCCCAACGAGTGGAATATAGCTACGGCTCCTCAGCTTTCCTTCGCTCTGTTCCATATCCAGTCGCATTTACTCCAGCAGATCGGTTATATAAAATATCCACTTTTATACATTACATATAGAGAGTGAAAGTTTTTGAGTTTTGTGATAGAGATTCTAATCATCCGTATGAAGTGACAACCAGACATGACATGACGTACCTTTCGGAGCTGTTTCTTGCATTTTCCGCGGACGAATATATAGTAAATACTACTGGTTCAATTTAGTAAGGTTATTCCTATATATGTTCCCCTCAAGGAGATCGCTCAGGTAAGGTCCTGAAAGGCAGGCGGTAACTAGTCAACCCAGTCCTGATAAACCCTCTCATTAGCTAGAAGGAAGGATGGCTCACCCGAGGCCCCCCGTCGACGACCTAGCTCAACCAAAGGCAAGGACCTTTGAATCCTTTAACGAAGCCTTGAAATGACATCACAGAAATGACATCACAGAAAGGGCCTTGAAAGGGCATCCTTTTCTATTATATACTCAGCCCCCTATAGCTAGGAAGATAGATAGATAGATAGAGAAAGAATTAATAAATAAAGCTACTGTGTCATCTTTATAAAGTGACTATACCTCTTTACCAGCCAGTAGAATTACTGTACACCTACTTACCATACCTTTAATAGGGTTATCACGCCTATCCTACTAACAGCTTACAGTCTTCTACTAACAACTAAAAGGCAGAGCATTGTCCCATGGTTTAGGAGATCTCACAGTACACGCTTTAAAACCTCAAATAATGAATGGATCTATAAAGTCCCCATGGTATAGGATAAATCCCCCATAGTATAGGCTTTATATACACAATCGGAAAAGAAGTCCCCTTAAAAGAAGTCCCCATAGTGCACACTTTATACCTGCACAATGAGTAGGCTTAAAGAGATCACATAGTATAGGCTTCAAGAAGTCCCGTAGTATAGGCAATCTACACAGTATAGGCAATATACTATGAAATCTCCAACATAATAGCATAGGCTTCAAGAGATCCCCATGGTAGTATAGGCTTCAAAGTATAGGCTTCAAAGTATAGGTTTCAAACCCGAAACAACGAATTGGTATAGGCTTCACTCAGAAGCGAACATAGACCAGCTAACCTTATAGGACACATAGAATCGGAAGATGTAGAATGCATTAAATCAGAATAAAACCTTTATATACCGCGTAGAATAACAATTATAACAGAGTGGTACAGAAATAAGAAAGTGGCTTTAATACGCGCTAAAATGGCCTTTCAGGCGGTTTACCATTCATCCATGAACCCCCTCATCACTATATTTGAAACATTCTACCATTCTACTTGGAGAATTACGGAGAAGTTACGGAGGTTTGATAAAGAGAAATAGCTCCAAGCTTACGGAGTTCTTTATGAAGGACCCGACAGGGGGCTCGACTGATAAGGAGAGGAAATTGCTCCGAAAAGAGTTTGTGTTACGGAGACTTGTTAATTTCGTGCATATCATCATTGATTAGGGTAACTGCCCCATTACTCACCTCCCCATTACTTGCCTTATGAATAGGGGCCTTATGGGTAGGGGATGGATCTACTGGTTTGGATTAAGACCCTTAGGCCTATATTGGCTCGGTTAGTTCTGGCGAGACAGGTTTATAGCCCAGTTAGAGCTCCGGCGGGAAAGGGCAAATCAATTTCCCCGAATCCCCATAGGGAGGGGGAATTAGCCCTCCGCCCAGATAGAAAACCATCTCTAATGAGGAGCTTATAATTCAGATCCTTATTTATGTTATAATGGTTCCATCTTTGATGCCTGCTTAAACAATCTTCTATGCTCATTCCATTAGGCTCTTATATATGTAATAAACATGAATGAAAAGCCTTAATGAAAAGGCCTTATCAATGAAGTAATAGAAAATGGTAAGCATGAAGTGGTAAGCATAGAGACCAGCCAGCATTAAGCGTGAAGACAAGGAGCATAGAGATCAGGGAGCGTTAAGCCGCGAAGACCAGAAAGCATTAAGCGTAGAGATCAGGGAGCGTTAAGCCACAGAGACCAAGAAGCGTTCAACACCAAGTAGAACTAAGCATGAAATGGCTCTATAGCTATCTTTCCTTAATGCATACAGTCAATATCAAGAGCAATAAGGTTCTCGGTAAGCTTACCACCTACCTCCCTGAAAATAACCTCTATATAAGAGCCCTATATAAAGAGAAAGGCCTACCTCCCCTTAGAATAGAGCGCTAACCCAGAAGAGAAAAGTCAAAGATAGCTTTTCCAAAGGAAGGGACTCGCTTTCCCGACATAGGAGGGGAAGGGCTAATCTACTTTATCAATTTTCGGGCTCATAGCCCAAACTTCATAAGGTTTATTGCACCTACTAGGTTCTAATAGGGAGGGCCCGCTATAAGGACTACTAGGAGGGGAGACACTGATTGAAGGCCTAGGCTAGGAGGGTGAATAGCCTAAGGAAGGAAGGTATTGTTGGGATGGCACCTCCAATAGGTGGTTATTGGGTGAGATGTAAACTGAGACTAGGTCATTTGTGTATGGCCTTACAAACGTCTACTCGACCTAGCCTCACGGTGGATCTGCAGGCCCCGATGGTTGGTGTTTCCCTCCTAAGCTTCCTAAGTAAGGTTCGCCATCCTTCCTGGCCCGGTGTGCTTCCCCTTGGGCACCGCTCCCCTGAGGCGTACGGTTTGCCTAATATGAACTAAACCTCCTAGCCCACACTGCCAACTGAGCGTTAACTATCAAAAGGCTTCTCGCAAAAGGAGCAGCACTTACATAGATGTAATAAGGCAGAGCTCCGGTGAACCCGGAGGACTTGTAGTTACTTATCTTTGGAGACTGTCGCGTACGACTATAACGGCTTAATGTAGAGGGCACAAATTGCCCACGGGACTCTATTTCACCTGTTCCCAAATTCATTTACCTACTGGTCATGGGTCACTATTCAACCTGGTCTATAATCCAGTTAGTCATCTTCACAACCAGTCAACCTAACTGCTGCTATCAACCTTACCACCTGCCAGAATCTTTTCTAATAATAACAAACGCTGCACCTGTAGCTGATGGTTGGCTCTCCATCTCCTTTTCTAAATGATTTGAGTAACTTCCCAACCCCTGGGCGTTCCATCTCTTCTCTACACTTTCTATATATTGTATGCAAGTTATTTGCAAAAGGTTGGCTAGCTTGTAACTTTTGGGAGACTGTGGGAAAGAAACTTTGTTTCTGCACTGTGTATTTTTGACAGAGAGTTAATGAAAGGCAGCGGCTTTGTTTCATGAGATTCTTGTGGTTGTGAGTGTAGCAAATGTGTTCTTCTGTTCCATATGTATCTTGTTATGTTTCATAATTCATTTCATGTTTCATTTCAGTGAAATTTTCTAAGTGAGATTAGGTAGAATTCAATTTATATTGCTTTTCCTGTGGGAAAATTTCATGTGCAGTGTTATTCTTCTGTTGAAAAGGATTCATGCGACCATTCCCTTTTCACTATCTTCAGCAATATTTTCATTCTGCGTCACCTTAAGTTGAAATTGCTACGCTTCCCGCCTACGTTACCTCACAGAATAATCTGTGCCTTCATTCTCAATTCTCTGTTCTTTGCTAAGCGCTAGTCCCATATACATCCCAGAAGCTCGATCACTTCAAAAAATCTTTTCCAAAATCCATTTTCACTTACTAGCCTAAGGTAAATATTTCATTGTAAGTCATCTCAGACCATTTTGCATATCCATTCACTGAGTGTGACTCAGAGAGAGCTCTCTCTTGCTCTGGTAGGGCTAGCTACTAGACTGAGTGTGGTTTGTGGTTACCCTAATTTTTGCCTTCCTTCAGCCTAAGGCAGAGTTAGGTGCTAACATAGTGGCGTCTCCACTGGGGAAGAAAATGGTTTTCTTGAAGATTGTTTTGCCCCAGTACATTTATCAAGCTCAGATCTGATGGTTGATGGTAAACAACGATCAGACATAAGAAGACGGCTGAAATCATTCACCTGGCGACTCCATTCACTAAAGAATCCATGCAATCAGTCCTTCATGGTGACTCCACTGCAGAGGGATCAGTAGCTTTGAGATTTCTTAAGATGGATCGGATTGCAAGAAGATACGCTCCCATGAGCCGAGATCACATCCCAGGTTTTCCAAATAAAATTCCCAAGGTAGATTAGTCAAAGAATTTGCCTGTGTTCAGAAATGTGGAAGGTAATGACGTTGTTCTTCATCTAGTGAAATTTCACATTCACATGCATAAATTAAAGATCGATTTTCCTGAAGACTGTTTGATGAAAATGTTTATGGCTACTCTGGACGATGAAGCCCAATCTTGGTATGAAAGTTTGCCACCTGCTTCCTTTTATTGTCTAAAGGATTCTCATTCAATATTCTTTGAGAAGTATAAAGAATCTTATCCATCATTAAATCTAGTTCATGACTATTGCAAACATGCTTCTACTTTTATTGAAAGCCTTGAAAAATATTATGAAGATGATAATTTCATGGATGATGAGATCATGGAAGCCCTGTATGAAAATCCCTTTCAGCAGCGTAAAGACGATCATGAAAATTTGCAGCATGATCAAGATTATAGTACGATGGAAGATGAAAGAACTCTGCATCTTGACAGTCAACATGAATTATATGAAATAGATCAGCAGGTTGAAGAGTTCCATATGGCTGAAGTTGATGAAAGAAAAAGTGTCGGTTCAGATCTGTCAATAGAAGAAGATGGCATGCAAGTAAGTTCGGTTCTAATTTCAGAATGTGATAATGTCAGGACAACTATTTCAGTTCCAAATTCAGACTGTGATGACCAAGAATGCCTAGTACGGAATCCTATGAAAGAGAACTCTGCTGCTGAAATCATCTGGGATGAAGAAGACAAAGTTTTGGATCCAAATGTTCTCAGTTCATTAGAATATAGCCTTCATGAGGAGGTAATCCAGTCAGTGTATGAAAAACAAGATCAGACCTTCATTCAATACATTCACACCACAGAAGATCAAAACATTCAGGATTTCCATTTAGATTCCTCTTCATATGTTTCATGTGTTGAAATGTTTTTCCAAGAAGATATCTGCTCATCTACCTATTCAGAGTTTTTTGAAGCCTAAGAGCATAGTTTTACTGAAGCACATGATGAAGGAAGATTAGAATTTGAAGCAAAGGACACCTTGTTTCTTCAGCAGGAAGAAAATCTTCATGTTCTTCAGGATCCAATGGCAGATTTACTGCAGTCAGTCGTGAAGGTGATTATTGCAGTATTCGGTGATGAAGGAGATCAGGGTCAATTAGTTTTTTGGATGCCCAGTTACAAGTATCTATTGTTGACCAGAAGATCTGATCAGGAGAATCAATCAAGGAGGCATCTACTTGATTGGTTACATTGGAAGACACATTACGCATGATTGTACATATTGCATTAGTATGCAGGTGGCTGTCATCTTGATTTGAAACCCTCGAATCTTGATGGACTGCTACCATTGAACAAGCTTTGTAAATACTTGTTTTAGTTAAGTCAGTCATGAGTAATTTCCTTTTGCATAGAGTCAAGTTTTTCAGTCATTTCAGTTCGCATTGAGTCAGTTTGAGTCAAGTTTCAATCAATAAATTGAGTCATGTTGGTTTGTTAGAATAATGGACTCCATAGCCCAATGGACGAAGGCACTGTCTGCTCACCCAAGGAACTACAGTTCTTGGCACCTCCAAGGAGCTGCCATCCCTATTGGAGCCAATGTTAGTGTCAGTCTTTACGGCCTTCCTCCAGTGATCAAACATGCTCTTACAAAGTGATTTTTATGTGTCAAGGTCAAATTTTGTCATTTCAGTGAGTCTTCAAGCAAAATTTGGTCACTAAGCATTGGGTCTAGGGTTTGATTTTACCCTTGTCAAAGTTGTCCAAATGTTAGTCCATGTCACAGTTCAGCTGAGTGTACCATCATTCAGAGAGTTTTCATTATCATGTCAAGTCCCACTGGGTCATTTTACACCTTGTTCATGCTTCAGTTGCGCCTAGGTAAGGTCATTTCCCTCTCCTAGGTTTTTGAAGGCAATTTATCTTGGACGGCCAAATCATCGGCAAAAATTGTATCCGGATGTTCATACACCTTTCCCTATCCTTAAAGTACCTTATCAAACACTTCCCATCACTGAGATCCCCCAAATTCGTCATTTTTGCACAAACCCTAGTTTCTTGCTACAAGTTGGCAATTTTCTAGGTTGGACCTGTGTTTTTCCTTTTTGGACCCCTTCCCCTCACTCAATTTCAGATATTCCACTTTCCCTTACTTCCTAACATCCCTCCCTACTTCCCAAAATTTTCTGAAGAATTTAGAAGCTCCCTATCCCCTTCATTTCGCTTCATTTCGACAAATCCCTTGTTCCACACATCGGGGTAGGTTTCACTCAAATGATGTTTTTGAGCAATAAAAGATGAATTTATGAAAACTGAGAGAAAGTTTTGTCCACAACAGGCCAAGGAATAAAAACCTCCTTCACGTTTTACACAGGTGTCATGGTTTTAGAGAAATGTCAAAAATACAATTGCCTCAGGAGAATTGATGCACCTCTGAAGTGACCTTGGGAAAATCCAACTTTTCTCCTAGCTCAGTTGGCCAAATGACTTTCTTTATGAGTCAAATGATAACTAGACACAAAGATATTTCCAATGAGCTATCATGAGCTTAATTTGGAGTTGAGGAAGGCATTCAAAAGTTGACTATAACAGCACTCTGCCTTTAGGCAGCCTCATTTGGCACATTTTCACCAGTCTTGGGAGATTTGATTTTTTACATGGCAAATGAACTCCACATTGAAAGATTTTGGTTGTGTTGGAAGGTAGACTCAAATATCTTTCCAACGAGCTATCCTGCGTTGAATTTGGACACCGGGAAGGCCTCCAAACGTCACCTGGAAAATAGCACGACGCACAGAGGGAGCGTGGCGCACTGGGAGAGATTTTCCAGTGTAAAATTTACACTGGCGCGGCACACACAAAGAGCGCGGCGCAGAGGGAAAAAAGGGGCTGAAATTTTGCCAAATTGCCTCAAATTTCTTGTGAAGCCCATCAAATCAAGAGGTAGGCTTTATGACACCTATTTTACATCAAATTTGTCAATGATATGATGTTTATAAGATGTTTAAATGTCACCCAAAAGCATAAGGTCAACAATAAGAAAATCACCAAGAAGACGATGGCTGGGGTTGCAAAAATGAGATGATAGCACCAAGGTTTCACTCCACTTGTTATAGACAATTTTGTGCCTTGCAGCATCAGGCATGAATTGTCAATAATCCAAGGGATCCAAAGTCCCTAAACATGATGTTCCTACCCCTAGAGGGACAAGGTCAGCAAACCAACAGCTCTCAGATCAGTTCTCCACCTGAAAACACTCAAAAACAAGCAATCCTGAAATCAAAGCAGGTGCTCCACTAGGCTTCTGCGCTGAAACTCAACTCCTCCATGGTGTACCTGCATTGCAAAGCAGGTAGAACAAAGGCCACCTGCGCTGAGCGAGATGGGACAAGTGGCACACTAAGTCATTGCTCTGGAATCTTCCAAAAATGACACTTGGATCAGGGATTTCGCCTTGTGATGAGTCAGAGGCTCTGTTTCTCCAAGTGGAAGCAAGGTTCTCCAAGTGGACTCAAGAACTGAAGATCAACTGAAGAGAGAGAGGACACAAGGCAGCTACACATCAGTTGTAAGCTGACTCATCCTTTCTCAATTCATCTATATATTGAGCTCTCTCCTATGAGCTCAAGAGGCTGGAATTTTGTGCAAAGTAATGCTATGCTGTTGGTTTCACTATAGAGCTATTGGGTGATTGCTTGAGGGAGGTGAAGAGGAGAAATTCTTTCTGCTGGGAGGTGTTGCTGGATTGGGGCCTTCAATGGTTGTAACTCTCTCAGAACTTTACTTCTTCATTAATAAAAGCTATTGAGGTTCTTCTATATGCTCTTATTTCAATGATATATTGTGATAATTGTATATTTGATTTACACTAATCCTTGAATCAGTTATGATTGCATGTTGCTTGTAGTTTCCTTCTTTGCTATTTTGCAGGATCTCATTGTAGTTGGGCCAGCAATAAAGCAAGGAGTTGGGAGCAAGCAGCCATAGAGAAGAGTTTGGATTCGACATTAAGCGCAAGGCAACGGTTAGTGCATTATTTCATTCTCTTTTGCTTTCATAAAGAAGTAAACCTTCAGTAGTTTCCTTTACAGTTGTTGCTGAGGTACTATCACCCTTAGAGTGGGATAGGGTCATCCGAATCAGATACTTTTCCCTACAACACCACTCCCCTTGTCCCCTCACCCATCATCTTTCTCATCTCCCCTTCACCATTTTTCCTAAGAAACCCACCCTAAATCCACCCCATAACCCTTTCGCTATCCCTGCAAGCAATTCATGGTGAAATTCTGAGCGCGCGGCGCATACACAAGGAGGCGTGGCACACTGGGAGCCCGGCCTCAGTGTAAAAATGCCATTGGTGCAACGCACTTAGAGCACACGGCGCACTGGGTAGAGCGCGCGGCGCACAGAGGTATAAGCCCAGAAAACCACAAATTTGCCTAAAAATTTTGTGAATGCCTATCAAACTTGAAAGGTAGACCAACTACCTTCACTCTTGGCATTAAACTTGATGAGAATATCATGATTTTGATGAGTATGAACCCAATGCCAAATTTTTTTTTAGTAAACAAAGGAAGACACAAAGAAATCAAGCTCCTATTGTTTTTGCTACAATAACAATGTTGTCAAAGTGTTCTCCTACCCTACCCCATCAACACCATACCCAAACACTTCCAAATCCCTGATAAATCTCTCCCTTTAATCCCTATCCCCATTTCATCATTCCTCTCCTAATACTCCCTGTTTTATTGCCCCCTTGGTGACAGATTTTCAGAGCATCTACCAGTTTCATTGGATTCAGAGGGCAGCATAAGACTCAGGGTACAAACAGCAGTAATGGCATCAGAAGTTTCATCAGATTATGAGGGGCCTTCGGGAGAGCCATCAGGTGAAAGAGAGACCGAGTTTGTTCTCCTCCACGATGATGACACCGACACAGAGCCAACAAATGAGGAGCTTAGAGAGGTCATCCAGGAATAGCAGTCAGAGATTGAGGCCTTGTCCCTTGATTTGGAGAGGGCCAAGTGGAACATGAAGTACCTGGAACAGAGAAATAAGCAACTAGAGGATCAGCAGGCGATCATGGAGCTGCAAAACATTCGTGAGCATCGCCAAGCCACTCAAAGGGCAAGGATTGAGCTCACTTCCTTGGAGAAATAGGTAAATGAAGATCGGGAGGCCAACCTTGAGAGAGCCAATATGCACTTGGAGAGGCTACTAGACAAAGCAGACAAAGACCTTGCACTGTTGAGGCATATGGCATTTCACTACCAGGCACGAAACATAAGCGCCAAGGCCCGAATAAAGAGCTTGAAGGCTAAATTGAGGAACGAAACAAGGAGAGAAAAAGAGGCTAAGGAGAAAGATAGACTTAGAATCTTGGCCAAATCTTCCTTAGCTCAGCATGGCACCCCATAGGGAACCTCCAGCCCAAAGTTTAGCAAATTTTGGGAAATTTTGGTCACAGGCAAATTTTTTGGGCACAAAACAGGAAATTCCTCCTTGTCCGTCGCGCCACTGGTGCGACGCTAAAAATCTAGGACTCTAATCGAGGAACAGCTTACATATTTGGATTCAGCGTCAAAAAATACTACTACTGGTGTCCGAGCAAGAAATTTTGACAAGTTTTGGGTCTCCTAAAGGTTAAAAAACACCCAAAAATGGCCTCTCTGCCACTTTTTTGACACACAGAAAGAAGTCTTGGGAGAATGAATATTTGGAGGGGAAAATTAGCACCAAATTGAGAAATTCTAGTGGGGTTAGAAAGTAGACAGGACAAGCTTTCCAACAAGCCCATTTGGGCACATTTTGGACACCTGCAAGTGCCCCAAAGCAGGCTCCAAATTGGTGCGACGCACAGGGGAAAAAATGGCCAATTTGCTCCCGTTTTGCGAAATTTCGGGTCGCGACTTCTCCAAGTGGGCCCGGTCATCTACACTTCGGTTTTTTGCACCAAAGGCGGCATTTAAAGATTTTTCTCTCCAGATGGGCATCTATCCAAGTGGCAAAGAATGCAAAGGGTCACCACAGCCAAATGTCATGCTTGAGAGCGCTGCACATGTAGCTGATGGTTGGCTCTCCATCTCCTTTTCAAAATTATTTGAGTAACTTCCCAACCCCTGGGCATTCCATCTCTTCTCTACACTTTCTATATATTGTATGCAAGTTATTTGCAAAAGGTTGGCTGGCTTGTAACTCCTGGGAGACTGTGGGAAAGAAACTCTCTTTCTGCACTGTGTATTTTTGACAGAGAGTTAATGAAAGGCAGCGGCTTTGTTTCATGATATTCTTATGGTTGTGAGTGTAGAAAATGTTTTCTTATGTTCCATATGTATCTTGTTATGTTTCATAATTCATTTCATGTTTCATTTCAGTGAAATTTTCTAAGTGAGATTAGGTAGAATTCAATTTATATTGCTCTGCCTGTGGGAAAATTTCATGTGCAGTGTTATTCTTCTGTTGAAAAGGATTCATGCGACCATGCCCTTTTCACTATCTTCAGCAATCTTTTCATTCCGCGTCACCTTAAGTCGAAATTGTTGCGCTTCCCGCCTACCTTGCCTCATGGAATAATCTGTGCCTTCATTCTCAATTCTTTGTTCTTTGCTAAGCGCCAATCCCATATACATCCCAGAAGCTCGATCACTTCAAAAAATATTTTCCAAAATCCCTTTTCACTTACTAGCCTAAGGTAAATATTGCATTGTAAGTCATCTCAGATCATTTTGCATATCCATTCGCTGAGTGTGACTCGGAGAGAGCCCTCTCCTGCTCTGGTAGGGCTAGCTACCAGACTGAGCGTGGTTTGTGGTTACCCTAATTTTTGCCTTCCTTCAGCCTAAGGCAGATTTAGGTGCTAACAGGCTCCTCAAACGGTATTATTTGTGAAATGTTTTCTGTTGTCCTACTTATCATTGTATATAACGGATTGTTTAAATTCCATTGCAAGTGTGTACTGTTTTCATTCTTTAGTTTGGGGCTCAAGGTGAAGGCTATAAAACTGAGGTTTGATTTCAGTTTTGGTTGGGTTTGATAGAGTCAGGTCTTTTAGTCAATTTCAGTCTTGAAAATGAGTCAATTTTGAGTCACATTCAGTCCTGAAATTGAGTCGTTGAGTCAAAAGTTTGGTTTCAGTTTGTTGAAGTTATTGACTCCATAACCCAATGGACGAAGGCACTACTTGCTTTCCCAGAGATCTGTAGTTCTTGGCACCTCCAAGGAGCTACCATCCCCATTGGAGCCAATGTTAGTGTCGGTATCTTCATCCCTCCGTCAGAGATCAAATCCTCTTGTTGCATTACATATTAGGTGTCCCGCTCAGTCAGCTGCATTCCATTAGGTGCATGGATCATCTGATGGTAGTGGCTTCTCCTACAGTTTCCCTCATGTCATTTACCTGCTGGCTCATGTTTATTCATCAAAAATTGTATACAGTCACCTTTTTTGTCTTAAAGATTGCAGAAGTCTTTACTAGGGTTTCATTGTCATTTTGGTCTAGGGTTTTATTAGGGTTTCATCAAAAAGTGTTTCAAAGTGTCCAATAACAACCAGTAGGCACATGAGGATGTTCCAGTCTCAATAAATTTTACAGAGTATTTTTACTTTTACTGTACAAATTTATGTAATTTTATCCCTTCATCTGTAAATTGCTTCACCTGCAACCCTGGTCACTTTTCCTAGCCTCAGTAGCTCCAACCCCCTGCAAAACAAGCAAAATACAGGTCATTCAGTCCATCACAAGTTCTAATAAAGTGAAAAAGTTCAAAACAGAGTTCAAAATAAAGTCATTTTCAAAACATTGTAAAAGTGGGTTTTTCAAACCAAAAATTTAAAGACTCCTTGTATATAAGTCATGTCTCCAATTTGAAAAGCTCATTTGCACTCTTGGAAGCAAAGCAAAGCCGTGTCTAGCGTGAGCAAGAGAAAGTTGGAGAAATTTGCCAAAAAATAGAGGCGTGGCACACATAGCAGGCACGACGCATTGGACCGTGATCTTCAGTGCAAATTTACACGGGCACAGCGCACATACCTGGCACGGCGTGTTGGGTTTGATGCTGTGTGCATACAGCTAGCAAGGCCGAAATCTTCACCAACTCACTCCAAATTGCCCAAAACCTATGGATCATCATTTGTGCAAGTAGGTTGAGCCTCTATCACTGCTTTTCATCTGATTTTGGTGGTTGTTTTATGGTGGTTGGCTAAGAAAATCAAACCTTACCTCTCTCTCCAAAGAAAACAATGCTAGGGTTTGCATCAATTATTTGGCTACCAAGTCATTCCATCATCTTTCCACTCCCTCACCTCATTTTCCCTGATCTCCCTATTCCCTAAATTCACACATTCCTAAACATCATCTATTCCTACCCCAATTCCCATTTCCCAAAATCCCTAGTCCTAACTTTCCCAAAACCCAAATACAAATTCCCAAACCCTAGTCGCATACCAAAAGCTCCCAAATTACTCTCTATTTCCCTGTTCCGTTAACTAAACCTTGTCCCATTTGTCCCTAAATCCCTCATTGTTTCCTCCCTCCACAGTCCCTCATATCACTTTTTCCCTTAGCGGCAAAAGTCAAAACACGTCATAAATCACCTATTTCTCATCAAGACAGTTCATCCACTAGCAGAAATGGCATATGATCCCTCATATGATTATGAAGAGGAGACACACAGTGACTCACCTACAAAGGTACATGCACCCAGGAGGCCTCATAGAGGTGGCAAGCATATTCAAGAAGAACCAACCACTCTTGCTGAGTTACAGGCCTACTCTCTTGCCATCTCCTGTTTTCAGCACCAGTCCTGCTATGAATTTTGTGAGAAGGTTGCTAGCATTCAATTTCATCATGAGTTGGCTCGTTTTTTTGTGTTGCATTTACATGATGGTCAAGCCACTCTAGCTAGTGTCACTTTCACATTAACACCAGAATATATTTCACTAGCAACCGTATTCCTAACATTGGAGAGCAATGGAACAAGAGGCAACAAATTGACCGACAGCATTATGAACCATACATCAATCCTGGCTATTTGAGACAACTTAGCAGAGTATTTCCTTTCTGGTACCACAAAGACTCTTATGCTCCTTTGATGAAATTGATCATGAAGTATTTTAGATGTGAGGGTCGGTTTTCCCGTTTATATGCTTATCATATCAGGTTGCTAATGCATTTTACCAGGGTGAAGATGATGAACCTCCCCTACTTCATGTGCCGAAATATCAAGAAGATGACCACTCTAGTGCAGCACAAGACTCCTCAGCAGCAATTCAACAATATATATCATTTTTCTCTCATTAATATTGTGGTCATCCATTAGCTTGGCTTGTAGGGCATCACTTGGGAGGATTTCATTTCTCGTGAGTTTTTCACAGCTCCTCAGGGACCTTCAAAGACTTTGCATGAGATAGTGGACCTTCTTATTAGCATGAGGGTCATGAGACACAGACCGCTAGCATGCTGGTGTTTATCACTTATTAGAAGGGCACTAAATGGTTGTTTGCAGTAGCGAAGCGAGTATTATCTCCACCCGTGGTGGAAGGGGTCTCGCTTCCGTCATCATCATAATAGGTTTAGGACAAAGGCAAGAGGCCACTACAGGATGAAGGACCATCAGGTGAGCGTGAGATTGATTTCATTCTCATTGAGGGTGATGATACTGATATGGGCCCGCAAAGCACAAATCTCAAAGAAGTCATTCAAGAGCAGCAGGCGGACATCAATGCCTTGTCCCTCAACTTGGAGAGGGCCAAGTGGACAATAAAGTATCTGGAGCAAAGAAATAAGCAACTTGAGGATCAGCAAGCTATGATGGAATTACAAATCATTAAAGAAAACCAACAAGAAATCAAGAGGGCACAAGGCAAGTTGACACCCATTGAGCAAAAGGATGAGGACTGGGAATATGTGTTGGAGAAAGTGAATATTTATTTGGAGAAGTTGCTGGAGAAGGCCAATAGGGAGAAAGCAATGTTGAGGTGCATGGCCCGCCATTACATGGCGAGGAATATGAGTTGCAAGGCAAGAATCAGAAACTTGAAAGCAAAGTTGAAAAGGGCATTGAGGAGGCGAAAGGAGAATGATAAACTTCAAATATTGGCTAAGGATTCCTTGGCCCAACACAATTTCTGATGAAGAAGACTCAGCCCAAATTTCAAAAAAATTGGGGCTTTTTTTGCATTTTTGAATTTTTTGGCACAAAAAACAAGATTTTCTGCCCTATGCGTCGCGCCACGTGGCACTCGCTTTTGCTAGGAGCCTCTAAATCATAAAAACTCAGCATTTTTGGATTTGGCATGGAAAAATATGTTTTCCTACCAATGGTCAAGAAATTTGGACAGGTTTTGAGCCGTCAAAAAGGTAAAAAAAAACTCAAAAAAAGACCTCATTGCCCCTATTTTGACACACAGGAAGCAGTGTTGGGAGAACTAAATTTTGGAGGGGAAAATGGAGGCCAAATTGGAAAATGCCACTTGCGTTGGAAAGTAGACAGGCAGAACTTTCTAACAAGCACACTTAGAGTGAATTTGGACATCAGGAAGGCCTCCAAAAGTGGGTCCAAACAAGCACTATTCATAGAGAATTAGGCGCGGCGCATAGAGTAAATTTTGCCAGTTTAACCAAGTATTACTCTGTTTTTTGTCCAGCTTTGGCCAGTTTGACTTTTTCACTTTCTTAATGGAAAATTTTTGATGTAATTAAAGGTACATGGATGGATCATGATGTAAATATTGTTGGAAATAATACTGAGAGGGGGGGGGGGGGGGTGAATCAGTATTATCAGATCAATAAAACTTTTTCATTTCTATACTTAGATACATATACGGTACTTCATTCAAGGGAACCCGCGTGTATACGCAGCTGTGTCTAAAGCAACTAGCGTATATCCAAAATACTTATGATTCAGTTAATCCATTAAATGTTGATCTTTAGTTAGTGCATCAGAACTTCATTAACCATATGAACAGTAAGTAGGTGCAGTAAAAACAGAACAGATCATCACACACAAGAAGCACACATGAACACCATGATATAAGGTGGAAACCCAATGTGGGTGAAAACCACCTGCTGCAATTTGTTTCTATCTTCCTTTATTAAGAAACTTCTTTTACAATGTACTGGTGCAGTCCTTTTCCAGCACGCAGGCTACAACCTGCAGAAGGCTACAACCTTCTCTCGTTCTCTAGATACTCCTGGAAGGGAGCTCCAACCCCCTTTGCTCTTGTACTAGCTAAGATACTAGTACGTAGGCGCAGGCCTACAATCTTCTCTCCTCCAGGTACCACGTTTCATAAATTTTCAGACTGGATACTCCTGAAGCACAACACATAATATGTTTCATCCAATTTTCATACTGGACCCATAACTATCATTGAAGCTCAAAACAATCACTACTAACATCATCAATCTCTGAACCCAGTCACCAGAACACAGAGCAGACACAGAACTGCAAAATCAATTAGACCCAACTGAAACTTCAACATCAAACTTCAAAATGTATACGCTACTACGATGAATCAAACCTGCGTACATACGCGCTTTTTCCAAGGTCAACCCGCGTACAGATCTCAAAATATTTTCTTATAACTTTGTAGCTATATCAGACATCAGTCATACTTATTTATAGAACATTACATGCGTCAGTATGTAGATCTAGAATAAGCATAATCATCCATATAAAGATAGTTCATTTCAAACCATTTGATCCCGATCTCTCCTTAGATCTTGTTCTCCATCAACCAGTGAGATCCCTCCTTAGCTCAGATCAAGCAATGTATCATCAACCCATAACCTGCATACTGGATCTCATACTTCATCAGATATTCAAGACTTTTCAGATGCAATTGCCTAATGATCTTCTTCTCCTTTTATAGTCTTAGGCCTTGTTCAATACCACGCTCCAAAACCATAATAAATCAATACCAAGAGCCCAATACTTGGGATCAACACACTTGTCGAGATACCATGGTCCAAAACCATAGGTTCAAATACCAAGGACTAACTACCACGGACCAAAAGTAAGCTTTCTGACATGTACGCGCTTTTCTGTGCATAAAACTGCGTGTATACCCTACTTGGTATATAGCGAACCTGCGTATACGCGACTTGGTATATAGTGAACCTGCGTGTATACCCTACTTGGTATATAGTGAACCTGCGTATATATATTTTCTCTTCATACTTGTAGTCTGATCATCAATTCCTTGCTGCTATCCTTCTGCATTATGATTTGTCATCAGTGTGATTTGCCATCAAGGACAACACTTGTCTCATAATGCCAACAATATCCCCCTTTGGACTTGATGGCAAAGCTAACTTGTCACACTTAGAACTTGATCTTCTTATTCCTTTGAGCTGTCCTGCATCCCATGCATTTAGTCACATCTGTAGATTCATCTAGTTATATGTAAGTGAGTTGTTCTTCTATGAGAGGGTTGCCATCAAGTACAACACATGCATCATAATGCCAACAATCTCCCCCTTTGGACTTGATGGCAACAACACTAAATCACTCTCCCCCTTTGACATCAAGGGCAAAGGGTGGACCAACATATTCTCTTTCCTTGATAAACATTTTGATGTCCATACTCCCCCTGAGTACCTGCTGAAATCTCGAAATGTGCTCCCCCTTTGTATATGCCAAAGTGTATCAATATGTCCATGCTCCCCCTGAGTACATGCCAAGTCTCTGTACTACTGAAATGTGCTGTTCATGCTCTTCCTGACTGAAGGCAAGATCTGCAAAAAGATGTTCTTCAAGAAGAACCATGACTTATACACCATAAGAGACCTTCCTATCACCAAAAGACTCAATACATACATCCATTTCCTAACCATGTGGGGATATACTAGAATTGACTCATCCACCCAACCAAGTGGGGATACATCAAAAGTTTACACATGATAAAGCAAGAGCATTACATTTTCATCCCAGGCATAGTGGGGAAACCAATATAGGCCGTTACATGACCTTGACATCATGAAAGAGATATCACAAAAGAGATATATGACCGAAATATCTAGAGTAAAACTTTATGAAAGTCACCAATAACTGATATCGCCAGCATCTGTCGATCACCATTCAGATCAGCAACCAAGAGATCCTTCTGCCTTTGTTTCACCTGAAACCAACAACAGCTGTGAACTAGAACCAAAAGCTTCTAAGGTAATGCCAACAATGCATTATTAGAAGTTAATCTGCTCCCTCTGAACCTGTGCCAGATGGTCTCTGTCAGACCCATATCAGACTCTTCTTACCCAGAGTCTGGCCCACTGATTTTATTCAAACCAACATATACGCGACTGTATCCACAGAAACTAGTGTATATACGTGGATACTCCTTGTGAAACTCGCGTACAACCAATTCCAGATCAGCAACCTGTAAATGTCCTGTAGAGTATAAGTCATCAACCTATAACAAGGTATATCTGCATCAATTCCTCCCTTTGAACAGAATTCAGAGTCATTCACATTATATCATGTGTGGAACCACCATAGCCATTTCATCAACATCAAGATCTACATGATCCAAGTATCATTGTTTGGGAACATTTGCATCAATCAACATATGTACGAAACAACCTATCATCATATAGGTAGGAACTCATCATCATCATGTCTCCAATAATGCAATTTGAATAATCACCCATGTATCCAGCCAACAATCCTCATCCATATATGTGCCAAGAACAATCATAATTGTATGATCTTTATGTATATGATGACAGCAGCATATGAGTGGCTCATCACCAAGTAAAGAAGATCACCATGTAATCACCATATATGCATCATCCACAAATCTGATCTGAACATCAACTATGTAACTCCAAGAATCATATGAGATGGACAACTCATAACCATATCATAGCAAGCTATATCATTTAGCCATATAAGCATCATCACCAAGGACTATTAACCATAATGCCAACAATGAATTATTAAAGGCATATTCTCCCCCTCAACCTGTGCCATATGTTAGATCTGATCATGCATATATCAACAATAAGCATCAAGACATCATCAAGTCAGTATCAAAACATTTCCACACATCCTCAGAAGACTGTAACTATTAATCAATAGAGCAGATAATAGACTGAATCATATCAGGTCCTTTTTCTGAGCCTGTCCCCACTTCTTTTCCTCAGACTGACATATACGTGACTTTGCAGTGTCTAACTCGCGTATATACGCGATTTTACTTTATGGAACTTGTGTATGAGATTCAGGATACTGAAGTTTTACACTTTCAGCTCCCTCTGAGTCTGTTATGTCTGTGTTGTGTTGTATCTGAGTACATTGTGCTGTGCCACATCTTTCTGACTGTACTTCCTTCTTCTTCCATATCTTCAAGTGTGATGATGTTTTCTCCTTTTGGTGTGATGTCCGTCCTTTGTTCCTGCATTCCTTTGCTATATGTCCAAGTTTGTTACATGCATAACATCTTACATGTTTCATATTCCTCCTGTAGCAATCAGCAGCTTTGTGACCAAACATATTGCAAGCAAAGCAATATCCATTAAAGTACCTTGAATGTGATGATCTTTCTGCATGATGGTCTTGAACTCTTCTTCTTCCACATATGGCTGCAACATGTCCAAGATTATGACATACATAACATTCAACATTATTCATAGGAGGAGTAAAAGATTTTCTTTGAAGAATTCCTTTCCTTGGTTGATGATGAGATTGACCTTTCATCTCTCTTTTCTCCTTGTTGATCATTTTAGATTTCTCTTTAGAGTTCCTTGCCTCACCTTGTGAACTAGATTCACCTTCAACAGATTCATGAAAACCAAGACCAGTCTTGATAGCAGGAGACCTTTGACTACTAGGAATATCATCCAAGGCTTTAGTACTATCTTGAAATCTCAATAGTTTATCCTTTTCTTCTAATTTACCTTTCAAGATATTTACCTCAACTTGAAGTTGTTCCTCCTTTTCTAGACATTGCTTCTTCATGTCTTCTTCAGCTTTCCTTCCTTCTTCCAACTGATTCCTTAGTTTGAGAATCTCCTTTTCTTGTTCTTCATTCAGATCCTGCTGCATTTGACGAATTTTGAAGGCACATTCCAGTTGAGATTTTAAGTTGATAACTTTGTTTACATGTTTTTCAATAGCTTGGAGTAGATCTTTATTCTGCTTCTTTGATTCTTCAATATCTTCCTTTAGCGAGCGGTTCGTGGCTTCAAGACTTTCATAGTAACTGGATCTATCTCTGAGTTTCTTGATGGTTGTGCTTCTTTCATTGGCTTCATCTCTTAGTGATGTTACTTCATCCTGCAACTTTTGACATTTGTCCTTGAATAACTTCCTTACCTTGTTTCCTTCCTCCAATTGGGCCTTATGTTTGGTAGCTTCTTCTTTGAAGTCACATTCCATTTTGTTCAGTAGATCTTGTTGATCTCTGATTTTATCTGAGAGCCTTTTAAATTCTGCCTCTATTTGATATCTTTCTTGTTCACCCATAAGAGCAAATTCAGTCGTTTCGCTATCACTTTCATCTTTTCCAAATGGATAGATATCAGGAACATAAGAGGATAGCAAATTCATACCTGATAGTTCATCTTCATTCTGAAATGATTCTGAATCTGAAGAGCTTCTTATACCTAATCCCCAATCGATTCTCCCACTGTCATAGTTCTTCTGAGATGTCTTCTTCTTCTTAGGTGCTTTCTTCTTAAGCTTCTTTCCCATAGTTCCACGGATCTCCTTCAAGCGATCAAGCTTCTACCAAAGGACCCACTCTGATACCAATTGTTGGAAATAATACTGAGAGGGGGGGGTGAATCAGTATTATCAGATCAATAAAACTTTTTCATTTCTATACTTAGATACATATACACTACTTCATTCAAGGGAAACCGCGTGTATACGCAGCTGTGTCTAAAGCAACTAGCGTATATCCAAAATACTTATGATTCAGTTAATCCATTAAATGTTGATCTTTAGTTAGTGCATCAGAACTTCATTAACCATATTAACTGTAAGTAGGTGCAGTAAAAACAGAACAGATCATCACACACAAGAAGCACACATGAACACCATGATATAAGGTGGAAACCCAATGTGGGTGAAAACCACCTGCTGCAATTCGTTTCTATCTTCCTTTATTAAGAAACTTCTTTTACAATGTACTGGTGCAGTCCTTTACCAGCACGCAGGCTACAACCTGCAGAAGGCTACAACCTTCTCTCGTTCTCCAGATACTCCTGGAAGGGAGCTCCAACCCCCTTTGCTCTTGTACTAGCTAAGATACTAGTACGTAGGCACAGGCCTACATTCTTCTCTCCTCTAGGTACCACGTTTCATAAATTTTCAGACTCGATACTCCTGAAGCACAACACATAATACGTTTCATCCAATTTTCATACTGGACCCATAACTATCATTGAAGCTCAAAACAATCACTACTAACATCATCAATCTCTGAACCCAGTCACCAGAACACAAAGCAGACACAGAACTCTGCAAAATCAATTAGACCCAACCGCACCTTCAACATCAAACTTCAAAATGTATATGCTACTACGATGAATCAAACCTGCGTACATACGCGCTTTTTCCAAGGTCAACCCGCGTACAGATCTCAAAATATTTTCTTATAACTTTGCAGCTGTATCAGACATCAGTCATACTTATTTATAGAACATTACATGTGTCAGTATGTAGATCTAGAATAAGCATAATCATCCATATAAAGATAGTTCATTTCAAACCATTTGATCCCGATCTCTCCTTAGATCTTGTTCTCCATCAACCAGTGAGATCCCTCCTTAGCTCAGATCAAGCAATGTATCATCAACCCATAACCTGCATACTGGATCTCATACTTCATCAGATATTCAAGACTTTTTGGATGCAATTGCCTAATGATCTTCTTCTCCTTTTATAGTCTTAGGCCTTGTTCAATACCACACTCCAAAACCATAATAAATCAATACCAAGAGCCCAATACTTGGGATCAACACACTTGTCGAGATACCATGGTCCAAAACCATAGGTTCAAATACCGAGGACTAACTACCACGGACCAAAAGTAAGCTTTCCGACATGTACGCACTTTTCTGTGCATAAAACTGTGTGTATACCCTACTTGGTATATAGCGAACCTGCGTATATGCGACTTGGTATATAGTGAACCTGCTTGTATACCCTACTTGGTATATAGCGAACCTGCGTATACGCGACTTGGTATATAGTGAACCTGCGTGTATACCCTACTTGGTATATAGTGAACCTGTGTATATATATTTTCTCTTCATACTTGTAGTCTTATCATTAATTCCTTGCTGCTATCCTTCTGCATTATGATTTGTCATCATTGTGATTTGCCATCAAGGACAACACTTGTCTCATAATGCCAACAATCTCCCCCTTTGGACTTGATGGCAAAGCTAACTTGTCACACTTAGAACTTGATCTTCTTATTCCTTTGAGCTGTCCTGCATCCCATGCATTTAGTCACATCTTTAGATTGATCTAGTTATATGTAAGTGAGTTATTCTTCTATGAGAGGGTTGCCATCAAGTACAACACATGCATCATAATGCAAACAATCTCCCCCTTTGGACTTGATGGCAACAACACTAAATCACTCTCCCCCTTTGACATCAAGGGCAAAGGGTGGACCAACATATTCTCTTTCCTTGATAAACATTCTGCTGTCCATACTCCCCCTGAGTACCTGCTGAAATCTCCAAATGTGCTCCCCCTTTGTATATGCCAAAGTGTATCAATCTGTCCATGCTCCCCCCGAGTACATGCCAAGTCTCTGTACTACTGAAGTGTGTTGTTCATGCTCTTCGTGACTGAAGGCAAGATCTGCAAAAAGATGTTCTTCAAGAAGAACCATGACTTATACATCATAAGAGACCTTCCTATCACCAAAAGACTCAATACATACATCCATTTCCCAATCACGTGGGGATATACTAGAATTGACTCATCCACCCAACCAAGTGGGGATACATCAAAATTTTACACATGATAAAGCAAGAGCATTACATTTTCATCCTAGGCATGGTGGGGAAACCAATATAGGCCGTTACATGACCTTGACATCATGAAAGGGATATCACAAAAGAGATATATGACCGAAATATCTAGAGTAAAAATTTAGGAAAGTCACCAATAACTGATATCGCCAGCATCTGTCGATCACCATTCAGATCAGCAACCAAGAGATCCCTCTGCCTTTGTTTCACCTGAAACCAACAACAGCTGTGAACTAGAACCAAAAACTTCTAAGGTAATGCCAACAATGCATTATTAGAAGTTAATCTGCTCCCTCTGAACCTGTGCCAGATGGTCTCTGTCAGACCCATATTAGACTCTTCTTACCCAGAGTCTGGCCCACTGATTTTATTCAAACCAACACATACGCGATTGTATCCACAGAAACTAGCGTATATACGTGGATACTCCTTGTGAAACTCGCGTACAACCAATTCCAGATCAACAACCTGTAAATGTCCTGTAGAGTATAAGTCATCAACCTATAACAAGGTATATCTGCATCAATTCATCCCTTTGAACAAAATTCAGAGTCATTCACATTATATCATGTGTGAAACCACCATAGCCATTTCATCAACATCAAGATCTACATGATCCAAGTATCATTGTTTGGGAACATTTGCATCAATCAACATATGTACGAAACAACCTATCATCATATAGGTAGGAACTCATCATCATCATGTCTCCAATAATGCAACTTGAATAATCACCCATGTATCCAGCCAACAATCCTCATCCATATATGTGCCAAGAACAATCATAATTGTATGATCTTTATGTATATGATGGCAGCAGCATATGAGTGGCTCATCACCAAGTAAAGAAGATCACCATGTAATCACCATATATGCATCATCCACAAATCTGATCTGAACATCAACTATGTAACTCCAAGAATCATATGAGATGGACAACTCATAACCATATCATAGCAAGCTATATCATTTAGCCATATAGGCATCATCACCAAGGACTATTAACCATAATGCCAACAATGAATTATTAAAGGCATATGCTCCCCCTCAACCTGTGCCATCTGTTAGATCTGATCATGCATATATCAACAATAAGCATCAAGACATCATCAAGTCAGGATCAAAACGCTTCTAGACATCTTACAAGTATCAAAACATTTCCACACATCCTCATAAGACTGTAACTATTAATCAATAGAGAAGATAATAGACTGAATCATATCAGGTCCTTTTTCTGAGCCTGTCCCCACTGCTTTTCCTCAGACTGACATATACGCAACTTTCCAGTGTCTAACTCGTGTATATATGCGATTTTCCTTTATGGAACTTGCGTATGAGATTCAGGATACTGAAGTTTTACACTTTCAGCTCCCTCTGAGTCTATTATGTCTGTGTTGTGCTGTATCTGAGTACATTGTGTTGTGCCACATCTTTTTTACTGTACTTCCTTCTTCTTCCATATCTTCAAGTGTGATGATGTTTTCTCCTTTTGGTGTGATGTCCGTCCTTTGTTCCTGCATTCCTTTGCTATATGTCCAAGTTTGTTACATGCATAACATCTTACATGTTTCATATTCCTCCTGTAGCAATCAGCAGCTTTGTGACCAAACATATTGCAAGCAAAGCAATATCCATTAAAGTACCTTGAATGTGATGATCTTTCTGCATGATGGTCTTGAACTCTTCTTCTTCCACATCTGGCTACAACATGTCCAAGATTATGACATACATAACATTCAACATTATTCATAGGAGGAGTAAAAGATTTTCTTTGAAGAATTTCTTTCCTTGGTTGATGATGAGATTGACCTTTCATCTCTCTTTTCTCCTTGTTGATCATTTTAGATTTCTCTTTAGAGTTCCTTGCCTCACCTTGTGAACTAGATTCACCTTCAACATATTCATGAAAACCAAGACCAGTCTTGATAGCAGGAGACCTTTGACTACTAAGAATATCATCCAAGGCTTTAGTACTATCTTGAAATCTCAATAGTTTATCCTTTTCTTCTAATTTACCTTTCAAGATATTTACCTCAACTTGAAGTTGTTCCTCCTTTTCTAGACATTGCTTCTTCATGTCTTCTTCAGCTTTCCTTCCTTCTTCCAACTGATGCCTTAGTTTGAGAATCTCCTTTTCTTGTTCTTCATTCAGATCCTGCTGCATTTGACGAATTTTGAAGGCACATTCCAGTTGAGATTTTAAGTTGATAACTTCGTTTACATGTTTTTCAATAGCTTGGAGTAGATATTTATTCTGCTTCTTTGATTCTTCAAGATCTTCCTTTAGCGAGCGGTTCGTGGCTTCAAGACTTTCATAGTAACTGGATCTATCTCTGAGTTTCTTGATGGTTGTGCTTCTTTCATTAGCTTCATCTCTTAGTGATGTTACTTCATCCTACAACTTTTGACATTTGTCCTTGAATAACTTCCTTACCTTGTTTCCTTCCTCCAATTGGGCCTTATGTTTGGTAGCTTCTTCATTGAAGTCACATTCCATTTTGTTCAGTAGATCTTGTTGTTCTCTGATTTTATCTGAGAGCCTTTTAAATTCTGCCTCTATTTGATATCTTTCTTGTTCACCCATAAGAGCAAATTCAGTCATTTCGCTATCACTTTCATCTTTTCCAAATGGATAGATAGCAGGAACATCAGAGGATAGCAAATTCATACTTGATAGTTCATCTTCATTCTGAAATGATTCTAAATCTAATTCTAAATCTGAAGAGCTTCTTATACCTAATCCCCAATCGATTCTCCCACTGTCATAGTTCTTCTGAGATGTCTTCTTCTTCTTAGGTGCTTTCTTCTTAAGCTTCTTTCCATAGTTCCACGAATCTCCTTCAAGCGATCAAGCTTCTACCAAAGGACCCGCTCTGATACCAATTGTTGGAAATAATACTGAGAGGGGGCGGTGAATCAGTATTATCAGATCAATAAAAAATTTTCATTTCTATACTTAGATACATATACGCTACTTCATTCAAGGGAACCCGCGTGTATACGCAACTGTGTCTAAAGCAACTAGCGTATATCCAAAATACTTATGATTCAGTTAATCCATTAAATGTTGATCTTTAGTTAGTGCATCAGAACTTCATTAACCATATGAACAGTAAGTAGGTGCAGTAAAAACAGAAGAGATCATCACACACAAGAAGCACACATGAACACCATGATATAAGGTGGAAACCCAATGTGGGTGAAAACCACCTGCTACAATTCGTTTCTATCTTCCTTTATTAAGAAACTTCTTTTACAATGTACTGGTGCAGTCCTTTACTAGCACGCAGGGTACAACCTGCAGAAGGCTACAACCTTCTCTCGTTCTCCAGATACTCCTGGAAGGGAGCTCCAACCCCCTTTGCTCTTGTACTAGCTAAGATACTAGTACGTAGGCGCAGGCCTACAATTTTCTCTCCTCCAGGTACCACGTTTCATAAATTTTCAGACTGGATACTCCTGAAGCACAACACATAATACGTTTCATCCAATTTTCATACTGGACCCATAACTATCATTGAAGCTCAAAACAATCACTACTAACATCATCAATCTCTGAACCTAGTCACCAGAACACAGAGCAGACACAGAACTCTGCAAAATCAATTAGACCCAACCGCAACTTCAACATCAAACTTCAAAATGTATACGCTACTACGATGAATCAAACCCGCGTACATACGCGCTTTTTCCAAGGTCAACCCGCGTACAGATCTCAAAATATTTTCTTATAACTTTGCAGCTGTATCAGACATCAGTCATACTTATTTATAGAACATTACATGCGTCAGTATGTAGATCTAGAATAAGCATAATCATCCATATAAAGATAGTTCATTTCAAACCATTTGATCCCGATCTCTCCTTAGATCTTGTTCTCCATCAACCAGTGAGATCCCTCCTTAGCTCAGATAAAGCAATGTATCATCAACCCATAACCTGCATACTGGATCTCATACTTCATCAGATATTCAAGACTTTTCGGATGCAATTGCCTAATGATCTTCTTCTCCTTTTATAGTCTTAGGCCTTGTTCAATACCACGCTCCAAAACCATAATAAATCAATACCAAGAGCCCAATACTTGGGATCAACACACTTGTTGAGATACCATGGTCCAAAACCATAGGTTCAAATACCGAGGACTAACTACCACGGACCAAAAGTAAGCTTTCCGACTTGTACACACTTTTCTGTGCATAAATCTGCATGTATATCCTACTTGGTATATAGCGAACTTGCGTATACGCGACTTGGTATATAGTGAACCTGCTTGTATACCCTACTTGGTATATAGCGAACCTGCGTATACGCGACTTGGTATAGAGTGAACCTGCGTGTATACCCTACTTGGTATATAGTGAACCTGCGTATATATATTTTCTCTTCATACTTGTAGTCTGATCATCAATTCCTTGCTGCTATCCTTCTGCATTATGATTTGTCATCAGTGTGATTTGCCCTCAAGGACAACACTTGTCTCATAATGCCAAAAAATATGTCAAATTTTCACTTATGGAGGTAGATTCATCAGTTTAAAAGTTGTTTGAAACTGAATGAATCAGTTCCCTTGTTTCTAGAGGCATGATGTCCTAGTGCTTGATTTCTAGTTCTCAGTTTAGAATTAGTTGGAATAGCTCCTAAACATGTGAGCTCGACCCCTAGAGGCTAGTATGAGCTATGGTTTCTCTATATTATGTTGTTTTTTAGTCATTAGCATGGTTGGACTTTTGAGAAAGCCTTGAGCTTCATTGTACACTCATATCAGCATTTTGGCTAAGGAATTGAGACCAGGATTTGCAGCACTCTTTGGGATCCATGTGGCAATTTGTCTTGGTACAGTGTTTTCTTTTGTAATTGTGAATTTATTTATGTGATTGTATGCCATAATATCTCTCATTTCTTCTCGTCTAAATCAAACAAGAGTGTCAGTAGAATCCACTGAAATTGCAGTGCTCTACTTGAGGTTTGCTTTAGTCTTCAATGTTTTCAACTGTTTGGAAAGGATCCATGAGTTTTCTTGCCCTCTTCAGCTCCTCACCTATCTAGTCCTTCCATCTCATTCAATTTTAAGTGCCAAAAACAATTTCCTACCTTTCCCCATTGAGATCTCTGCAAGACTGAGCCTCAATCCCCGCACCCAAAATCTACCTTTCCATCTGAGCCAACAAAAACACCATTTTATTCAATAAAACTTTTTCACACATATATCTAACCTAAGATCAATATTTATATCAGTCATCTCAAGCCCTAATCGATCATAATTTGCTAAGATTGACCCAGAGAGAGCCCTCTCCTGGCCTGGTAGGGCTAGCTACCAGGTTAAGCGTGGTTTGACGTTGGCCCCAGCTCCTACCTTCCTCAGCCTAAGGTAAATCTAGGCACTAACAGGGAGGATGATGCTGGATCAGACAGCTGGGTTGTAATCCTCTCTTATACTATTAATAAATTTCTTTGAGTTTTCCTCCATATAATCATGTATTTGTGAATCTTGTTATTTGTGAATGCAAGTGTATGGTCAATGTATTTCTGATTCTGCATTGTTTATGATATTATAGATCAAGATGCTTTGATGGTGTTTTGTTACTTTTTCTCTACAAGTATCTCTAAAGTGGGAAAATTAGGAAAGGAGTTGCAGGTTGCATCAAGGGAGAGAGAAATCAAGCAAGGAGTCAAGCGGAAGATGCAAGTTGGTCCCTTTGCTTCTCTCTTATCTATCATACATAAAGGAAATCACAAATTGCTTTGATTGTTTGTTTCTAGGATAGCTACCCATCTTAGTGGGACTAGTAGATCGAAAAGACACTAGTTTTCCCAAAAACAAAATGGTGACTTCACTGGGTAGAAAATAGTTTGTTTGTTTTTTATTGTTGTTTGCTTTATAAACTACAGACGGAGCCTGAAGTTAGCCAAATAGACTTCGAACTGCTCTTGCTATGCAATTGCAAAGTAGATGAATGCTGCTTCAGTCAATCTCTGGGTTGGTTTATGAACTAAACCTCTAACTTACAAGCATCCTAAATGCCCTTGTGGTAGCTCAATAACCTCCTAAGATCATACCCCTGTACTTTGTTTTTACTGTCCATCATAGCTCAGCTTAAATCATTGAACTTAGCTGCAAATTTTGAGCAAAAACCCAACTCAATTTCGCTCCCTAGCCCATCACACTATCTGTAACTAGAAACCATTATGCATCACACCTTCCGTGTGTAGTAGGTGAGATGCATCCCTATTTTTGTTAAGGGTAGGAGCGATGACTGAGTAATCCTATTTCTCTCTTTGAAATTTGGGTTTTTCCTCCTTGTTTTTAGCTCTATTCAGTTGTTTTGATGCTTATGATTAGTATATCATTACTGAAGCCTCTTTCCTTTACATTGTTTAGCCTCCATTGATTAGGATTAGTAAATGTTTTTATGTATTTAACGATCATTTACAGTCCTTTGTCAAAAGTAGCTTAAGTGAAACTGTCGTTTTTGATGCAAAAGTGTCATAACTGTCATTTTGGATCAAAAAGAAGAGTGTCGTAAAGTCTTTCTCCTCTAGATAGTCGATTGTACTTTTGAAAATGTATTTGATTTGAATTGTTAGTATTTGAAGTGTCGAAAGCAGTTTTCTATTCGAAATTGAAAAGTGTCGTTTTAGTCTTCCTTTCATTTTGAAAAGAAATTGTCGAAATGTCGCTTTGAAGAAAATAGTTCAAATCTGTACTTAGTTTTCCTTTTTGACATTCTCACATTAAGGAAATGAAAAACAAATACATGCATTTGCATTTGCATTTAGACTGAATGCGGAAAATGATTTAGGAAAAGTGCATTTAGCGTTTGCTCTTTGCTGTTTGTTGAAAGAATCATTATCTTCTTTCCTTAGTAGCTAGGATTTTCATTGCTAAAAAATAAACCACTGTTTATCATTTTAGATTACATATTTATGAATTTTTACATCTACATCAAGCAGTGAACCTTGAAAGGAAAACTTCTAAGCAATATCAACTCTAAAATAAATCTCAATGAACATAACAACAGTTTGGAACCTAACTCAACACATCTAGAGGTCTAGGCTAGAGACATGTTCTGGTGTCGTAAAACCTAGTAACTATCATTTTCATTGAAGGTTGGGTGATTCCTTCTCTTTGATACGACAAGTTATAGTACGGACTTGTGCTCCCCGTACCGTCGAGTATATATTGGGAGACCACAATAGGCTGATATCCTTTATCCATTAGAAGTCGTGTCTGCCGCCCTATCGATCGCAATGCACTGAACACAACATTCAGGAAGATTGACTGTCGTACATAAGTCCTTGGTAATTTCTTTTTAATTTACCAAGAAGGTGTATTTTGTAGTTTTGCAATTGGTTTGGTAATCCCTCTATCTAGATTTCCAGAGTAGTCACTTTCATTCCTTTTCGACTCCTTAAAAGAAAAGGTCCATCTGAGCACTTGTCACTTCAGGCTCACTAAAAATCAAAGGCCACATTAGCTTTTTCTCGACTCTTAAAAATTGAAAAAGCAAAGTTGTGTCAAAGCATCATTAAAATTTATTTAATTCGGAATAACATTTTCCCCTCTAATTTTGAGTTGATCAAGTAATCTGTAATCGTGGAAGAAAGTCAATCAAAACCCCATCATTCGTGAAGGCTAGTGAGTCAACTGTCTTTGACTCCGGAAACAAAACCATTCTGGGCAAAACGGTCTCGTTTAACTGAGTCCAATTCTCCTAGTTTATTTGAAACTTGTGTTTCAACATCATCAGAGACTACAGTTACTCCGATCATTTATGCTACAACTGCCTTTACAGAAGAAGTTCCACAGTTACAAGAGGACATTAGAACTGATCCTAGTGTAACGGTAAACACTTCTATTCCTGAAACAGCTCCAGCTAGAGCTGATCCAGAGACTGAAGTTCACTTACTTGAACATCTGGAAGTTGAGTTCCAGAATTCAGAAGGTGTCACCCCTCCAGTATCTGTCACTGCAGAAGCTATACCTTCTTCGGCTCCAGAAATATTTTATGGACCCGATGGTCTACCTCTTCCACCTAGACTGATTTCTATAGAAGAGATTGTAGAGGATCTTCCATCCAGTACTCCATTACATTTTGGAATTGGGATCCACTTCTATCCTTCTAATCCTGAAGTTAGTTCTTTTAATCATCCTTCATCGCAAGTTCCTGTCGAATCACTAGGAAATCTTTTGGATAGACTAAATATGTCTGAGCAACCATCAACATCTAGGACTATGTCATCTGATACAACCACAATAGAACTTCCTGCTGCCACTCTGACGATGTTTGCTGGTATACCATCTGTCCCAACTAGTTATCAATCACTAGATGGAGTCCACCCAGGGACTGTTTCGACGACATGGTCTATTCCTATTTGTTCCTCCAGGATCCTATCTGGCATTTCTTATGTTGAAGCTCAACAAATTGATCCTGTATACTAGTTTCAATTTGGGCAGCCCAGTCTTCAAAGACCCATCTATCCTTTGAGCACTGGATTGCCACCATATGGGGGGCAATATGCTTTTTCATTGCTCCCTCCTGGAGAACAACCATATGAGAGCTCACAACAAAATTCAGGTCAAACTGGAGTTACATCCAGTGGTTGGGTACCAATACTGCCTCAACAGCCAAGGGTTGTATATTCAATGCAACCAGCCCAACCTGTGTCAAATATTACCACTACACTTGCTATTGTGACTGTGTCACAAGTACAAGCACAACCTGTTGTATGTCAACCTCAAGTCTCTCGGGTTGTAGTACAACAGCCTCTTGTCCCTACAGCTCAATCACAACCTTAGATTAGTGCTTCCTTAACTAGAACGACTCAGGCTGAAACGAATACTATCACTCTGCATCTTGGTCAATCATCTAGTATTGGGCAACAACAAATGGTCCAACAACCATGGCTGGTGCAATATCAACAACTGCAGTTCCAGCAAGCTTACCGAGGACCTAAGCAACAAGGCTTTCTAGGTAATGGGCAACCGCATTTTCAAAATGGTTATCAACAATCATACTACAATGGTTATGCCCATCAACCTTATCAAAGTTCCCAGCATCAGATACATTATTCTAGTATGCAAAGACCTATTTCTAAGGCGATCCCATCTTATCCTGGGTATGCTTCTCCAAACCTGAATTAGCAGTTGCCTTTTGTAGCAACTCTAGAATTACTAGATCTAAACTGGCTGACAAATGATCCAATTTCTTATGCCCCTTGGTGGCTAGCGATTCCTCCTAAACTTCCCTCTGATATTCCTAAATTCAATGGAAATCCAGGTGAATATCCATCGAATCACGTAATGACTTTTCATTTCTTGTGTTCTTCTAACACCCTCAATGATGATTCGATTAGGCTTCGCCTTTTTCAGCGAACAATAACTGGTCCAGCAGTGAAATGGTACATTGAATTGCCTAGAGCTTCATTTGATAACTTCAACACCCTTGCCACTACCTTTTTAACCCTCTTTCAGTTACCCATAAGTTACGAAACAGGAACAGAACTCCTTACCAACTTTAAGCAAACAACAACCACTCACATATCTAATCATATTCATGAGTGGCGACGACGTCGTCGAATGGTAAAGACATATGTTCTTGATCAGCTTCTAGCTGAATGGTTTATTAAGTTATTATTACCTTCTATTATGGAAGATGTGGCAAAGGGAGGAGTTGTCACTGAAGAGCAAGTCATTGCTCATGCACAATATTTAGACTTGATCTATACTTAGTCTGGCATGCTCTACAACAAAATTCCTGACGCTCCTAGACCAGAATTTTCTGTTCCTCCCTCTCTTAAATCAAATAGGGACTCTCATGCCGGTGATGGCGTGATTGGTACCTCAAGTACACAAACCACAAATCTGAATTCGGTAAAGCCCTTGCAGTTTCTAGTCAAAAAGTAGATGACAAACTTCTTGCCTCAGTGGTTAATGTTGTGTCATCTGACAAGGATAGTGAACCAAAGCAACTAGGGGGCAAGAAGAAAGGGAAAAACAAAAAGAATAAACACAAAGATTCAACTCCTGAGAAACCTTCTGGAAACCCTACTGGGCGAAAGAAACCTAATCAGCCATGTTTCATATATAATGAGGACCATTATATGAAAGATTGTCCACATCGAGATGAGGTCAAGAAATTTTTAAAAATTTCAAGTACCTCAGCAGTATTGACTGATCTGTTTCCAAACCCAGAAACTAATCTGGTTGCTATCGATCATGCTTCCCCATCCCAAGTGCTTATGTTATCCATCTCAAAACAGCAAAATGATGCTTTGATATTGACGAGGAATAAAGATTATGGGAATCCATAGATGTCGAACAACAAGGCTACAGATCAACCCAGTAGTTCAACAACAACTTCGTCAAAATTTGTGCCACCCATCATTCTTGAATTAACTATAAAGCTGCCAAAGGGAGTAGAAAATAAATCAACATTTAATCCTCGTGCTCGAATGGCATAGAATTATAATATAGTGGAGGATCTGGCTCAATCGCCATCTGCTATGTCGACACTTGAAGTAATGCAGAATTGCTCCTCCCAAAATCAGGCTTTGTTATCAGCAATAGGTGGGATTGACCCAACAGATTCCAATCTTGTGGCATTTAACCCTAAAGGATATGAACCTCAGCTACTGGCCCAACTCACTTTCTTTATACAGGTAAAAACCCTCAACAAAATTGTTATCGAACAATCATTGATGAGGGGGCATCCACCTGTATTATGTCAATGAGTTGCTAGAAAACTTTAGGCTCACCACCCTTGTCACAATCATCAATGACACTAAAAGCGTTTGATGGAAGAAGATACATGCCATATGGGATATTAAGTAACTTGCAGGTTGAACTGGGGGGAAAGATAGTAGAAAATGAAGTCGAGGTCATTGATGGAAACCTTGACTACAATATGTTACTAGGCAGGCCCTGGATTTATGCTATGGCCGCTTTGTGTCAACATATTTTAGAAAGATTGCATTCCCCTTCCAAGGCAGAATTACAATCGTTGGCCAACTAACCATTTTCCCCAACAGTTCACAAGCTACTCAAAGCATTCCAATGATCCATAGAAGCTCTCAATCGCTTCAAAATGTCGGAATAGGTCTCCTAAAAGACCCCACCTTAATGGGTACTTTTTCCCTCCCACCTCCGAGTAATCTGGCGGAAGTGGCCACAGTGGAAAACTGTCATATGATATCTTCTACATCACAAAAGATTAAGAAGAATTATGAATATTTTGATAATATGGAACATCACTAGGTGTTACCCCCAAGCCCCATAGAAATTTTGTAGCAATCAATTTTCTGGGCTTGGGCGGCAAACCCAAATCAGTACTCATCGAGTGTTTGGATAGACAGGTCTATAGAGTATGGAACCTCTTCCGATTCTTCGTCTCGTATACATTCTATAGACGAAGGAATCATTCAGTCAATGATGATAGGAGAGGCACCATGGGAAGATTACCACTATCGTTCTCATCTTCAAGATAACAATGAAGATTATTCCAGCGACCTTAATCATCCTTCAGTTTTTTATTTTCTATCAAATACTGTAAATACGGTGCATTCCAAGCAAAATATGTCCAATATTGAAGAAACTATCACCATTAATATCTCGAACAAACTTAATATTATAGAGAATATTCATGTTGGCAAAAATTGTTCTCCTTCAGAACTGGAAATATACTGTGCTCTTTTTCGCGAATTCAGAGATGTCTTTGCATGGTCATATGAAGAAATGCTAGGCATTGACTCAAGCATCGTTGAACATGAAATCAAGATGTATCCAGATGTCAAACCAGTATGACAATGGCTTCGATCAGTTCACCCGAAGAAAGCCGCTGCCATTAAGGCAAAAGTTGAAAAACTTTTACATGCTGGTTTCATTTACCCTGTTCCTCTAACTGATTGGGTATCGAATATTGTTCCTGTGATGAAAAAGCAAGGAACGATTAGAGTGTGTGTCAATTACAAGGATGTAAATCAAGCTTGTCCAAAGGACAACTACCCTACACCCTTCATTGACCAGATAATTGATGAATGTGCCGGATGCGAAATATTTTCATTTATGGATGGATTTTCTGGATACAATCAAATCAATATCCGCCCACAGGACTAGTCAAAGACTGCATTTATATGTCCATGGGGCACATTCGCATACCGTAAACTACCTTTTGGTTTGAAGAACACAGGGGAAACTTTTCAGAGGGAAATGAACTATGCCTTCCATGACATCAAGCACATCATTCAACCGTATCTCAACGATCTACTGGCTCATTCGCAAAAGCGGATTGACCATCCGCAGCATTTGAGGGCTATATTTCTACGTTGCCAACACTACAAGATACGACTTAATCCACACAAGTGTGTGTTTTGTGTTGGTTCTGGTAGATTACTTGTTTTCGTAGTTTCTAAGGATGGAATTCGACTCGACCCATGTAAGGTTCAGGCAATTATTGACATGCCTCCACCTTCAAATTTGATTTAGATTCAGAAACTCCAAGGGAAAGAAAACTTTCTAACGAGGTTCATTCCAAATTACGTCGAACTTGCTAAAGGTTATACATGTCTTTTGAAAAAATAAGTGCCCTTCAATTGGGATCAGGTTGCTCAAACTTCCTTTGATGCTTTAAAGGATTCCCTAGTAAAAGCATCATTAATGTACGCTGTTGACTATCAAAAAGACTTTAACTTATATTTCGCCGCTATAGATACAACCATCGCAATGGTTTTAGTACAAGAAGAAAATGGAATAGAACATCTGGTATATTATTTAAGCCGCAACTTAAATACAGAAAGAAAGTACTCCTATGTTGAAAAGTTGGATCTAGCAGCTGTTCAAGCAGTACAGAGATTTCGACACTATATACTATTTCGCAAAACTACCATTCTGTCAAATTGCAACCCTATGACCTACATTCTGTCGCGTCAAATGCTAGGGGTCAAATATTCCAAATGGATATCCATTTTGCAAGAGTTTGATCTAGAATTCACCAAATCCAAATCAAAGAAATCTCTAGTCTTCATGGAGTTAATTTGTGATCTCCCATCATCGTCCAATGATTCAACATCTAAAGCATCAATCGTGGATGAAACTCTATTTCTGATATCGTCAAGCGATTCATGGTATGGAGATATGTTACACAAAAATATCATCACCATGATTATTTTCAGTTAGTATGGGTCTATCATCACTTGTACTGACCTCCTAGGCAAGTCTCAGACCTCAGCTCTTCAAGTCAAGCTTTGAAAATGAGAGAAAGACATTGAAAATCAACAAAGCTCTGGTTCCACACTTTCTCTCACTGTTGCTTGCAGTCCCGCACCCCCTGTTTACAAAACCTGCGGCCCTGCCTGCTCTGTCCCTAAAGGAGTGGGTGCAGACCCTTGTCAAAGTTAAAAAGGTGCAAGTTTACTCTAAAAAACTCACTTTGGGTTAATTATAGACGATTCTAGAAGGAATTTTGACGTGGATTGGTCGCTCTTAGGTGGTTCATGCATCCCAAAAGAGAAGGAGCTAATCCCTTGATGAGAGGAGCTATCCCTTTGAAGGAGGGCTTTATCCCTTTGAAGGATGACCTAGTAACTTCCCTCCATTGCACTATAATTAAGGCATTAGGCTAGTTGCTAAGGAGGTTAGAAGCTAAACATTTTTGAGGGTAAATGCTGGTGGAATTGAGACTTCCTAGTTAAGCTTGAGAGGAGAGATCACATACCTTTTTGGCTTCATTGGGAAGAGAGTGAAACTTGTCAAAGTAGAGGAGACTTCTTATTGGACCCTAGGAGGAGCTTGTACAACATCAAGGCACAGGTTGTAAAGTTCTTCTTTCATTTGAATTAATACAATCAGATTCATTTTTCTCAACAAATTGTCTTATGTCATTTGTTTCATGAATTCCTTCATCATCATGTTAAGTATGTTTTATAATATTGGCTTTTCAGGTGCCATTTAATTTGTTTGCTTGTTTGTGTTTGCAGATTCGCAACAAGGGAGCTCATTTGGATCAAAGGAGCGAGGCTTCCGCAAACTTGCATTGGACCTAAGGTAGGCCTAAAACACTTGTTTTCCTTTGTTTATAAATGCATATTTAGAGAAAGATAGTTTTTGATTGGCTTGCTTGTCACTAGATATCGTTAGATTATAGGAAGGTCTATCTTGTCCGCAAGATCGACTCATTCCGTGTGAAAAAATGGCGACCATACTGGGGACTTGATTTTTTCCTTGTTTTTACTTTGACTTGAGAAACGGTGTTTTCATTTCTGTTTTTGGCTTGTTGTGTGTGGAATTGGGTAGATTTAGTAGATCTAGGATTATTTTTTGTTTTTCATAACTTTGGGAGAGGACCGCACCCTAGGCTTTTGACACAGTACGGACCTATCCGAACTTTTGCTTTTAGCACAGAGCGATACTGCACCTGTGTTAACTGTGGGCCTGCGGACCCTGTCAAAATTTTGGAAAACCTAAGATTTTCTCTGTTAGTCAGCTTAGTTTTTTTTAGATGTTATTATCCCCTGCCCAAACCTACATATAACCTGTCAGAAGCTTTCCTTAGGTTAACTTCATTGGTGTTAGGGTTTTAGGTGAAATTCCTAGAAGTTTTGGTTGTTGGGTTTGGTTTTCATTTTGGTCTTGTAGTAGCTATGAGTTTAGAAGCTGTAGAAACCTCAGATTACCTTGGTTTTTACCAACCTTCTTATGAGTCTGACCATTTGCAAAATCTACCTTTGTTGAGGAATGCACCTTGTGTTTTCTCTTTACGAAACTTCGAAAAAGCTTGTGTTAAAAGTTTGGATTTCATTTTTTAAAAAAGAAAACGAAATTGGTTGTTTTTTGACTGATTTGTGATTCTGCATAAATTAGTCCTTAGTTTACATCTAGCTAAGTAAAACATCCTTAAAAAAGACATCTTGTAAGCTTTGACTTCAAATAGGTTTTTATAGTTTATAGATCTCAAGATTAGTCATTTCTATAGTTTGAAGTGTTTTATAAAAAATAAAAAAAATCTCTTTTGGAAAAAGTTTGTTTTTGTAGTGGTTGAGTGTTTTCAAAGAAAAGGGAAATTTTTGTGAAAATAACTAGTTGTCTCGTTTTGAGTGCATTGGAAAGGACAAAAATCTCTTCTTTTAATTTGTTTGTTAAGAAAGATTTGTGTTTACAAGTATTTGCATTCTCAAACTCTTTCCTAGCTAGAAGTTCATTGAAGGGAAAATATTGCTTAATCATCTTAAGTGCATTTTTTTAGTGATTTCGAGTCGAGTCTTCACATCACGAGTTTCATCTCCGCACCTTTGACTTAAACAAAAACCAATAAAAATAACACTTAAAGTCAAATCTATCTAGTAATATTTTTATTTCTAGGGCTCTGATACACCAATATAGCTTAGGCTAGTGTCTTGGAGTAGGGAGTAATTAACTCTCCAAGACAGTAAAACAAACAAGTAGCTGTATCTTGTGGTAGGAGAGAAATCCAATTGTTTCATTTATGCTCTGGGAAAGCTCCTCTTAAAGGAGAAGCATGAGATCGTGTCCGAACCAGTGTGGGAATCAATCCTTCCTCATTAGGAACAATGCTAGATATTCACGTATTAAAAATGGTAAACCTCGGATTAACCATTGTCGAGGAGCCGGGGGTCACTTGTTGGTAAACCTTGGATTATGTCAAGGAGCCTTCAAGGGGATTGAGCTTGTTACTCTGCCCTTGCGTGCATATCGGATCGTAGACTATTCCCTAGGTATATTTGTTTCCGTTGGTAACCTTAGTGACCATATTCTTTAGGATTCTTCCTAAGGTGACAGTGGTGGGAAGATCCCACTGTACCTAGAGCAGACGTCGGCTACACTCACTTGGATTTTTTGGGGGGTTCTCTTCACTCGAGACGGTTTAGTGGAGGAACTTGTGCCAGTCTATTCATTAAGCAGGTTGTCGGGGTAGCTATTCCAACTGCCATTTCTGTATTGAACTCTGCGACATTGGGCTTCATCACCAACTAGTGTTTTTAGTACGGAAAGTTACTGTTTGTGTGTGTTTGATCTCCTAGATTCTTTAGGCGTGTGATTCAAATTTGTTTGGTTCTTTAGAGGCTTTAGGTGGTTTTCATTGAGATTATACTTTGTTTGCGTGTGAAGTAGTTAAAATTTTTTAATCATGGTTGAATTACCAAGGAAGTCCCATAGACTTCGGGGCCAACCTCCTAAGTTTTCACCAAGCCAGCCTGAAGGGTTAAGAGCCCTCGTAACTCCTAGAGACAATAGAATTGGGTCACCTGAAGAAGGAGAGTCTTCTTTGGTGGTACATCCTGATTTTCAAGCTTTAGTAGCAGATTATAATCCACAATCAGTGTCTGTTTCTGAAGTTACTGGTAGCTTTTCATGTACTAGTGATATAGGTGAGGAACCTAAAATATCTGAACCTGAAAGTGAATTTGCTGCTACTCCAACATCGGGGTTTACTTCTCCCGCTTCTAGTGGTCCTGGTTCACCTAGGGTAGAAAGAATAATTACCCAAAATCTTCCTTCTGGACTTATAGTTATCGAAGAACTTGCTACTCCGGAAGAAGAAGTAGGCATCGCTATCCCTGAAAATCAACCTGTTATTGAACTAAGGGAGCGTGAATCAATTTTTTACAGTCCACCTAGGAGCAGTGCTTGGTATCTTTCTTTGACTAATTTCTTGGAAAACCTAGGGCTAAGTTTTTCACCACCTCGATTTCCTTATCACCCAACACCTAGAGGTTACTATCCTCTGTTAAATATGTCAAGACAGTCGTCCGTGTTTACTCAATCGCCATAATCCTTTTTGTACGGCGGTCCTTCTGTTCCTTCTGGGTATCAGTCACTTTCTGGTACTTTTGTGGGAGCATCTCCTCAACCAATTGAACAAGAGTTATTAACTGGAAACAATGGTACTAAAACGTTGAGTGTAGAAGATATTCTCATGATGTCGGGTACTATTCCTAATCCTCAACCTCAAGGTGGTCAGTTACTGCCTGGGGGGCAGCCTAAAAATCCTCAATTATCGCTTGGGGGGCAACCTCAAGGTACCCAATTTACGCCTGGGGGACAACCTCAAGGACAATACATACCTATGGGACAGTACGTTCCTCAAGGTCAACCCCAGAATCAATATGTACCTCAAGGTCAACCCCAATATCAATATGTACCTCAAGGTCAACCCCAGTATCAGTACGTGCCTCAAGGGTATCAACCCCAAGGTCAGTACTCGAACCAAGGTTTCCAACCACCCTCCGGTCAATCATATGTTCAATGAACGGGAAATGTACCTTTGAATTATCAACCCTACCCTCAACCCGATTATGGTCCTCAATATCCTCAACTTGTTATGGGTCCGTACCCCTGAATGAATTTAGTGTGGGATCCATCGCAAACTCAACAGGTCTTGCAACTGAATGTACAATTGTCATCTCAAACTGGACAACCCTTAGTTTCTGGTTCACCCCAGCAACCTGTCCAGTCTACTATTCAAACTTCTATACCTTCGGTAGTTTCTCAGCCTGGGCCTAGTACGCCTCGTACTTCACCTCAAATGGCTACTGCAACTGCCGCAACATCTGTTCAATCTACCCCACCTACTTATGGACTATCGACAGCTCTGGTTTCTACTGTTCCTGTATCTACTCCTCAGACATCTTTACCTCTGTCTGGACCCATGATTCAAACTTCTGTTCAGATGCCTGTAGGACAACCTGGTTCAAGTATAGTTGTCACAAGTCAACCACAATTTACTTATCAATTGTACCAGGGACAGTACCAATTCGGTCCTACTGTGCAGCAGCCAGTCTATCAGTATCAACCGTACCCTGGGTACACATATCAACAACCTCAACAACCCCAGTACGGTTCGGTTAATCCTGGTTTTCCGGGAGGATACAATATCCCAAATGCAATCCCTATTCCTAGTTATCCTGGATATCCTCCTCCTAGGGCTGGTCTCATGACCCAGAGTTTTAGGAACCCTAATTATCAGTTACCGTTTATCGCAACTTTGGACTTTCTTGACTTGTCGCACCTAACGAACGATCCCATTAATTATCTTCCGTTTTGGCCGCCAATGCCGAATAAGTTGCCTAGTGATATTCCTAAGTTTGAAGGCAAATCAGGAGAGGACCCGTCGAACCATGTGATGACTTATCACCTCTAGTGTGCGTCTAACTCCATTTCAGATGATTCAATCTGTCTAAGGCTTTTCCAGCGCACTCCTATTGGTCTCACGGCCAAATGGTACATTGAGTTACCGCAAGGCACTTTTTATAACTTTAGCCAGTTAGCTACCTCGTTTTTAACTCATTTTCAGTTGCTAATCAGATATGACAATGGCACGGAATTACTAACTTCATTAAAGCAGTCGACGTCCACTTACATTTCAAATCACATTCATGAATGGACACGTCGATGGCGTTTAGTGAAGGTTTTTATTCCGGATTAGATCTTAGCTGAATGGTTTGTAAAATCTTTGTTGCCAAAGATCACTGAGGATGTAGCTAAGGCCGGAGTCGTTACTGAGGAGCAAGTAATTGCTCAAGCACAGTACCTTGACTTGGTTTATACTTAGTCAGGTACATTACATGAGAAAATCCCCGATCTTCCTAAGCAAAATCAAATCACTGCGACTCCTTTAGGGTCTCATGCCACTGACGGTATGATTGGTACGGTTAACACCAAAAGTAAGAAGAAGTCTTCCAAGAATTCTTCTCCTATCATAACCTTGCCAAATTCCCCGACAGGAGATTCTTCCGCGGAGATTTCCGCCGATATTCATGTTGTAGAGTCATCTATAGCCAAATCAAAATCTGGTGGTAAGAAGAAAGGGAAGAAGAAAAATAAAATGGACAAAAATTCAAAAGAGAAACCTGAAAAAGCGGAATCCAATGATGAAAAACGCAAACCTCGTTATCCTTGTCTCATTTGTGATGAAGAGCATTTTACAAGAGACTGCCCTCATCGTGCAGAGGTTGCGAAGATTGTCAAAGGTTCCCAAACGCCTGTTGTTTTGAAGGATCATTTTCCAAGTCAAGACAGTAAGATGATAGGTTCTTCCTCGAATGCCAATGAAGAACCCATACTGATGATGTCCCATGTTAGGGTTGCGACTCGATCGCATGATTATGGTAGTAAAAGTCCTGTTGATGGTAAAGAAGCTGAATCTTCTCACTCTAACCCATCAACCTCAGCTCCCGGTTCCGATCCACTACAGATCGAGAAACCTAATCTAGACTTAGTAATCAAACCGCCCGCCAAGGGTATACTTCGAAAGTCAGCTTTCAATCCACATGCGAGAGTGGCTCAGAACTATAACATTGTTTAGGATTTAGCTGTTTCACCTTCAGCAATGTTGGCTTTGGAAGTGCTGCAATCATGTCTAGCACAACGTAAATTACTTTTGTCGGTTATAGGAGCTGTTGACGTTCATGACTCGAACCTAATAATTTTCGATCTAGAAAATAGTGCACCGCGCTTACCTCATCAAATGGCTTTCCAGATCCCAGTGATAGTAAAAAACAGGCCTCTTCATAGGATTGTGATTGATGAGGGAGCCTCAACATGTATTATGTCGATATAGTGTTGGAGATCGCTTGGTTCTCCTTCACTAAATCAATCCCCGATGATTCTTAAGGCCTTTGATGGCCGTGGGTTTCATCCCTTTGGCATTCTACAGGATCTACCTATAGGGGTTGAAGGAAAAACTGTTAATCTAGACGTGGAGGTGGTTGATGCCCCTCTATATTAGAACCTTCTCTTGGGTCGTAGTTGGTCTTACGCAATGACAGCTATCGTTTCATCGGTCTTTCGGGTTATAAAGTTTCCTCATAATGGAAAGATCGTAACAATAGACCAATTGGCTTACTTTTCATCCGACCCAGCCTCTTCTGAAAGTATTCAGCATGTCGTTAAAACGACTATCCCATATAAGGATGTTGGAGTAGGACTAGTTAAAGATGTCGGTTTACTAGGAACTTTTCCTTTTCCTCCGATCAACGCATCGTCTTCTTTTGCAACCATTCATATGATTTCATCAGACACCATTGTTTATGATGATCCTTAGATCGTACCTTCTGAATCTGAGATAGACTCATTTGGTGATGTTATGCCTTTGAATCCATATGAAATTGCATATGAGGTTGTGCAGTCGTTTACCGACCCATCTTCAACAAAAATTGACTTAATGAATGTGGTCCGTGAGGAATCACTTTTCACATCAAGCTCAGATTCAACAACGTTTTTCGAACTTGTTCACTCTGATGAGAAAATTCGTGAAATCCTATGTGTAGATGATTTACCATGGGAAGATCTCCATCACAGATCTTCGTTCTTACCCGAGAATGATCGTTTTGAAAATTATTTTATATCAATTTTTACGACTGAATATGTCAAGGAACCTCAGAATCCAATGAAAAATCTTGATTCGGAGTTAAATTTGGGAAACATCTCTCGAACTATTCCTATTGACATTTCGGTTAAGCCTGGAATTGTTGAGAACATTCATATAGGTGCCTCGTGTACAGAAGATGAAATTCAAATATATAAGGCCCTATTTCAAGAATTCCGCAATGTGTTTGCCTGGTCCTATGAGGAAATGCCAGGAATTGACCCCGCAATTGTTGTTCATGAAATCAAGACTTACCCAGATGCTAAACCCGTCCGGCAACGTTTGCGTCAGATTCACCCAAGAAAAGTTGCTGCTATTAAAGCAGAAGTTGAAAAATTACTCAAAGCAGGTTTCATTTATTTGATTCCATTAACGGATTGGGTATCGAATATTGTTCTGGTTAACAAAAAACAAGGGACAATAAGAATATGTATCGATTATAGGGACATTAATCGAGCCTGTCCAAAGGACAATTACCCAACTCCATATATCAATCAAATCATTGATGATTGTGCCTGTAGTGAAATATTCTCCTTCATGGATGGTTTTTTTGGATACAATCAAATCAATATTCTACCTGCCGATCAACCAAAAACGGCTTTCATTTGTCCATGGGGGACATTTGCTTATTGCAAATTACCTTTTGGGCTCAAGAATGCCAGGGCAACTTTTCAAAGGGCCATGTCTTATGCGTTTCATGACATCAAGCACATTGTGCAACCCTATCTCGATGATTTGCCTGCTCATTCATTACATCGAGCTGATCATCTCATCCATTTACGAGCAATCTTTATGAGGTGTAGGCATTATCGGATTAGGTTGAATCCACACAAGTGTCTGTATAGAAACGGGTCGATTGCTGGGGTTTGTTGTTTCGAAAGCCGGCATTCGCGTCGATCCCTCGAAGGTTGAAGCTATTGTCAAATTGCCTCCTCCTTCGAGTCTTCGCCAACTACAAAGTTTGCAAGGGAAAGCAAACTTTTTATGACGATTCATTCCTAACTACGCCGAGGTTACAAAGGGTTTTAACCGGTTGTTGAAACAGAATACTCCATTCTATTGGGATGAGATAGCTCAGAAATCTTTTGATGCACTAAAACACGCGTTGACCCATGCACCGTTATTGCATCCTCCCAACTACAACCAGGACTACTTGTATCTTGCCGCCTCTCATTCCACCATTGGAATGGTCTTAGTTCAGGAAGATGAATTTGTTACTGAGAATGTGATATATTACCTTAGTCGAACTTTAAATCCAACTGAGCTAAAATACTCACATGTGGAGAAATTGGCATTGACAGCTGTTCAAGTTGTCCAACGTTTTCGTCACTACATTTTACTACGTAAAACTACAGTAATTTCTTATTGCAACCCTATGATCTAGGGTTTGGGGGCAAGTACTCTAAATGGATCGTCATCCTACAGGAGTTCGACTTGGAATTTGAAAAATCTAAGTCTAAGAAATCTTTAGTTTTTGCGAAGTTAATGTGTGACTTCCCGCGTGCTGACACGGAAACTGTGGCGGAGGAGTCCATTGCGGACGAATCCTTGTTTCTAATCAGCACTTTAGATCCTGGTTTGAGGATATCATTGTTTATCTCCAGACCCAATCCTTTCGGCCAGAAATTTCAAGTTCAGAACGTCGGAAAATACGATTCCAGTCCCAACAATTCAGAATTATTGGAGATACTCTTTATCGTCGTGGGGCGAACTCTATTTTTCGACGTTGTTTAACTCACGAGGAAGTTGAAAGGGTTCTAAATGACTGTCACTCTGGAGCATGTGGCGGTCATATGTCTGGGTATGCCACAGCCCAAAAGATATTGTGCACTGGCTACTTCTGGCCGTCTTTGTTTAAAGATTGTATTAACGCGGTTCGAAAATGCCACAACTGCCAAATTTTTGATCGAAATATGCGCGCTCCACCTGCTCCTCTCCACCCTATAATTGTCGTTGGTCCTTTTGCCAAATGGGGTATCGATTTTATTACATGTAACCCTCACTCGGTCGAGGGGCATGCGTATATCATCCTTGCGGTAGATTATTTTACCAAGTGGGCCGAGGCGATGCCTACATTTGAGGCAGATGGCAAAATAGCTGCAATTTTCGTGTTCAATCATATAATTGCTAGGTTTGGTGTTCCACAAGCGATCATCACTGATCATGGGCGTCATTTTCGAACGTTATGATGACCAAACTTACAGGCCAGCTTGGCTTGCGTCACGATAGTTCAACTCCTTATTATCCACAAGCTAATGGTATGGTTGAATCCATCAACAAAGTTTTAGTCATCATGATCCGATGAATCATTGGGATTCATCGGTCGAATTGGCAAAACATGCTATTTTCAGCGCTTTGGGCGTATCGAACCTCAGTAAAAACGTCAACAGGGTTCACTCCTTTCCAACTAGTTTATGGTCTGGAAGCTATGTTACCCATTGAATGCAAAATCCCGTCATTGCAAATGGCCATCGAGTTACTTCCAGCCACTTCCGAAGAGGAAAAACGTTTATTATACTTGGCTCAATTAGATGAGAATCGTCGTGATGCTGCATTGGCGATCGAAACTCACGCAAAACGTATGAAAGCTCAGTATGATCGAAATGTGACCCCTCGAAATTTTTTAGAAGGAGACTTAGTCTTATTGTACGATCAAGCTAATGATAAATTAGGCGTTGGAAAATTCGTTCCTATGTGGCATGGTCCCTATGTTGTCAAGCGAAAGCTAGCAAAAGGGGCCTATGAATTGGTAGACTTTGACGGGGACTCTTTAGGTAAACCCAGAAATGGTCTTTACCTGAAGAGGTATTATGCTTAAAAGAATGGGTATGGAGATTTTTTAGTTAGGATAGTTTTCCTTCTAGTTGGTGTGTTTAGTTTAAAAAGTGTGCTTAGCTTAGAGAGTGTTTTTCGTCATTATTCCTGCTTATCTTGGTTTTACTCTTGATATTGCAGATGTCAATGCCTCTCCAAACATACATTGGTTTCGCTGATGGTGCTTGTCGTAATACACGGAACATTTCTTCTGCAGCTTGGGTTATCTATTCGCCCTCTGACGAGTTGGTATCTATGCATGGGGTAAGCCTCGGTCAAACAACGAACAACATTGTTGAGTATAGTGCAGTGATTGAGTTATTATCTGAATCTATTTCATTTGGGATTCAGAGTTTGATAGTGAGGTTAGATTCTAAACTCGTTGTATTACAGCTTAATAGAGTGTATGCCATTAGAAATCCAGTGTTATTGAGATTATTTTTGAGAGTGCGTCTCTTGGAACGTGAATTTGATTATATTGAATATCAGCATATTCCAAGATCTTTAAATACATTAGCAGATGCAATTGCTTCTTGAATGTTAAGTAGACATTTGCAATAATCATACATGTAAGTTTAAAACCATTCCATAATATGATTTACAAGATAAGCCGGTAATAGTGATATATATATAGGAGTGTGTCAAAAAATACATTGTCCTCAATCATAGGTTGAAAAACACCTTATGATTAGCAAAAATGATAAGTACAAAAAGCAAAAATGTCATATGTGCCTACAATAGGCGATCATCCTATCACTGGTGATGATCTCGATAAGAAACCACTGCACGAGCCACTTTGCAAAGGAACCTCCTAAAAGGTCCCGGGACCCCAATCACATAGCGCTGAAGTCGATGAGGAATGTCATCTATGCTGGTCTCCGGAATGTCTCCTATCAAGCGCTCTAGATGACTCTCCAACTCGGCCAAGGTCTCTGCTGATTCGTCCTGTGGGGCTTGCGCGGCTGCAGCTGGTTGTTTCCTTTCGTAAGGCCGGAGAGCGGCTGGTCGTTGTGGACCCACATCTGCATTTGAAACTTTTACTATCAGTTTTGGGACGAGATAAAAACAAAAAAATAAATTAAATAGGAAAATGTTGAAAATGATTTTACCTGAGTCATCCCATTGTTCTCCTGGTGGAAGAGCCATGTCTAGGTCACCACGAAAATCTACCTCAGCACAAGGGAAGTCCTGAATAGAAAAAACCTGGTTTTCCAACCATTGGCAATACTCAGGTTTGAATCGTACGACCTCTGTCCCCTCGTCCGGGTGACGGGTCATAACTACAACCCATCGCATCAGTTTGGGCTCTCGAGGAAGCCCAGCTCCAATAGTAAGGTGCTGCGGGACCACCATTGGGACCTTCTCCAGACCAAAGCTCACAACCAAAGCCCCATAACCAAAGGTCTTCAGTTATCCATTCTTGGCTCTGGTCAGTTGGCCTTTTACATTGGCCAACACAGCATCGCACCAGTTGAAGATGGTGCCTCGAAAGCAGTCAACTGCCATCCGCATCTGGGATCTGATGGCAATATGTAATGCGGCACTCCCGCAAATTCTGGTGACAGTAAATGCGATCACCATGAGTTCAGGATGGGATATGGTTTTAATGTCTATCCCTTTGTCTCTAGCCTGGCTGTTGTAGAACTCTAGCCAGAGGCTATCGACAAACTGGCCATCTAGCCTAGTCCCGAATAGAGTCAAGTCTTCGCCTCTCTTAGGCAATCCGGTCAAAAAGTATATGTCTTCCGGCTCAATTTCGAGCTGGTGGCCACCAATGAAGAAGCACTGGTCCTGTATGCTCCACCTGTCTACCAGCCACTGTAAGAAATTCACCTGGGCCCTCATGCCAGGTATGGCCCAGAATTTGTACAAGCCGCATGCCTTCAATGCATCAATCAAAGGTTGTTGATTCAACGCGGTAATATCCACGTCCTCATGCTCCTGTTCACGCCAATCTAGCATGATGTACACTCTACATCCAACAAAAAGGAAAATTAGAATGCAAGAAATTAAATTGTTTGGGTCAAATTTGAGAATTTTTGGGTTAAAAACCCTTACTGCGGGGACTTCACCCTCTGTGTTAGAGATAGTTTGTGGGACCGCACCTTGCCTTCATGGAAGGTGTGGACCCCTAAATTTTTCCCCACTGAGAAAAGGTCGGGGTCCGCAGGCTGCCAGTGTTATGCCTGCGGGCCCCCACACGCGGGTTTTTAGCCTAAAAACCCTCTAAAAAATGAAATAAAACCCTAAAACAAAAATTGAAACGGTTGAAATTGAAGAGTAGGATGATGTGGATTACCTGGAGAAGATGGCGTTCGATTCTGACGGTTGGATTTTCCACAATCTTCACAGGAAGTTTCTGAACAAAAGCACTATTTTCTCACCCAAATCTCAAACGGTAAAAATGAATTGACGAAAGCCCTTTTTATAAGTTTTTTGAATAAATGAATTGTAAATTTGTTTATGTTTCACTTTAGAAAGGTAATTTTTGCAGCATTTTTATCCATTTCAAACAGGTATGAGTAATGTTTGCATTTTTGTTCAGGATAACGGATTATTCAGGCGAAATCTATCATTTTCAACGAAAAAACATTTAGAGTCACCTTTAAGCTCTTTTCTGACTCCTAAAACATGAAAAGATCGCCGAGTTTTTTCTTTTTAAACTCGTTAAAACGGAACTAAAAAGACGGTCCACTTACAACTCTTTTCTGACCGTAAAAACATGAAAAGATTGCCAGATTTTTGTCGTTTCAAATTTGATATTGGTTATAAAACGACGTGTCATTGATCGCTTTTTTACTTTTTCGGATCAGGGGCACTAATTACGAAAAGTACTCCTTGGTCGTAAAGATCAAGCGGTTCTCTCAAGTATTATTTTATACTTTTTCGAGCTTGGGAGACACAAATTTACGAAAAAGGTCAACCCTGGAGTCTTCTTAAGTTTTTTCAGACTCTCTAAAATTGAAAAACACCGAGTTTCTCCTATACTGGACTCGTTAAAATTTCACAGTAAAGGACCTGTTCAATTACAAACAGGAATGAACCACTCCTTATTAGGGTTCGAATTTAAACTAAGTTGGACTCATCTGAAGGATGAGCTTTTAATCAAGCAAATGTTATCCTCCTCAAGCTTATTAAAAATAAAGAGGTACTTGCCAGAAATGGTGGGGGAAAAGAGAGAAAAATGAGCCTGTTTGTCATACTTTGTAACCACTCTTGAACACGACACTTTTATTCACCTGGGTTGGGAAATCCTTTGCCTAACAGTTGATCAAACCACATTGAAAGACTTTAGCCGGTTTCTGGGTATTAACTTTGGGTCAATTGTCACCAAACTATCTGCTGTGTTGTTATGTGTTCAAGAGGTCACTGCCAATAAGCCATTCATCTGCAAAATATCTGTCATCCATCTTGACCATCCCTGAGTCAGTCCTCGCAACTAAATTTCTTCAACTTGATCTATGATTTCATATTGTGGGCTTGCCTGCGATGGATCGCTTTCTATCGACTTCAGCTCATTATCTAGAAAGATGATCTAGAAATCGTCAGTACCTTGGGATCTGCATGCCTCAATGGTAGGTTTCTCGCCTTTGACGACAGGTTGCATCATTGACCTTCGATCAAAGGATTCCGTGACATGTTCGACATCAACACATCTATTCACATCTCATGGATTATACTGGGTACTTTGAGAGCCATTAACATCACTGGTGGTTTCTCTCACACTTGTTAACAGTTTACATCATTGACTGGTAATCAAGTGGTTTCTACCATGTTCGACTTCAACACATTCATTCGCATGGATAGAATCATACTGTTTCGGGAAGTAGAAATGAAGACCCTGGATCTAGTTTCCGCAATCCAGGCTGTGAGGAATTTTGTATTCATTATATGATGGACTATTCATAAACAGATGGCTGCGTCCATACTGTGTCTACAAGTGTCTATACTTGTGATGTATTACAAGATCATTCCTGTATCAGAGCAGTAGTTAGTTTTCTAAGTCAGTTTTGATCTGAGTATGGGAATGCCTACCTCAGCGATGATATGATCTCATATATATATATATATATATATATATAGATATATATATATATATATATATATATATATATATCTTGCATTGAATGTTTTTATGAGTTCTGACCGGGCTCTCCATAAAATGATCCTCGAAATGATAAAGTACTTCACTCTTCCTAAATGATAAATAAAATCCTCATCTACTACAGACTTCGCACTTTAGGGGGCAATCTGTTACACAAAAATATCGTCACCATGATTATTTGCAGTCATTATGGGTCTATCATCACTTGTACTGACCTCCTAAGCAAGTCTCAGACCTCAGCTCTTCAAGTCAAGCTTTGAAAATGAGAGAAAGACATTGAAAATCAACAAAGCTCTGGTTCCACACTTTCTCTCACTATTGCCTGCAGTCCCGCACCCCCTGTTTACAAAAACTGCATACCTGCCTGCTCTGTCCCTAAAGGAGTGGTTGCAAACCCCTGTGAAAGTTAAAAAGGTGCAAGTTTATTCTAAAAAACTCATTTTGGGTTAATTCTAGATGATTCTAGAAGAAATTTTGACGTGGATTGGTCGCTCTTAGGTGGTTCATGCATCCCAAAAGAGAAGGAGCTAATCCCTTGATGAGAGGAGCTATCCCATTGAAGGAGGGCTTTATCCCTTTGAAGGAGGACCTAGTAAATTCCCTCCATTGCACTATAAATTAAGGCATTGGGCTGGTTGCTAAGGAGGTTAGAAGCTGAACATTTTTGAGGGTAAATGCTGGTGGAATTGAGACTTCCTAGTTAAGCTTAAGAGGAGAGATCACATACCTTTTTGGCTTCATTGGGAAGAGAGTGAAACTTGTCAATGTAGAGGAGACTTCTTGTTGGACCCTAGGAGGAGCTTGTACAGCATCAAGGCACAGGTTGTAAAGTTCTTCTTTCATTTGAATTAATACAATCAGATTCATTTTTCTCAACAAATTGTTTTGTGTCATTTGTTTCATGAATTCCTTGATCATCATGTTAAGTATGTTTTATGATATTGGCTTTTCAGGTGCTATTTAATTTGTTTGCTTGTTTGTGTTTGCAGATTCGCAACAAGGGAGCTCATTTGGATCAAAGGAGCGAGGCTTCCGCAAACTTGCATTGGACCTAAGGTAGGCCTAAAACACTTGTTTGCCTTTGTTTATAAATGCATATTTAGAGAAAGATAGTTTTTGATTGGCTTGCTTGTCACTAGATATCGTTAGATTCTAGGAAGGTCTATCTTGTCCGCAAGATCGACTCATTCCGTGTGACAAGATATACTGATCTATCTCCAAAAACAAACCTTTAGGCCTAACACCGCTCACTCTGAACAGTGACGTACTCAATCCCAAGCCAAAGACTACATGATCGTCGGTGATACAGTTTACCATCATGGTGTCGATACAGTTCTGCGAAGGTGCCTCACCCATGAGGAGGCTGAAAATTTCCTGAATGATTGTCATTCAGGTGCATGTGGGGGGCATCAATCTGGTTACGCTATAGCACAAAAGATCTTACGAGGTGGTTACTTCTGGCCCACTATATTCAAAGATTACATAATTGCAATTAGAAGTTGCCATGCTCGTCAGATTTTCGACCGCAAAACCAGATTACCACCTACACCACTGCATCCAATAGTCGTTGTTGGGCCATTCGCTAAATGGGGCATGGATTTCATGACATGTAACCCCACCTCAGCCGGGGGGCATGGGTATATCATAGTCGTGGTCGACTATTTTACAAAATGGGCTGAGGTGATGCCTACATTAAACAACAGCGGTGAAACGGCTACTCTTTTCTTTTTCAATCATGTAGTCTCTAGATTTGGTGTTCCACAAGCTATAGTCACAGATCATGGATCACACTTTTGCAATCACATGATGGTTGAATTGACTGCCAAATTAGGACTGTCCCATGATAGTCCTACTCCATATTATATGTAGGCTAATGGACAAGTTGAGGCCATCAACAAACTCCTGAAGCGCATGCTGCAAAGGATGATTGGAGTCCACAAACGGAATTGGCATTTAATCCTGTACTCAGCTTCATGGGCATATAGGACATCGGTGAGAAATGCAACTGGATTTATGCCCTTTTAGTTAGTGTATGGTCTGGAAGCTATCTTACCAATCCAGTGTGAAATTTCATCTCTCAAGCTTGAAATCAATCTACTTCCCGAAACTTCAGAGGAAGACGCTCATTTCTTGGAACTAATACACTTGGATGAAACCCATCGTGATGCCGCATTGGTTAATGAAGCTCATAAGAAACATGTCAAAGCATAATTTGATAAGAATTTCAAGCCTCATGTCTTCTCAGAAGGCGAGCTGGTCTTGCTTTACGATCAGGACTTTGATAAATTGGGAGTAGGTAAGTTCGAACCATTATGGATGGGACCCTACATTGTTAAATGAGTATTGACAAAAGGAGCCTACGAGCTGGTCGATTATGATGGGATTCCACTATGGCAACCCCGAAATAGGTTGTATCTTAAATGTTACTATGCTTGATTAAGTGTGGTAATCTCTGGGCATATGTTTTCGCTTGGTTCAAGCTCATTACAAAATGAACCAAGCTATAAGAAATGTTTCCGCAAGGTTCAAGCTCATTAAAAAATAAACCCGCCACTGAGCACATGTTAACGCAAGGTTCAAGCTCATTAAAAAATAAACCCGCCTTCAGTAAACAACCTTTGTGATTGCATTGCTATCAGCCTTTTGAGCCTTGGTTGTGTTCCTACCATCACCTCCATTCTTTTGGCCGATCATACGCTTCCACTTGATTTTTTACCTTTTTGAGGAATAGCTGCATAAGTGATTCTGTTAGCCACTCTCTTCACACTGCCATGTTTTGAGAAGTTCCAAACTTACCTGGAACCAGTTGCTACCCAAAAACATCACTCCTTCCTAAAAAACGAGTCTCTTTTAAGCTCTTTTTAGACTCGATAAATATGAAAAGATTGCCGAGCGACTGGCCTTTCCAGCTCACTAAAGTAAGGGGAAGTGCCATCCCTCCTCTACATTTTAATATTTTTGGACCTGAGGGATCATCGAACAAAAAGATTGAATGCTTGTCTTTTTCGGCTCGCTAAAGAAATCGAAAAATCATCCCTTTCGTACTATTTTATACTTTTTTGGACTTAAGGGATTATGCTACGAAAAAGGATTATCGGAGTTTCCTTTTCATCCCTTTTCAAACTCTCTAAACATGAAAAGGACCGAGTTATCCTTGTCGTTAAACTCGTTAAAACAATAGCGACAAACTTGTCCACTTGGACAAGAACGAGTTTCATTGTCGCTAGGCTTGCTAAAACATAGCGATAGGTTTGCCCAAAGGGAAAACTATAGAACAAGCATATGTTATCCTCCTCAAGCTTGACAAAAATAAAGAGGTGCTGGTTAGCAATGACTGGGGAAAAAGGGAAGAAAAATTGAAGAACTTTGTTGGTACTTGGTCGCTCTTGAACATGACACTTTCACTCCATCGCCATGATTGAGTGGGGTTGGGTTATTCCATTCACCGGTCATACCACCATTGGTCCTCCACACCATCCATATTTTGGGGTTAATGCTACCAATCCATCTCAGTGTCGCCGATATGTTCAAGGGAAGTCATTCAGATAATTCACTACCCAGCTAATGCCTCATCCACTGCAATACCTTCTCCCTCCATTTTTCATGACCGCCATTCCTGAACCTTATATCATCAGATCGTTTTCACCTCCAGAAAGTCATTTGCTTCGTTTCGTGTCGTAGATGTGGGATAGATTAAGGCCCTCCTACAATGGGTCACTTCTTGTCGACATCAGCTCATTATCCAAGAAGTTGACTTAGAAACAACTCTTTCAGTAATTTGAAGCTAGCATGCCTCAATGGCAAGTTTCTCACTTCCGGCGACAGGTTCACACCAATGGCCTTCAACCAAAAGATTTTGTGTGGTGTTCGACATCGGATCATATATTCACACCACGTGAATTGTACTGTAGTACCTTGAGGGTCATTATCATTATCGGTGATTCCTCTTGCATCTGTTAACAACTTACATTATTGGCTGGTAATCAGTGATGTCTTTCCATGTTCAAATTCAGGACATCTTTCACATGGATTGACTTGTACATTGGGCGAAGATTGAACGAGTTTGAAGACCCCGAATCTAGTTTCATCCATCTGAGCTGCAATATATTCAGGAATATAAAGACATAAAATGTACACAGAAATTGCACAGATGATCATCCAAGCTAAGGGATGATGACTCTACATACAAATAATCACCAGTTTGCAACAACAGACGATTATCTATCCTATGTACATGAAAATGAATTTATAAAGCTGAACATGGGAATGCCCGCCTCAGCTAGATCATGAAAATAATATGATGATGATGTATTGTATTGTATTTTATATAGGTCTCCTTCCAATTTGAATACCTCAGATCCTCATGATAAAGCATTTCACCCAACATCAAAATATTTACGACCTCATGCTTTAGGGGGCAACTGTTATAGACATATTTGGGCACTGCAACCCTTAAAAGTGTTGTTTCATACCCTAAAAGATCATGGTCAACTGATTACATCATTTCCCTAAAGTTCCACCAGAAAAACCACTCAGAACTGGCCAAAACTCGACCATAATGACTACTCCTTAGTCAAGGTGTGATGCATACTGAATTGTACACTAGCCAGGTGCGATGCATACTGAAGAGGCCTTCTGTGGGGTGTGATGAGCGAGAATGGACAAATGTCTGAGGCAGTTTGCTAAGTGGATGCTCATGGAATCTTCCAGAAACTTCCTCTATGACACTTGCCTCTCTGAATTCACCCAGGGATGAGTAAGAGATCTAAGAAATCTACAATTGGAACTAAGAACTACAAGTGGAATGACACTAATAAAAAACCCAGAGATGAATCACACCTCTACAAATATCTATAAATGGATCCTTCATCTGAGAGATCTAGAGGCAGGAATTTTGTAATTTGTAAAGAAGGTTGTTAGTTTTTCTTTGAGAAGAAGCATTGTATTGTTGGGTGATCTTTCTTTTCATGAGGTGAAGAGGGCTTTGATGCTGGGAGGATGATGTTGGATCAAACAACTGGGTTGTAATCCTCTCTTCTACTATTAAGAAAGTTCTTTGAGTTTTCCTCCATATAATCATGTATTTGTGAATCTTGTTATTTGTGAATGCAATTGTATGGTAAATGTATTTCTGATTCTGCATTGTTTATGATATTATAGATTGAGATGCTTTGATGGTGTTTTGTTACTTTGTCTCTACAAGTATTCTCTAAAGTGGGAAAAGTAGGAGAGGAGTCGCAAGTTCCATCAAGGGAGAGAGAAATCAAGCAAGGAGTCAAGCGGAAGATACAGGTTGGTCCCTTTGCTTCTCTCTTATCTATCATACATAAAGGAAATCGCAAATTGCTTTGATTTTTTGTTTCTAAGATAGCTACCCATCTTAGTGGGACTAGCAGATCGAAAAGACACTAGTTTTCCCGGAAACACTAGCAGTTAGAACTGATCTATTCTCAGTCTAGGGTTCTTCAAAAAATTCTACCTGACGCTCCTAGATCCAAGGTGGATATAGCCAAACCGAAGCCAGGTCCCCATGTGGACGGGCTAGTCGGATCAATTGATGTAACCATGGTTAACCTGCTAAATCAATTGCAACAATTGTCTTTACAAACTGCTTCCTCTATGCAGGCATCACCATCACCATCTACACCTTCTCAACCTTCATTTATAAACACTATCCAAACTTCTAACCCCAAGGGAACTCAATAATCTGATGGAAAGAAGAAAGGATGAGGCAGGAAGAAGAACCAGGATGGGAAGGGCAATGCGAACAAACCCGGCAATGATGTCGAAGAGGGTAGGAAAGAGTCCAAGAAAAAGGTAAAATTTCCATGCAAGTTATGCAATGGGGATCATTTGACTCATCTCTGCCCTAAGATCCAAGATGCTCAGCACTTATTAGTGTAGCAGGGGTCTTCTAGCTCCTAGGTTGTTCTCACTAACCCTTTTCCCCAAGGGCAGCAATTACTTGTTGGTGCAAATTCTAATGCTAGTACCCCCGTAGGGGGAACTAGGAAGGGGAAAATTTGTCAATTGTTTATATGATGAGCTCACATATCGACGTCGCTATGTGATCACGTGATTACAGTGAAACAGAATCATCTAAGGCTAAGTCTGCTTCCGATGCCTCAGAGCCGCTCCATATTGAGAGGCCCTCTGTTGAGTCTATACCTCGGATGTCGAAAGGCTCCATGAAGCACTCGACCATTAACCCTAATGCTAGGGCAGCCTAGAACTACTCGATTGTAGAAGATCTGGCTCAAAGTCCTTGTGCTATGTTAGCATTAGAGGTACTCCAGTCGTGCCTCGCTCAGAGAAGTGCTTTTCTCTCGGCAATTAGAGCAGTAGATCCTAAAAATTCTCTTGTGCTCACTTTTGATATGTTAAACATAAAAAAGAGACATCCCCATCATATGACTTTCCAAATAAATTCTACATACCGAAAGACCCACATCTTTTGAACCATTATAAATGAGGGAGCTTCCACGTGCGTGATGTCCATGTCATGTTGGAAGGCCATTGGATCAGCTCAAGTTGTTCCTTCACCAACTCTATTGACGGCATTTTATGGACATTCTCATAGGCCACATCAGATTATTCCAGCCTTTCCCATATGCGTTGGGGGAAAGGTGGTAAATATTGAGGTAGAAATTGTAGATGCAAACCTAGATTACAACCTCCTCTTAAGCAGGAATTGGATTTATGAGATGGATGCCATAGTTTCATCAATATTTCACATCTTATGTTTTCCTCATGAGGGAAGTATTATAAAAGTTGATCAGATGGATTATTCTTTGGGTGATTTTCACGCATCTTTTGACTCTACTATTCCATTAGTGGAAAATCCCAGGCAACCTATTGAGAATTTAGGAGTTGGGATGTAATCTTCTTTAATAGGTATTTTTGATCTCCCTGCTCCTTCAACTAGAATCAATGTTATTTCATCCTCAAGGGGACCTTCTCGAAGAGAGCTCTTTCAAACTCATTATTTTTTAGACCCTTGGCCCTTACCTTCATATATTACCACATTAGATGGAGGACAGGTAGGTGGAATGGCATTCCCCATGTCTACAGCAGAAATCGCTTATCAGTCTATCATTAACTCTGCAGAATCCCATCCTACTCCTTTCTCACCAGAGGAGTTAGATGGGGATGTGGCTCTGGCCTGGACCCTCGATTCAACTTCAGCTCAGGATTGCCTAGATACAGTCTTTCCTCCCTCATTTGTGCGAAATTGAGTCAAGTTTGTCTAGTCCGTCGACTAGTGATGTTCATACAGCTTTAAACCCTTTGGCTCGAGTACAGTTTTCTGCCGAAGGTAACATGTTTGTTATCTCATGAACTGTACTCATGAACATCTCTAGGAATCCTAACATAATAAAAAATGTCTTCATCGGAGATGATTGTTCCCCTAATGAAATTCAAGTTTACACTGATCTCTTCAAAGAGTTTCATGATGTGTTCACTTGGTCTTATGAGGAAATGCCTAGAATAGATCCATCTATAGTCCAACATGAGATCAAGACATATGAAAATGCTAAACGTATTCGTCAAAAATTTAGACAGGTCAATCCCAGAAAAGAAGCAACTATTAAAGCTGAAGTTGAAAAGCTACTTAAGGCAAGATTTATATACCCCGTTCCTCTGACTGAGTGGGTCTCTAATGCAGTCCCCGTAGATAAAAAGCAAGGAACGATTCGAGTATGTATCAACTTTAAGGATCTAAATAAGTCTTATTTGAAAGCTAATTAGTCCACGCCCTTTATTGATCAAATTATTGATGAATGTGCGGGTACTAAAAATTTTTCGTTCATGGATGTCTTTTCTAGTTACAATCAAATTACTATCCGTCCAAAAGATCAACACAAGACAACCTTTATTTGTCCTTAGGGTACGTTTGCATAGAAAAAGATGCCTTTTGGCCTTAAAAATGTTGGAGCCACATTCCAGTAGGACATGTCTTATGCTTTTCACGACATCAAACATGTTATCAAAGCATATATGGATGATTTAGCTACTCGTTCTTGAAAGAGAATTGATCATCCTAAACACCTTCGGTTGATCTTTGAACGGTGTCATTTTTATAAAATTTGGTTGAATCCAAATAAGTGTGTTTTTGCCATCACATCTGGTCGGTTGTTAGGATTCATCGTATCGACAGAGGGGATTCAAGTTGATCCCTTCAAGGTTGAGGCAATACTTCAGTTGCCTCCCCCGTCTTCCATTCGTCAACTTCAAAGTCTCCAAGGAAAGGAAAATTTCTTGAGGAGATTCATAGCAAATTATGCCGAGATTACAAAAGGATTTATGCGTTTGCTTAAGAAAGGAGTCCCATTTTTATGGGATGATTTTGTGCAACGATCTTTTGATGCTTTGAAAAAGGAATTAACCTCTACTCCATTATTGAGTCCACCCTATTATAGCAGAGACTTCCTTTCGTATCTTGTTGTTGCAGAATCAACTATTGGTATGGTTCTGGTTCAAGAAGATGATGCTTACTGTGAGCATGTAATCTACTACTTAAGTTGAGGCTTGGTAGGTCCTGAACTATGCTATTCTCTCATTGAGAAATTGCCTTTAGCAGCTGTCCATGTTCTCCACCAACTTTGGCATTACATTCTGCTTTGAAAAATGTTTGTCATAGCAGCCGTCAATCCATTTCAGCTTGTTCTCAATAGGTGAGTGATTGGGGGAAAATAAAATAGATGGATTATTATTTTGAAAGAATTCGATTTGGAATTCATGTTGGCTAAATCTAAGAAATCGTTAGTATTTGCAGAGTTGATATCAGAGTTGCCTTGTGAAGAAGTAGTTATTCATGAGGAAACTTTTTCGGATGAACATTTATTCTTCATTTCTTCACAAGATCCTTGGTATGGAGATATCATTATATATCTCCAAACTTCGAAGTTTCCACCTGCTTTCTCCAAAGATGAGAGTAGAAAGTTGCATCACCTCGCTAAGAATTATGTTATTATAGGTGACACATTATATTGTCGTAGGATTGATTCAATCCTTAGGCATTGTTTAACTTTGGAGGAAGTTGAGTCAGTTCTTAATGATTTCCACAATGGAGCTTGTGGTGGTCATCTATCAAGGCTTGCAACAGCCCAAAAAAAAATTGTGAGCAGGCTACTTTTGGCCTTCAATTTTCAAAGACTGTATTGAAGCGGTCAAAATATGCCATCCTTGTCAATTCTATACTTGGAAAATGCACACACATCCAACTCCACTTTTCCCTGTTATCACCATCGATCCTTCTAGGAAGTGGGGCATTTATTTTACTACTTGTAATCCACCTTCGACAGGAAATCACAAGTACATCATTGTAGCCAAAGAATACTTTACAATGTGGGCTAAGGCTATGCCTACTTTCAAAAGTAATAGTGAAACAACAGCCTTGTTTCTCTTCAATCAAGTTATTTCACGATTTGGTATCCCTAAAGAGATTGTTGTTGATCATGGCAGTCACTTCCAAAATCAACTAATGTCCGAGTTGGCTCTCAAGTTGGGTTTCCGGCAGGAAAATTCATCTCCATATTATTCTCAGGTCAATGGGCAAGTTAAAGCCGTGAACAAAACCCTTAAAATCATCCTGCAAAGGACGATTGACAAAGCTTGATCCAATTGGCACATCATGTTGTATCTGGCACTTTGGGCATACCGAATGTCAATTAAGGCTGCCACTGGTTTTACTCCTTTTCAACTAGTTTATGGGTTGGAGTCTATCTTTCCTATTGAATGTGAAATTCCTTCTCTTAAGTTAGTTGTAGAACTTCTTCCAAAGACTTCAAGTCTTGAGGAATGCCTCATTCATTTGGAGCATATCGATGAGCAGTGGTGAGATGCCACCATAGTAAATGAAGCCCATAAGAAAAGGAAAAAAATCAGTACGATAAAGTTGTCTGTCCTCAGAATTTTTCTGAAGGCGACCTTGTCCTGGTCTATGATCAAGACAAAGGCGCCCTGGGGGTAGGCAAGTTCAAATCTATGTGGTATGGTCCCTTTATAGTCAAGCGTGTTTCAAAAAATGGGGCTTATGAATTAATTGAATTTGAAGGAAGCAAGTTGGCGGACCCCAAAAATGGGCTCTACCTTAAGAAGTACTTTTCTTAGGTTTCAGCTGAGCACTTACTTGTTTGTATATATTGTATGTTCGTACATATCTATCTAGCAGTTTTAGTGATGTCGATATTTTTTATCTGTTTTGGCAGGTATTGATGGACGATTCAATATATCTGGGATTTGTCGATGGTGTGAGTAGGCATACCTAGAACCTTGCTTCCACAGCTTGGGTGATTTATTATCCATCTGGCCAGTTGATGGTTTCAAGAGGAGTATGTATCGGTCCTTCTTTGAATAATATTTTCGAATATATTGCTATTATTAATTTGCTATCCAAAGCAATATTTCTTGGTATTGATTCGTTAGTGGTTTATTTAGACTCACAACTAGTGGTATCTTAGCTTAATAACACTTATCGGGTACGAGAACCCTATTTGTATTTCGAATTTTTGAGAGTGAGATTGTTGCGATGATCATTTGTTTATATCACATATGTTCACATTCCACGATCAAAAAATTCATTAACAGATTATATTGCTATTCAAGCATTAGATTGGCATATCAATCATTCATCAAATTAAAAAATATAAAAAATAATCGAAAGCGTCATCTGTATATATCATAAAATTGCCTATATGTAGATAAAGTGTTTATGTCCAAAAAATAATATACAAAATTGGGACAAAATTCCCTACAAAATATGGGTTTATGCCCATCATCATGTCCAACCACAAAAAGATCTGACCATCTATCTAGCTGGCTTAGGATGAGCAGCCAGAAAATAAACAACAGCATTGGCTACACGCCGGAATAACCGCACCCAGTCTCGTGGTACTCCTACCACTCAATGATGCAACTCCTTGGGTAGATCCTCTATGGCTATCATGGGTACTTAGTGAGGTAGCCTCACCAAGTTCCTTTGAATTGCATGAAGAACTCTCTCTGTCTCAGCTGCAGCCCCTTTGGCATCTCTCCCGTGATGCCTATGTCTGGGAAATCTGTTAGGTCTCACTGGTCCCACATCTGAAACATGATTAATATATTTTGTAAGTGTCTTGTCTCATCAAAAATATTTTTAAGTTCATTGAGAAAAAAAATCTAAAAAATTAAAAAATTGCTACCTATGGCACCCCATGTTGCATTTGGTGGTAACAATAAATCTAGATCTCCTTGGAAATCCATCCCGGCATAGGGGTAGTCATCGATTGCGATGACCTATTGATCCTACCATGCGAAAAACTCATCGTCAAAAGTTGTCCTAGGCACATCGCCACCCCCAAGGCATTTCATTAGGTCATCATCCCATCTACCCATTCATGGATCTCTAGGGATATTGATAGTCAATGATACCTTGGGTCGAAGCCCAGGTACTTTCTCAAAGAAGAATGAGCATAAGATTGTGCCATACCCAAAATTCCTTGTTTGACCCTTCTGAATGGAGGTCAGTTGGTTATTCATATTGGTCAGTAGAGGCATGCACCAATCAAACAATGTGGTGAGACATTCCACTACGAGGCTCATAGATATTTGTGAGGCCTGATGTAAAGTAGCTGAGCCATTTGCCCTAGCAATGGTAAATAGTAAAATCTTCAACAACAAGCTCTCCACGTGTTTGATTGGAATTTGATTTCCAATCTTTTCAGGATGACTGAGATAGTATATGTGGATGTAGTATTCTACAGTGTTGAAATATGGCAACAAGAATATTCCAATTTAATTTGTCTTTGAATTAAATTGTGAAATAAAATCAAATTTAGTCTTAACAACTACTTGGAAATAATTAATTAATCTATTTTAAATTAATTAGCTAGAGAAATTCAAGTTAGAAGTATTTTTGAAGTCATGCAAGAGTTATCCCTTAAATTAAGGAGATAAGATTGAGTTATATTTCAGTTGTAATTAGTTAACTCAGTTTACTGAGTTAAGTCCAGTTAAATTAGTTCCAAACTGTTTGAGGAACTAATAGTGAGTTAACAGTCAATTGATGCATTAATGCACTCAACTAGTGCTACTCCAGTTAACCGAAGATTCCCTCATCAGAAACTCATGCATGTCTATTTTGAGAAAGAACTAGTTGAGATTAATGTTCAAGGAGAGTGTACTATTAGTTGCATGTGTTTTTTCATGGAGAAAACTCATGCATGCAGTCAAGGATTCATCCTTGAGGATTACGCAGTTTTGAAGGCTTGTTTTTCTACTCGGTAATGGGCTAATCATCCACAAGGAACAACACAAGGAAATAGGAGCTTGGAGGGCAGAGAGGAAGGCTAGAGAGAAGCCAAGATTTCCTATGAGCATCTGTGAGGATTGTAGTGAGAGTTGGCTAGCTGTGAGAGCTAAGGCTTTGTATAATTCCTATGTATTTCCACCTTGTATGATATACAATAGTGTGGGGTTTTTATCTGAGACTTTCCCTTAAAGTATTTTTATATGTATTGTGCCATTGATTCTTCTTATTCTAGTTATATTGTTCAACTCAAGCTTTAAGCTTCCACAAACTTATAGAAGAAGTAGGTTATAGTATTTTGCTTTGATTTATATTGCATTATCGGGTTAACCTATCACAGATTTTCTACATACAATAAGACTACCCCTCATCTTGCTGGTCGAATTCACCACCTCTCCGCTTCGAGAAAGACCGGTAATAAAGTATATATCTTCAATCTCGATCCTTAGGGGCATCTGATCAATCATGAAGGCATCATCCTCTGCACTCCAGTAATGAATCAAAAGCTCAAGCAATCGTGTGTTGGCTTTCATATTTGGCATCTTAAAATTTTTTAGCAAGCCACAACCTCTTAAAGCATCCAAAGCATTTTGGTCCTCCATTACTTCATTATCTATAGCACTATGCTCTCTTTCTCTCCAAGTTATGGTCACCCTATCCAAAAAGATATTTCAAACCGTTAGTTTTATGTTTTAAAATTTTTACTCGCGCACATGCAGGTTCCCTTTTCACACAGTTGCATGTAGGGTTGTCGTATACGTGGGTTACCCATATTCAACCCGTGTGTATGTAGATTTGAATTTTTTGACATATTTTCCCACAGTCAAAACTTGAAAAAAAACATCTAAAAAGTATTGCAAACAATTAAAAGCAGGATATAAGGGTTACCTAGAAGTTTTGGAGTGATTTGAATGGTTCAATTAGTCGGAGGAAGCTTGCTTGAGTTTGTCTCCACAGCTCCTTGCTCAAAACACAAATGAAAAAAATGAGTCCAAAAGTCTTTATGTAAGTTGAAAAATACAAAATGTTTTTTCAAAAATTGATTTTTGTCTTATGGAATTTTTAACCTTTTGGCTTGGAGTGTTGAGACTGGGTTGTCTTTACAGGAAATTTTTGAGACTTCTTCGAGACATCATTTTGGTCCCATGACTGCAGACCTATCATGGCAGGTATCGTTTTCTTACTGGCATATAGGTTAGGAATACCACTTTCCACTGCATTTTGCATACTAGCCTCCATATTGCGATACATTAGTGATAGGGTTGACTGCATCGTATCTTTGTTTGCAAACCACTTTCACTCGTCGACTTTAAAATCATGATGCGATGGTAAAGCCATCCTTTATATGGGCATCTTAGTTAGATCCTCACTGACATTGGCTGCCCATGCTACTATATTGAGTAGGCTTAGGAGTCCTCTTTAGTCCCACCATGACTTGTGCATTGAAGACTCATTCTCATTCTTTAGCGCCACTTTCTGGCCTAATACCCTAGAGGCTTCTTTGTGTTGGGTTGTACTGCTGCATTGCATATTGACTACTTGCACCTTTTGGCCTTGAGCCGACTTAACTTGGAATCGTTTTTAAGCCACTTTTCAATCATGTCTTCTACAAAAGAAACCTTTCAATCACTTAGCCTCTGCAACTTGACACACCCTTATACTTGTGGAAAGAACATTCCTTTGAGTTTCCTTGACCTATTTTGCCACCTTGCATTGAGCATAGGAATGTTTGGCTCCCAGGAACCAGAGCATTTGCTTTTTCTAACACTATACTATAGCATTCTTTTATTCCTTTCAAGCTTCATATAAAATAAAAAGATAAAAATTTATACATTCCAAAAAGGAGCGGGAACGGGACATTATTTCCATATTTTGATGGCAGCTAGAGTCAGTTGTGTCACCCTTTAACAAAGTACTCAAAATAAAGTCTTTGCTCCATTGGGGTGGGCTTTAGTTTGACTTAGTAGAGCCTTAACCTTGTTATCGAGTCAGTCCTCCTCTGATTGGTTACCTCTTCCAATCATATGGAGAGTTTGCTTATGCCTCTTACATGAAAAACTTATACAAAGTTATCATATGTTGCCTTGTAGTCACAGTTGAGTTGTGCTTTTGTTCAAGGGAAGTAAACCTGAGTCAGCCTCTCTGCGGTGTCTCTTGACCTATTTTTCAGTCGGCCATCCCTGGTTGTCAGTGTCATGTTTGTCATCACATCAGTTTTATTGGTCCTTTGCTCATGCTAGTTTGAGAAGGTCTCCATTGACTTCTTGCTAGCGGGCCTTGTCCTTATCGACTACGACAAATTGCTCTGAGGGCAAATCTAGAGCCACACCCTGGCCCTATTTTCATTATTGATAGGTCACCTTGTGCTTAACATCGATCAGTATCATGGGTCTTTGACTAGGTGGTTTCCCTTGTGTTCGACATCAAATTTCATTATCACACATTGGAATTCATGCAGTGCCTTGGTTTCCATTTGACCCTATTGGTGGATTCCTCACCTATGTGTTAGCTTTCGTTATTGGTTGGTTCAAAGGTTTTCCATCGTGCACTAGCTACATCTTGTGTACACTGGAAACATGCTTCGGTTGGGTTACTACATCTTTGTTCATCCGATTCCTTCCACATTATTGCCTACGAGTTCCACTCGCGCTAGATTGATGAAGGATGCCTTAATTCCTTCCTTCTAGTGGACCTTTTCCCATCGACTTCAGCTCATTGCTCTGCTAAAGAGATCTAGAGTCCATTTGGAAATACCTTAGGGTTTGCAGTCATCAGTGGCAAATTCCTTCGCTATCGATAGTGGGAAAATATCATTGTCTCTTGATTGATAGATTCTTTCAAGTGTTCGACTACAGCTCATTTATTCACACTTGTTGGATTGTACTGGGTACCTTGACTCTCATCATCATTATCGGTGAGTAGTTTCACGTTTGTTAATGGTATACATCAATGACTAGTAGTTAAACGATTTCTCACATGGTCGACTTCAAATCATTCATTCCCATTATGTAGAAATGTACCATGGTGGTCAGTGAAGACCTCGGGTTTGCATCAGCGTGTCCTCATTCACTTGTCAGTTGCTCCTGTTTCTGCTAGTTGACACCATCCACATTTTATGTTGCAGTTCCTTACAATGACATCTTATATGTTGGCACCCAAGTTGCGGTGTAGTACCATTTATTCCATCATGTTCACTTGGTACTATTTGGATTAGTTTCTTGGCTTCATTGATCATCTTCATACTACAGTATCATTGATAAGCTCTTTATATGTGATATTCAGGCATATACTTTCTTGATTATGATCAGATGATCCATTATGTATTTCCAGTTTCTTTATACTTGTATGCATATTGGATCCGCTTTTGTACTTGGCATGCAGACATGCTTTACTATTTTTTAGCATGGGTATGCCTGCCTCAGACAACAGTTTCTTTATGATCTCTTTCGATGGCTTGGCAGGCTGAATTTTGGTGAACTCCTCCTCGGTCTCGACATGATTCCTTCCATACACTTAATACATTTCAGCCATCATGTACCCCTTCTGACCTCATATATTAGGGGGAATCTATTATAACACCATTTACCACTCTTGGTAGATCTGATGCTTTGATTATGACCTAGGGCAACCCTTCCTTCCAGAGTTGGTCCAAAATCTAAAAAACAGTGTTTTATTCCCTATATGCTCCTTTTCCCTGTGATAAAAGCGTGTACATGTGGGTCAGCATATATATAACCCATGTACATATGTTAAAACACTTAAAAAAATTAAATTTCCTTCATTTCGGGCGAAGTTCACGAGTTTTACCTGTTACTCACCTCCTATTTCCCATGGCCCAACTGTTTCCCAACTCAAAAAAATTAATTTGGAGAGGTATAAATAAACCTCCATGGGAAGGCCTTGTTGGATTGGTAAATCCCCTCTGCGGACAGAGGCGATCCCACTAGCCTAAAACAGAACTAGCCACAATCAAACCACGCTGCCACGCAAGTTCCTAGTTATGCATCAAAGGTGAATTAAGAAGACCAACCTGGAATCCAACGCTATGGTCGAAGCAGAGTTGATATTCCCGCTCCCTCGCTCCAGCAGATCATAAACGAACACCTGTACACGCAAAGGAAGAAACAGATACCAACATAAAATCTACCAAGGCACAACTATATTTCAGTCAGAAAGGAAATAAATCAACACATCACTATAATAGACAATGAGATTGGAACTATAATAGCAGTCGCTCATTAATTAATAATAGACAGGAAAAGTTACAACCAAGGTTCTGACGTTGAACCTCTCCTCTGGCTGGGCGAAAAACTATATGTGTCTTGCAATGTATCTCCTCTCCGGCAGCATAACCTCTCTATGCTTCATTATCACTCATGATAATCACAACTAGCATTCCTCCAAGAACTCAAGAACTCAACAACTAGCACTAGCTTGTCTAATGCATGAGGACAAATATTTATAGATGGAGAAGGTAGAAAGATTCGATGAACCAGGACACCCATTGTGGATTGGCATTATCTCGGAAAAGCTACTGTGGATAGTTGTCAAGGATAGATGATGACTCTCGACCTCTATCCACTGGATTTTTCCCTCAAAAGGCTTCGTGATCTGAAGGGAATAAATCATATGGGCGTGCTTTTGGCAAAAATCATTACTAAACTGGGCTGGCACGGGTGTTGTTCTGTGACAGAGCGCCAATGGTCGCGCCCTCTTTTTAGGATCTCAGTTATTGGCGCGGGTAAGATACTGTGGACCTGCGCCAATGGAAAAAGAGCACTTTTCAGGGATAATTTGCAGAAGGTGCCTTCAGGGAACATGAAGTACATACTCAGGGGAACATAATGCAAGTGTTTTTGGGTTATGTCACTGCTCACAGGTCCCGGAATGCGTCCTTCAATGTATGGAAATGGGGCGATAGGGATGGTGACCAATGCTGACAAATTACTGTGTAACAGATGCCTCCTAAAGCATGAAGTCCGAGAGGTAGAGAGAGGGGTGAAATGCTTTACAAGAACACACAAGAACACATATATAGAGCTGTCGCCGAGGATCTGTGTTAAGAGACATGACTGATAGTTCAATTACATGATGTACGTGGTATGGTCGCAGCCATCCATAAGAGAGTACATAAATAATCTAGATCCATAGTATGGACGCAGCCATCTGGTTAGGATCAATGAATTGACTCAGGTATGGTCGCAGCCATCCAGTGAATGAGTCAAGTATCAAGAATCACGCCTGGATTACAACAGACACAATCCAGGGTCTTGCGCTCCATCTCGACCCGAACAAGAGTACAAGTTCAAGCATGTGAATATATGAGCTGAAGTCGAACACGCATGAACATCGTCTGATTACCAGTCAATAGTGGAAACTGTTAACAGACGCGAGAGGTACCACCAATAATGACAATGGCCCTCAAGGTACTATAGGTACAATCTACGGCGTGTGAATTAATGATCTGAAGTCGAACACCCGTAGAATCATTCGATCGGAGGCCAATGATGAAAACCTCACGTCGAACACGAAGAACCTGCCATTGAGGCATGCAGGCTCCAAGGCACCGGAAAGGAGTCTCTAGATCAACTTCCTGGATAATGAGTTGAAGTCGACAGGAAGTGACCTTGATCGAAGGTGGGCCATAATGTTTCCCACATCATCGACACGAGACAGAGAGATAATGTTGTGAATCAAGATTGTGCGAACTATCAGAGGGAGGTTGTTTCTTTGCAGAGGTCAACTTCTCTTGAACATATCGGCGGCACATTAATGGAATCGACAGTATTTGACATCAATGTATCAAAGGTCATGATGACGAGGCAATGAGTGGATGAGAGGTCAAATAAGGTACCCAAGTCCATGGAAGCAAGTGAAAGATATGAGATGAGATATCCCCACCCTGGACATGAAAGCAGAAAAGTGCCATGTTCAAGAGCGACATACTGCCGTCACGGTAATAATTATGGTTCAAAAATTTTCTTTTCCCCCCCGCCATTTCTGGCGAGTACCCCAGTTATTTTTAACAAGCTTGATGGGGATAGCATATGCTTGTGGTGTGACAAAATCCGATGTCATCAAGTTTTAACGAGTCTGACAAAGGAAGAACTCGGCGTCTTTTCATGTTTAGAGAGTTTGAAAAGACAGCAGAAAAGGAAACTCCAGGGATGTCCTTTTTCGTAAAGTTGTGTCTCTCGGGCCCGAAAAAGTATAAAATAATACCCGAAAGAACCGCCCGATCATTACGATCGAGGAGTACTTTTCATAATTAGTGATTTCGACCTGAAAAAGTAAAAAAGCGGTCGAAACCACGTCGTTTCGTAACCATTAACGAGTTTGAAACGACAAAAACCCGGTAATCTTTTTATGTTTTAACGGTCGTCAAAAAGAACTTAAAACGAACGCCCCTTATTAACATTTAACGAGTCAAGAGGAGCGACTCAGCAATCTTTTCCTCTTTAAATGGTCAGAAAAGAGTTGAAAGCAGACCTCCATTTTTATTTTCTTTAACGAGTCAAAAAGGAAAAATACTCGACAATCTTTTCATATTTTACGAGTCAGAAAAGAGTGTAAAGGTGACTCGTCCTGAAGGAACGAGTGGTATAAAGGGTAGCAACTGGTTCCGGTAATGGTGGAACTTGCTCGAAACATGTAAAGGTTAAGAGGCTGGCTAATAAAACCACTCATCGCTGCAGTTCCTCAGGAAAGGATAAACAACCAGGTGAAAGCATATGATCGGCCAAAGAGATGGTGGCGATGGAATGAAACAACCAACGCTCATCTAGCAGAATTTAGCAGATAAAAGGCAATCACGGGATGTAAATCAGGTATGGGTTCATTTTTTTTTACAAGCTTGAACCATGGAGAACTCTGCTTGGATTCGGTTTCATGTTTACACAAGCTTGAAACGAAAAACTATGCTTATTAAATTTTTGCATGCCCCCAGCATGATAATGCAAAATCGAGGTACATGCCCCCCAAGCTTCATGGCATTCACGGAGTGGATGGAATGAAGGTTTACTTGGAAAGACTCGATTTTGAAGGAGGATGCATGCCCCCCCGGGCCTCAGTCACGCGCCCGGGTCAACTGCCGTCATCAGAATGACGGAGTGGATGTTGAGGCATTTCCTGTGGAAATAAGACCATTTAGGAATGGTAGATGACTATATGTGAAGTGTGAACCGGGGAATGAAAGTTGGTCTACGACCTTGATTGTCCTTCCTTCGTGCGGAAAACACATCACTCTAAAGAGTGAGGACACAATTGCACGTATGCGATAAATATAGTCTCGTCCAAGGAGTAAATTGTAATCTAACGGACCTTGGACTACCATGACGCCCATTTGAACAGTCTTCCCTTCTAATGTGATAGGTACATTGGGAAGAATTCCTAAAGGTCGAGTTGTTTCTCGATGGAAACCTGTAAGGTTTCTTATCTCAGGCAGAAGCAATGGGGAACCAAGTGCTTCCCAAGCTGTTGAAGAAAGGATACTCATAGGAGATCCCTCATCAATAATTGTACCGGCCATAACCATGCGGTAGACTTGGACTATAATTCGAAATGGTATGGAGGCTGGTAACCGAGGATTGCCTAGTTGATCCCAATTGAAGGAAACAACTAGGTTGCTTGGAGGTGGGACTGGATAGACAGCCGGATATGATTCTGATGGAATTTCTTCCTGGTGCGAAGGAATGAGAGGGATGCTCACTTGATCATTAGAGTCTATGTTGATGAATAGAATTTGGACGGTGGGGTCTTCATTCTTTGCAGTGATAATATCATCTGAGGAGGGAACTTCTGAAGGCAAAACCGGGCCACTTGTAAGCTGGACCTTTTGACTTTTGTCTGGTTTGGATTCAGATGTAAGATCATCTAAGGATGGAACTTCTGTAGGCAAAACCGGGTCACTTGTAAGCTGGACCTTTTGAAAGACCGGGTCAACTGTAATCTGGAACTTTGGACTTTCGTTTGGTTTGGACTCAGATGTAAGATCATCTAAGGATGGAACTTCTGTAGGCAAAACCGGGTCACTTGTAAGCTGGACCTTTTGAAAGACCGGGTCAACTGTAATCTGGAACTTTGGACTTTCGTTTGGTTTGGACTCAGGTTGTTCATCCTTGATGATAAAGTGGTGCATAGATGATGAATGTAAATCAACATTCGTTCCGACCAGGGACTGGTCTGGAACAGGCGGAGCACAGCTAGGTTCGGGAAGAGAGGGCTGGACCAAAGAGGAATCATGCTTGATCACTTGGTTAGCGGAGAGATGATCTGCAGTTGCAAAAAGACGCTGATATCCAGCGGGTAGTTGGGGTAAGGGAACTGACAGACTTTCCAAAAGACGGGAGGCTTCATCCATAAGTGGACAAAGGCGAAGGAGATGATTACCTTCACAAAGTCGACAAGGGAAACGAACCTTCCCTTTTCTCTTACCAACTGATAAGGTATCGTCGATCTGCGATGACAAGGGGCGAGTCGGGTCACGGGACCATATATCTAGGATCCTGGGAATACCAGGACAATCAGAAAGAAAATGGTCCTCCTTGTATAATCGACAAGGAGACTTAGCCTTCCGCGGAGGAGCAAAAGGTGGTTCCACTTCAGATATTTTCGTGGTAGATGCGACCTTTCCCTTAGGAGACTTCTTCTTTTTGGTCTTCTTCTTCTTCTTCTTAGCCACCTGGTTACTGAAATCCAAGGTTTCACCAGGCGAAGTAGAAGATGAGGACGCAGCAATGGGTGAAGAAGGGGAGGGGTCCACCTTAGAATCAACATGGTGTTGTTCGGGTGGAGGAGGTGGTGGCAGAACAGGAGTTATCATACTCGAGACCACCGAGTTTGAAAACAACCATACGAGTAAACCAATGGTCAACCCAGGCAAAGACAATGTTGCGATATACTGAACACCGACATTTCCAACAGAAGGAAATGGACGAGGGTTCCCATCAGGAGGAACACCTTGGCCGGTGGGTGCCGGGAAGGCTGCCATTGAACGAGAAATAATCCTACTCAAGCTAACGCAAACAAAATCTAATTGGGTAGATGTTATCGTGGCCAATAAATTTTAAGACACTGAACTTGACCTTTTCATATTTTAAGAGTCGAGAAAAGGATAAAAGATGACTCTAGTCTCCTTCGAATATTTAATGAGCACGAAGTGACAAGACGCTCACAGGCACCTTTTCTTTTAGGGAGTCCGAAAAGGATCAAAAGTGACTACTCTGGAGACTCTAGGTAAAAGGTTTACCAAACAATCCGTAAAACTGCTTATACACCTTGGCAATTAGATGAAAACCAAGGACTTCCCGTACTGTATTCAATCTTCCCGAATGCTGTGTTCAGTGCATTACGGCTTGTAAGGCGGCAGACTCGGCTTCCTATGGATAAAGGATAATAGCCTAGTGGGGTCTCCCGTATATACGCGACGGTACGTGGGAGCTCAGTCCGTATTGGCACCTATCGTTTCACCGTGGAGGAATCACCCAACCACTCGACGATAAACTACCAGGTTTAAGACGCCGGAACACGTCTCTAACCTAGACCACTAGAGTATTTGCGTTATGTTCCAATGCGTTGTTATGTTCATTGAGTTTATTTTAAAGTTTATCTTCGATTATGTTTCAATTTTTTGGTCCTACCGTATGTGATATCTCAAAAACTTCTTAAATGCAAACTATATGCCAAAACTATATCATTTGATTCGATGAATTCTATCTACAGGAGGGTTGAGATCCTTACACAAACGAAATGATCACTCAACAAACAACAAAGATCCTAATGCAGCTAATAACAAGAAATGAAATTTTTTCTTTTTCTTTTTAATAGCAAAAAATAACAATAAACGCTAACTAATATGATGCAAAAGATATTTTGTTTTTCTTTCCTTTAAGATGGCATGATGCATTTAAACAAATCTTAAGAGATATGCACAATCCAAGTTCACTCAATGAAATAGAACCAACTCTGAAACACCAAAATGAACTATGCAAGCAAGGAAAAACACAAAGACTTTCAACGAACCATGTAATCTAAGTTCGAATGAAGTCAAGTAAAATCCAAAGAGGCTGGAAGTGAATCACTCAGAGTATAGAAGATCAAGCTTTAACAAATCACTGGATAGGTGCGGAACACAACCAACAAGTTGACTGGATAATCAAGAGACCGAAACTTCCCACAGAAGGCTAGACATGCAAAGTCACTAGATGTTCTAGGGCTGAGACGAAAATCAATAGAAATGAGAAAACAACTGAAGGATAAAGGCTAAAACCAGCCAAACAGAGGTTCAACACACTTCCAGAGGCTGTAAGAGATATAAAAAGAGGCTGAAAGAGCTTTCCACCCACACACAGGCAAAATTTACAGGGCTGGCGCGACTGTCAGCCTGCAACTTGCGCTACCAAAGGATTGGCGCGAGTTGCTTTTGAGCAACATGCGCCAACTGGTGCGACTGTCAGAGTAATAACCGCGCCAATTAAGCTTGCCGGCTAGACAAATAAATAACACGACCTCAGGTCGGGCTGACAGTGCTCAGATGGATCAAACAGTAAAGAATAAACTCAAAACTGACCCAGGAAGCTCATTCACTCAAGCAAGCAAGAGAAAATTAACATGCAAGACAAACTCCAAATAGCTTCTCCCCAGCGGAGTCGCCAAATTGTTGGATAGGTAAATCCCCTCTGCGGACAGAGGCGATCCCACTAGCCTAAAACAGAACTAGCCACAATCAAACCACGCTGCCATGCAAGTTCCTAGTTATGCATCAAAGGTGAATTAAGAAGACCAACCTGGAATCCAACGCTATGGTCGAAGCAGAGTTGATATTCCTGCTCCCTCGCTCCAGCAGATCATAAACGGACACCTGCACATGCAAAGGAAGAAACAGATACCAACATAAAATCTACCAAGGCACAACTATATTTCAGTCAGAAAGGAAATAAATCAACACATCACTATAATAGACAATGAGATTGGAACTATAATAGCAGTCGCTCATTAATTAATAATAGACAGGAAAAGTTACAACCAAGGTTCTGATGTTGAACCTCTCCTCTGGCTGGGCGAACAACTATATGTGTCTTGCAATGTATCTCCTCTCCGGCAGCATAACCTCTCTATGCTTCATTATCACTCATGATAATCACAACTAGCATTCCTCCAAGAACTCAACAACTCAGCAACTAGCACTAGCTTGTCTAATGCATGAGGACAAATATTTATAGATGGAGAAGGTAGAAATATTCGATGAACCAGGACACCCATTGTGGATTGGCATTATCTCGGAAAAGCTACTGTGGATAGTTGTCAAGGATAGATGATGACTCTCAACCTCTATCCACTGGATTTTTCCCTCAAAAGGCTTTGTGATCTGAAGGGAATAAATCATATGGGCGTGCTTTTGGAAAAAATCATTACTAAATTGGGCTGGCGCGGGTGTTGTTATGTGACAGAGCGCCAGTGGTCGCGCCCTCTTTTGAGGATCTCAGTTATTGGTGCGGGTAAGATACTGTGGACCTGCGCCAATGGAAAAAGAGCACTTTTCAGGGATAATTTGCAGAAGGTGCCTTCAGGGAACATGAAGTACATACTCAGGGGAACATAATGCAAGTGTTTTTGGGTTATGTCACTGCTCACAGGTCCCGGAATGCGTCCTCCAATGTATGGAAACGGGGCGATAGGGACGGTGACCAATGGTGACAAATTACTGTGTAACAGGCCTCAAAGGAGAAAGGATGAGATATGGAGAAAGGATGAGATATTGATACTATAGTGATATTATCCTTGATCAAGTCTAGAATCCCTGTGCCTGCTGCACTCCCAAAAGCTTCAGGAAACCCTTGTTTCCTTAATTATAGATATCCCCCATCTTGCTTGAGATATCCTTGTGTTGGTGATGGAGGAAGATTGCTGAAGGCCGGGAAAGGACGGATCTGGAGGACGGTTCCACTTGGATCTGAAGAAGGACTCAGGTCATATTTCTCCACATTATCTATAGCTTACTTCAATAAAAATGAATGTTGTTCTGTTTCCGAATTTGAAATGTGTTTATGCATCAAAGTTATGTTGTAATTCATTTATGAATCTTATATTGATGTATAATTAGTCATTCATTTATATGATTTAAAGTCAACATCATGTATATCCTTTATGTTTCTACTATCATGTATGTTCCATTTGAATAATTTTCAGGTTTTAAGAACATTGCGAGAAGTTGAGGGTTTGCACCCTGCAGGATCTACCCAAATGAAGGACATCGGGTAAGGGCACTCCTACGAAATTTAGTAATAAGGAATTTTGATGATTGTTTGAGCATTTCTTGTTGAAGTTCACTCCCTGCTATGTTGGGGTTCTCAACCCAAAGCCCTAGGGTGGTTTCACCCGTAACAACTGCCAATTTCGTTGATGAAGTCGAATTAGATATAGTGTTGTTGGATATTTATGGAATTGTGTTGATGTTAAGTTATGGTATGTTCTATGCTTATAACAACTTACTTCTTTTTCTTATTATATTCCACCGATTAGCAATCACATGTACATAAAGTAAAGTGCAGATAGAACATTAAACGATCGACAGAAAACAAGCCAAGACAAGAGACACAAGATGTGGCGGCTAGCCAGGGACAAACCCCACAATGTGTGGGGAAACCCTTTGATCAAATCTTCTTTTATCTTCAATAATTCAGCAGAGAGAAATAGTACAATAAATCTGATTCATATCAGCAGTAGCAAACCCTAGATCAGTAGCATCAGCATTAGCGGCTTCATTATCAAACTAGGGCAGACCATATCTCACAAACCGACAGTCGGATTGACTTCATTCCACCACCAAAAGTTTTGGCTTCCAGAGGAGGTTCAGATGAACCTACAGTGTAGTTCAGATGAGGAGATATTCTAGGCCACGCAATTCAATCTTTACTTCTGCAGTTGCAACTTCAGTTTCAGCAGTTTCCGGCTTCAAACTAGGGCAGTCGATATCTTGCAAACCGTTCGTCGGATTGACTTCATTCCACCACCAAAATTTGCAGCTTTCAAAGGAGGTTCAGATGAACCTATAGCGCAGTTCCAAAGAGGAGATCTTCTAGGCCACGCAAGTCAATCTTTACTTCTGCAATTGCAGCTTCAGTTTCAGCAGTTTCCGGCTTCACATGTGTGAGAGAGAGAGACCCATTTCGGCGCAGTAGAGAAGAGACTCATATCTGCGCAGTAGAGAGAGAGAGAGATGTGATGAGATGAGTGAGTCTAAATGAGGAAAAGTCCTCTTATATTTATACACAACGTTGGTGGGTGAATAGATGCGACTGTTGGGCTTCTGAGCCTACATGAGTTGTAGGTCGGCTTGATAATAATTCCATAATCAAAATAAATTCATATCTCCATGAATACTTATCGGAATTGGATGATCTTTATATCAATCTTACACCTCTCGACGAGAGGAATCTAAAAAAAAATATTATTAGCCATGAATAAGATGACCCACATGAAGTTTTGCCCTAGTTGCCAATTTTAACACTCCCTCTCAACCATGGAGAACTTCATCTGCAATCTGTCTATCGGTCATTACTATTCATCCATCAAATGCACTGCCTTGTACAACATGACCCTTTCCCTTCTCTACTCTATTTTGCCTGTTCTGCTTTGTCTTGTTCTGCCCTGCACTGATTTGTACTGTTTTTTTCTGTTCTGCTCTGCTCTTGCATTGTTCTGTTCTACTCTGCTTTTGTCCGAATTATGAAGAAGAAGAAATGATCGAGGATGTATCATACTGACTCAAAGTCAGTCTTAGAGTATGTACCACTGGTCCTAGACCAGTCTCAACCAACCCGAAGTCAGCGTACAACTCCATTGGTCCCAGACCAATATTATCCTCCACTGACTCAAAGTCAGTCTCAGAGTATGTACCACTGGTCCCAGACCAGTCTCAACCGACCCGAAGTCAGCGTCATAGTATGGTACAACTCCTACCACTAGTCCCAGACCAGTATCATTGATCCCAGATCAATGGAGGTCATCCTAGCTTAGGGAGTACGGTAGTTACAACGATGCGTCCATCGGTACTACTATGGTCCCTAACTTCATTTCCCTGCTCATTGATCAGATGAGAGGTACTTCCCATGAGTCCCAGACCACATGGGTAGGATGCCTCGACAGGAGAACTAATCAATCCTGTCCTCACAGGAGAACACATCAATCCTGCTACAATTTCCATGGAGAACACATCAATCCAGGCCTCATAGGGGAACACATCAATCCTACTACAATTTCCATGGAGAACACATCAATCCAGGCCGCCATGGAGAACACATCAATCTAGGCCTCACAGGAGAACACATTAATCCTGCTACAATCGCCATGGAGAACACATCAATCCAGGCCTCACAGGAGAACTAATCATCCTGCTACACAGGAGAGCGAATCATCCTGTTCCACAAGAGAGCGAATCATCTTGTCCCACAAGAGAGCGAATCATCTTGTTCCAGTGTGCACCACCAGGGGAGGGTGAGTCACCCTGTGGTCGTATGTTGCTCTAGTAATAACCGCAAGCCCTCAGAGCTCCCAGAGCTCAATGTATGCAACATGCAGGACCCTTGTACAAGGGTTTCTTACCGACTCCAAGTCGTTTGGGAAAATCACAGATTAGATCTTTCCTCGGGGCTTTGACAAGGTGTATCAACCTGTACATCATCTTAATGCGATGGAGCCTCCTTGCTCATCAACTTACCATATCCAAGATGATGTCTATCTGCTGGAGCAATCGACGAATACGGGATTCCTCAATAATCGAATCCCACCTCTGGTTGTTATAGAGAATCACAGTGGTATCCAATGTAAATCCAAACAGCTCACTGAAGAGCTTTCGCAACCAGACTACCTCACACGAGGTTATGCTAGCAACAATATATCCTGCTTCGGCGGTGCTCAAAGCCACCGACTTCTGCTTCCTGCTCATCCAGGATATCGAAGCAGATCCCAAGGTGAAATAGCACCCGGAAGTGCTCTTACGGTCCACCACACTGCCTGCCCAATCAACATCAGTATATCCAAGTAGTCTCACATCTCCAGCAGTGTATCTTAATCCATGAGAGATTGTGTCCTGAAGACATCTCAGAAGATTCCTGGCATCAATCCAGTGAGGCTCAACCAAATATGAGCTCACAATGCTAACTGCAAAAAATATGTTCGGATGGAGGTTCACCAAGAACATCAATGTGAATGAGTTTATGAAACTCAGAGGCATTTCCCAAATCTGGCCCAACATCACTACCATATAACTTCTAAAAGTTAAGATCCTCGAGGTAGTCACAAGCTTGCAGTCCATCATACCAAATCTTTCCAATATCTTTACCACATATTTCCCTTGAGATAGGAAAATTTCCCTTGGCTTCTACCATACTTCAAGTCCTAGGAAGTAGTGCATCAGTCCTAGGTCTTTCATTTCAAATTCAGAGGCCAGCTCCCTCTTACATTTGTGAATGAGAGGGTCTGCACCTGTTAGAAAGAGGTCATCCACATACAATACCAGTATGAGAGGCTTGTCATCTTCAACCTTAAAGTAAAGGTTAGGATCGGCTTCACTCCTAGTGAATCCCAGCTTCATCAAGTAGCTATCAATCCTCTCATACCATGCTTGGGGTGCTTGCTTCAGCCCATAGAGAGCTTTCTTCAACCTGTATACATGAGATTTTCGATCATAAATCTCAAATCCTTCGGGTTGCTCCACGTAGACCTCTTCTTTGATCGAGCCATGCAAGAACGCAGTCTTGACATCCATCTGATGTAGGTTCTATCCTTGTGAAGCAGCAAGGGCTATGATCGAGCGGATGGTCGTATATCTGGAAATAGGTGCAAATATCTCATCATAGTCTATACCTTCCTTTTGGGAGAAACCTCGAGCAACAAAACGAGCCTTATACTTTTCCGTGCTTCCATCTACTGCATGCTTTATCTTGTGAAGCCATTTTGAAGTAACAATTGTCTTGTCCAGGGTCTGGGAACTACTTCCCAGACATCATTCTCCATAATAGACTCATATTCTATGGTCATAGCATCCTTCCATACTTGATGATTGACGGCATCTGAGAATGACGAAGGCTCATTTTGTATGATCGTGCTCATGATGGTCAGGTATCCTTGATACCTATTAAGTTTCTTACTTTGACGGAAGGTTAGTCAGGGTGCAGCATGTCCTTTAGCATCATCAAGTATCCCCCTAAGCCATGAAGGCCTCTTCCTAGAAGAGGAAGGCTCATGTGGATGAAAATCTATCAGATCCATGGGTTCTTCTACATCAGGCATTGATTCATCATCCTTTTCTTTCGGTTCCCTGGTGTTGGCTTCTTGAGAGCTCCTCAAAGTCGAAAGATTGTTCACCTTGCGGTGAACTTTTCTTAAGGAGTCTTGGAACCCAATGCTTGATGAGGGCATCAATTTTGTACATATACGACGGTGATTGTAGTTTCAGCCCATAGAAACATCAGAAGTCTTTGATCATGTAGCATGGCCCAGACAGCTTCCATCATCGTGCGGTTCTTCCTTCCCACCACACCATTCTGCTCAGGAGTATGTGGTGTAGTAGTCTCCCTCTTAATGCCAACCTCAGGTATGCCTGAGTGAACCAATTATAATATATCAGAGGTCTTGCTTTGGCTTGAGGGGAATGGTCCCCTTTTGAGCTTTCCTTCAGCACATCCTGGACATACACCTTCATTCTCTATTCAGAATTCGGGCATCCCTATCACCATTTGTCTTACATCGAGTATAGCTTTATAATGAAGGGAGGAAAAACCTCTAATGCCAAAGTTCGGACTGAAGAGATGTGTCATAAGACATGACACCTAGCAGACTTCCATCGACCTGATATAATGAATCAACACTAAACCCAAGAGTAAAGGCATCTTTAACATTACTTTTCCATATACATACCTTGCCATCGCTGAAGGTTACCTTGTAGCCTTTGTCTTCCATTCCCGAGATGGACACTAGGTTCTTTTTGAGGTTAGGTGCATTTAATACATCCTGGAATTTTTGGCCTTCTTGAATGCTTGTCCTCTTCCTTGATTCCCAGCTCTCCTCTTACCTTTGCTGTTGAATTTTTCATTCCTTTGATTGCCATCAGAGGGATTTTGATCATCGTCCTAGAGTGAGTCCTTTCTATCAGGGCACTCCCTTGCATAGTGACTTGCTTTATCGCAAATGTAACATCATCATTTTCTTCTAGCCTTAGGTCCAGCCTTTCCTTTTGATTTAGTCCCGGAATTATTTCTTTTCTTTGCATGAAAAGAAAAGCCAGCAGGAGGACCTTTAGGCATGGGCATTTCTTACACTTCTTCCCTTGTTTCTTCTTGAATGTATCTAGTCATTAATTCCTCGAAACCAGGAATTACATTATAGTTCAGAAGAGTAGTCCTGAACACATACCATTCAGATGGTAATCCTTCAAGAGTTGTGAGTGCCATTTCTCTGTCAGTAATAGTTTCCCCAATAGATAGGAGATTGTCATGCGGAAAGAGTCGATTTTGCGGACAAAACCGACCTCCCTAGAAGCTAAGGCTTTCTAGTGACAAACAAGACAAATAAACACTACCTTTCTCTAAACATGCATTTAGAATACAAGTAATCAGGTGATTATAGCATACCTTTAGTCCAACGCTTTGTAGTAGTCCAGCCTCGCCGATCCGGATGAGCTCCTCCTTCTCTTCGAAACCTGCATTCACTAACAAGCCAAAAGATTAAATAGCACCTGATAAACTTATAAAATAACACATATTCATCATACAGACCAAGGAGTATATGAAACAAATCATGAATAACAATCTGTTGAGAAAAATGAGTTTATTTGCATTAAGTAGAAACAAAAGAAACCATTACAACCTGAGCCTTGGTGTTGTGCAGGTCCCTCCTAGGGTCCAGCAAGAGTTTTCCTTTACTTTGATCAGCTCACCCACTTCCAAATAAGGCTAGGAAAGGATGGAAATCTCTCCTCTCAAGCTCTATAAGGGAGTCCTAATTCCAACAGCATCTACCCTTAGGAATATTCAGCTTTCAACCTCCCCTCCTTCTGGCCCAATGCCTGTATTTATAGTGCTCTAGAGGAAGTTAATCAGGTCCACCATCAATGGGATAAGCCCCTCTTTGAATGGGATATCTCCCCTCTTGATGGGATAAGTTCCTCTTTCATAGGGATACATGAACCATCTGGAGGCACTCCATACACGTCAAACAAGCTTCTAGAATGCTCTAGAAATGACCACAAGTAACTTTTTTGGATTGAAACTTGTGCCTTTTGACCTTTACAGGAGTACGCACCCAGCCCTTTACAGACAGAGTGTACAAGTACGCAGGTATTGTGAACTTGGGGTGCGTACATGCAGGTAAGGCTAAGAGAAACTGCGTACCCAGAGATATATAGATTTTTTAAAGACTTTCTCTCTTTCTTGGAGTTTGACATGAAGAGCAGAGGTATGAGACTTGCCAAGGAGGATAGTATGACAGTTGATGGAGCCATACTAACTGCAAATAGTCATGGTGACAAATTTTATTGTAACATATTGCCCCCTAAAGTGTGAAGCCTGTAGTAGATTAGGGTTTCATATCATCTAGGAAGGGTGAAGTACTTTATCATTTCAAGGATTATCTTGTGGAAAGCCTAGTCGGAACTTGCAAGTATTCAACACAAAATACATATATAAGATCATATCATCGCTGAGGTAGGCATTCCCATACTCAGATTGAAAACTTTAACTAACAAACTAACTACTGCTCTGATACAGGAATGATTTTGCAGTACATCATAATCATAGACTTGTGTAGACACAGTATGGACGCAGCCATCTGTTTATAGTTGGTCTACTATACAATGAATACAAAACTCCTCGCAGCCTGGATGGTGGAAACTAGATCCAGGGTCTTCATTTCTGCTTCCCGAACAGGTACGATTCTATCCATGTGAATGAATGAGTTGATGTCGAACATGGTAGAAACCACTTGATTACCAGTCAATGATGTAAACTGTTAACAAGTGTGAGAGAGACCACCAGTGATGTCAATGGTTCTCAAAGTACTCAGTACAATCCATGAGATGTGAATGAATGAGTTGATGTCGAACATTTCACGGAATCCTTCGATCGAAAGTCAATGATGTAAACCGTCGTCAAAGGCGAGGAACCTGCCATTGATGCATGCAGATTTCAAGGTACTGACGATTTCTAGGTCATCTTTCTAGATAATGTGTTAACGTTGATAGAAAGCGACCCGTTGCAGGCAAGCCCACAACACGAAATCATAGATCAAGTTGAAGAAATATAGCTGTAAGGACTGACTCAAGGATGGTCGAGATGGATGACGGGTATTTTGCAGATGAATGGTTTATTTGCAGTGACCTCTTGAACACATAACGACATAACAGATGGCTTGGTGACATTTGACCCAAAGTTAATACCCGGCTGAAGACTTTCAATGTGGTTTGATCAACTGTGAGGCAAAGGATTTCCCAACCCAGGTGAATGGAAAGTGTCGTGTTCAAGAGTGGTGATAAGGCTTCTTCTGAGACAAAGGATAACAAATAGGCTCATTTTTCTCTCTTTTCCCCCACCATTTCTGGCAAGTACCTCTTTATTTTTTACAAGCTTGAGGAGGATAACATATGCTTGATTATAAGCTCATCCTTCGGATGAGTCCAACTTAGTTTTGATTCGAACCCTAAGAAGGAGTGGTCCGTTCCTGTTTGTAATCGAACAGGTCCTTTACTGTGAAATTTTAACGAGTCCAGTATAGGAAAAACTCGGCGTTTTTCAATTTTAGAGAGTCTGAAAGAACTTAAGAAGACTCCAAGGTTGAACTTTTTCATAAAGTTGTGTCTCCCAAGCCCGAAAAAGTATAAAATAATACTTGAGAGAACCGCTTGATCTTGCGACCAAGGAGTACTTTCATGATTAGTGTCTTTGACCTGAAAAGTAAAAAGCGATCAAGGACACGTCGTTTTATTTCCAATATCGAATTTGAAACAACAAAAATCCGGCAATCTTTTGCTGTTTTTACGGTCAGAAAAGGGCTATAAGGGGACTGTCTTTTAATTCCGTTTTAACGAGTGTAAAAGAAATGTTCAGCAATCTTTTCATGTTTTAGGAGTCAGAAAAGGGCTTAAAAGATGACTCTGATGTTTTTGTTTATGAAAAATGACATTTTCCCTGAAAATACTTTTATCCTGCGCAAAAACCAACACATTACTCATACCTGTTTAGAGATAGATAAAAATACTTGAAAAATACCTTTTCATGGTGGAAAATAAACAAATTTGACATTCATTTACTCAAAAAACCTATAAAAAGGGCTTTTACCATTTCATTTTTACCATTTTACTGTTGAGGAGAGAAAAAGGGCTTTTGGCAAGAAACTTCCCGTGGACATTGCGGAGAATCCGATCGTCAAAACCGAACGTCGTCTCATCAGGTATTCTACAACATCCTCCCTTGCATTTCCATCCGTTTAGAATTTGTTTTTAAGTTTTAGTTTTATTTTTTGGAGGCCTTGGGGGTTTCAAGGTCCGCTTTTCGGGGTACGTAGGTGCCCCATGGGTGACCTGCGTACCCCGACATTTTCTCAGTTGGGAAAATGCCGGGCGTACACAGCTTGCCTTAAGAGAACCTGCGTACATACGCCCTGTCTCTAAAGGCGGGCTGCGTACACCGCGGAATGGATTTTGAAACTCCCATTTCTCCAAAATGAACCAAAAACTTTCAATTTTATGGACTCTAATAGATGTTTTATGGTGTGTAGATTGCCCACCATGCTTGATTGGCGTGAGAGAGAACACGAAGATGTTGATTTGGCCGTGATTAATCACCAACCTTCCATTGATGCTTTGAAGGCATGCAGTCTTTACAAATACTGGGCCATACCTGGCATGAGGGCCCAGGTGCGCTTTCTAGAGTGGCTGGTTGAAAGGTGGAACGTTCAGGATCAGTGCTTTTACATTGGAGGGCACCAGCTCGAGATAGAGCCCTTTGATATTTACTTTCTCACTGGTTTGCCCAAGAGGGGCGAACAATTGACTCTGTCCAGGACTAGGCCAGGTGGCCAGTCCATTGCTAGTCTCCGACTAGAGTGGTGTAATAACTAAAACCAGGATAAGGGGATAGAAATCAAAAAGATATCCCGACCTGAACTTATGGTAATTTCCTTTACAGTTACCAGACTTTACGGGGCTGCCGCTTTGCACATTGCCACTGGATCCCAGATGCGGATGGCAATTGATTGCTATCGGGGCACCATTTTCAACTGGTGCGATGTTGTGTTGGCCAACTTAAAGGGCCAACTGACTAGGACCAAAAACGGACAGCTGAAGACTTTTGGTTATGGGCCTTTAGTTGTGAGTTTTGCCCTAGAGAGGGTTCCGATGCTGATCCCACAGCAGCTCACTGTTGAGGTTAGGCCTCCCCGAGAGCCTAAGTTGATGCGATGGGTTGCGGTGATGGCCCGTCATCCTGACGAGGGCACGGAGGTTGTCCGATTTAGACCGGAGTATTTTCACTGGTTAGAGAACCAGGTCTTCTCGATACAGGATTTTCCGTATGCCGGAGTTGATTTTCGTGGAGATCCGGACATGATTCTTCCACCGAGAGAACAGTGGGATGACACAGGTACTTCATTTTTCACAAGTTTTTAAATTATTTACTTTTTTTGTTTTTATATCGTCTCAAAACTGACAGTGACAATTTTCAAAATGCAGATGTAGGCCCACAGCGTCCGGCCAATCTCCGGCCTTTCGAGAGGAGAGTACCAGTTGCACTGGCACCGGCCCCACAGGACGCGGCCGCAGAGACCTTAGCTGAGCTGGAACAAGACCTAGAGCATCTTACGGTAGACATACCAGAGACGACTATAGATGATATTCCTATCAGACTTCAGCGCTATGTGGTCGCAGTCCCAGGACCTTTTAGGAGGTTCTTGTGTAGGGTAGCCCATGCAGTGGTGTCGTATAGAGAGCACCACCAGTGATTGGATGGTCACTTTTGTAGACACATGTGACATTTTGGTTTTTTGTACTTATCATTTTTGCCGATCATAAGGTGTTTTTCAACCTCTGATTGAAGATGATGTATTTTTGACACACTCCTATCTATATATATCATTATTACCGGCTTATTTTGTTAAACATGTGTGATGAGATGTTTTTAAATTTACATGTATGATTATCGCAAATGTCTGTCTAACATTCGAGAAGCAATTGCATCTACTAATGTATTTAAAGACCTTGGAATATGCTGATATTCAATGTAATCAAATTCACGTTCCAAAAGGCGCACTCTCAAAAATAACCTTAATAACACTGGATTTCTAATGGCATATACTCTATTAAGCTGTAATACAACGAGTTCAGAATCTAACCTCACTATCAAACTCCGAATCCCAAACGAAATAGATTCAGACAATAACTCAATCACTGCACTGTATTCTGCAATGTTGTTTGTTGTTTGACCGAGGCTCACGCCATGCATAGAAACTAACTCGTCAGAGGGCGAATAGATAACCCAAGCTGCGGAAGAGATATTCCGTGTACTACGACAAGCACCATCAGCGAATCCAATGTACGTTTGGAGAGGCGTTGACATCTGCAATATCAAAAGTAAAACCAAGATAAGCCAGAATAACGACGAAAAACACACTCTCTAAGCTAAGCACACTGTCTATACTAACAAACACACCAGCTAGAAAGAAAAAATATCCTAACTAAATCTCCATACCCATCATTTAAGCATAATACCTCTTTAGGTAAAGTCCATTTCTGGGTTTACCCAAAGAGTCCCCGTCAAAATCTACCAGCTCATAGACCCCTTTTGCTAGCTTTCGCTTGACAATGTAGGGCCCATGCCACATAGGAACGAATTTTCCAGGACCTAATTTATCGTTAGCTTGATCATATAATAGCACTAGGTCTCCTTCCGAAAAATTTCGAGGGGTCACGTTGCGATCATACTGAGCTTTCATCCGTTTTGCGTGAGTCTCGATTGCCAATGCAGCGTCACGTCGAGTTTCATCTAATTGAGCTAAGTATAATAGACGCTTCTCCTCTTCGGAAGTAGCTGGAAGTAATTCGACAGCCATTTGAAGTGATGGGATTTCGCATTCAATGGGCAGCACCGCTTCCAAACCATAAACTAGTTGGAAAGGAGTGAACCCTGTTGATGTTTTCACTGAGGTTTTGTACGCCCAAAGCGCGGAAAATAACATGTTGTGCCAATTCGAGCGATGAATACCAATGATTCGTCGGATCATGATAACTAAAACTTTGTTGATAGACTCAACCAGGCCATTGGCTTGTGGATAATAAGGAGTTGAGCTATCATGGCGCAAACCAAGCTGGCCTGTAAGTTCTGTCATCATAACGTTTCGAAAATGGCGCCCATGGTCAGTGATTATCGCTTGTGGGACACCAAACCTAGCAATAATATGATTGAATACGAAAATTGCAGCTGTCTTGCCATCTGCCTCGAATGTAGGCATCGCCTCGGCCCACTTAGTAAAATAATCAACCGCAAGGATGATATACGCATGCCCCCCGGCCGAGTGAGGGTTACATGTAATAAAATCGATACCCCATTTAGCAAAAGGACCAATGGCAATTATAGGGTGGAGAGGAGCAGGTGGTGCGCGCATCTTACGATCAAACACTTGACAGTTGTGGCATTTCCAGACCGCAATAATACAGTCTTTAAACAAGGACGGCCAGAAGTAGCCAGCGCGCAATATCTTTTGGGTTGTGGCATACCCAGACATATGACCGCCACACGCTCCAGAGTGACAGTCATTCAAAACCCTTTCAGCTTCCTCATGAGTTAAGCAACGATGAAAAACCAAGTCCGCCCCTCGGCGATAAAGAGTATCTCCAATAATTTTGTACTGTTGGGACTGGAATCGAATTTTCCGGCGTTCCGACTTTGAAACTTCGGGCCGAAAGGATTGGGTCTGGAGATAGACAATTATATCTCCATACCACGGATCTAAAGTGCTGATGAGAAACAAAGATTCATCTGCAATGGGTCCCTCTGCCACAGTTTCTGTGTCAGCACGCAGGAAATCACACATCAACTCTGCAAAAACTAAAGATTTCTTAGACTTAGACTTTCCAAATTCCAAGTCGAACTCCTGTAGGATAATGATCCATTTAGAGTACTTGCCCCCTAGCAATTGTTTAGTCAAAATGTAGATCATAGGGTTGCAATCCGAAATGACTGTAGTTTTACGGAGAAGAATGTAGTGACGAAAACGTTGGACAGCTTGAACGGCTGCCAAGGCCAATTTCTCCACATGTGAATATTTGAGCTCAGTGGGATTTAACGTCCGACTAAGATAATATATCACATGTTCCGTTCCGAATTCGTCTTCCTGGACTAAGACCATTCCAATGGTGGAATGAGCGGCGGCGAGGTACAAAAAGTAATCTTGGTTGTAGTTGGGAGGATGCAGCAACGGTGCATGGGTCAACGCGTGCTTGAGTGCATCAAAAGATTTCTGAGCTATCTCATCCCAAGAGAATTGAGCGTTTTGTTTCAACAACCGGGTAAAACCTTTGGTAATCTCGGCGTAGTTAGGAATGAATCGGCGTAAAAAGTTTGCTTTCCCCTGCAAACTTTGGAGTTGGCGAAGACTCGAAGGAGGAGGCAATTTGATGATAGCTTCTACCTTCGAGGGATCGACGCGGATGCCGGCTTTTGAAACTACAAATCCTAGCAATCGTCCCACTTCTATACAGAAGACACATTTGTGTGGGTTCAACCGTATACGATAATGCCTACACCTCATAAAAATTGCTCGTAAATGGACAAGGTGATCAGCTCGATGTAAGGAGTGAGCGGGCAAATCATCGAGATATGGTTGCACAATGTGTTTGATGTCATGAAATGCATAAGACATCGCCCTTTGAAAAGTGGCTTCGACATTCTTAAGCCCAAAAGGTAATTTGCAATAAGCAAATGTCCCCCATGGACAAATGAAATCCGTTTTTGGTTGATCGGCAGGTAGAATATTGATTTGGTTGTAACCGAAAAACCATCCATAAAGGAAAATATTTCACTTCCAGCACAATCATCAATTATTTGATCGATATAGGGTGTTGGATAGTTGTCCTTGGGACAAGCACGATTGATATCCCTATAGTCGATACATATTCTTATTGTTCCCTGTTTTTTGTTAACTGGAACAATATTCGATACCCAATCCGTTAACGGGATCGGATAAATGAAACCTGCTTTCAACAGCTTCTCAACTTCTGCTTTAATCGCAGCTGCTTTTCGTGGGTGAATCTGACGCAAACGTTGCCGGACGGGTTTAGCGTCCGGGTAAGTCTTGATCTCATGGACAACAATGGCAGGATCAATTCCTGGCATTTCCTCGTAAGACCAGGCAAACACGTCGCGGAATTCTTGAAATAGGGCCTTGTATGTCTGAATTTCATTATCTGAACATGAGGCACCTATATGAATGTGCTCAACAATTCCGGGCTTGACTGAAATGTCAATGGGAATAGTGCGAGAAATGTTTCCCAAATTCAGCTCTGAATCAGGATGTTTCATTGGACTCTGAGCTTCTTTGACATATTCAGCTGTAAAGATTGATGAGAAATCGTTTTCAAAATGATCATCCTTAGGTAAAAACGAAGATCTATGATGGAGATCTTCCCATGGTAAATCATCTACGCACAGGACTTCACAAAGTTGTTTGTCAGATGACACAACTTTGGGAAACGTTATTAACGCCGAGGTTGACGCAAAAAGGGATTCCTCATGGACCACATTCATTTGGTCGATTTTGGTTGAACTCGGGTCGGTAAAAGACTGCACGGCTTCATAGGCAATTTCATATGGACTCAAAGGCATTGCTTCACCAAATGAGTCTATCTCAGATTCAGAAGGAACGATCCAAGGATCGTCATAAATAATGGTGTCTGAAGTAATCATATGAATAGATGCAAATGAAGACACGGCGTTGATTGGAGGAAAATGAAAAGTTCCCAGTAAACCGGCATCTTTAACTAATCCTACGCCAACATCCTTGTAAGGGATAGTCGTTTTACCGACATGCTGGATACTCTCTGAAGAGGCTAGGTCGGATGAAAAGTAAGCCAGCTGGTCTATGGTTACGATCTTGCCATTGTGTGGAAACTTTATTACTCTGAAGACCGATGAAACGACCGCTGTCATAGCGTAGGACCAACTTCGACCCAAGAGAAGGTTGTAGTCTAGAGGGGCATTAACCACTTCCACATCTAGACTAACAGTTTTTCCCTCAACCCCTATAGGCAAATCCTGTAGAATGCCAAACAGATGGAACCCACGGCCATCAAAGGCCTTAAGAATTGTCGGGGATTGATTTAGTGAAGGAGAACCAAGCGATCTCCAACACTGTATCGACATAATACACGTGGAAGCTCCCTCATCAATTACAGTCCAATGAATAGGCTTGTTTTTTACTATCACTGGGATCTGGAAAGCCATCTGATGAGGCAAACGCGGTGTACTATTTTCTAGATCAAATATTATTAGGTTCGAGTCCTGAATATCAACAGCTCCTATAGCCGACAAAAGTAATTTTCGTTGTGCTGGGCATGATTGCAGCACTTCTAAAGCCGACATTGCTGAGGGTGAAACAGCTAAATCCTCAACAATGTTCTAATTCTGGGCCGCTCTCGCATGTGGATTGAAAGCAAACCTTCGAAGTACACCCTTGGCGGGCGGTTTGATTACTAAGTCAGGGTTAGGTTTCTCGATCTGTAGTGGATCGGAACCGGGAGCTGAGGTTGATGGATTTGAATGAGAAGATTTTGCTTCTTTCGATCCATCAACAGGACTTTTACTACCATAATCTTGCGATCGAGTCGCAATCCTTACATGAGACATCATCAATATGGGTTCTTCACTCGCACCCGAGGAAGAACCTATCATCTTACTCTCCTGCTTTGGAAATGGATCTTTCAAAACAACAGGAGTTGGGGAACCCTTGACGATTTTCACAACCTCGGCCCGATGAGGGCAATCTCTTGTAAAATGATCCTCTTCACAAATAAGACAAGGATATCGAGGTTTGCGCTTTTTGTCATTGGTTTCCGACTTTTCTGTTTTCTCCTTTGGAGTCTTGTCTGCTTTACTCTTCTTATTACCTTTCTTCTTCCCACCGTTTTTTGATTTAGCCGTAGATGACTCTACAGCGTGAATATCAGCGGAAACTTCAGGAGAAGATTCTCCTGTCGGGGAATCTGGTAAGGTTATAATAGGCAAAGAATTCTTTGAAGACTTCTTCTTGCTTTTAGTATTTACCGTACCAATCATGCCATCAGCAGCATGAGATCCCGAAGGAGCAGCAACGATTTGATTTGACTTTGGAAGATCTGGGATCTTTTCGTGTAACGTACCTGACTGAGTGTAAACTAAGTCAAGGTACTGCGCTTGAGAAATCACTTGCTCCTCAGTAACTACGCCGGCCTTAGCTACATCTTCAGTAATCTTCAGTAATAATGATTTAACAAACCATTCAGCTAAGATTTGGTCTGGGATAAAAACTTTCACTAATCACCTTCGACGTCTCCATTCATGTATATGATCGGAAATATAAGTGGACGTCGACTGTTTTAATGAAGTTAGTAGCTCCGTGCCATTATCATATCTAACCGGCAACTGAAAATGAGTTAGGAACGAGGTAGCTAACTGACTAAAATTGTAAAAAGAGGCCTGTGGTAACTTAATGTACCACTTGGCCGCGAGACCAATGAGCGTACGCTGGAAAAGACGTAAGCGGATTGAATCATCCGAGATGGAATTTGAAGCACACCAGAGGTGGTAAGTCATCACATGATTTGACGGATCCTCTCCAGACTTACCCTCAAACTTGGGAATGTCACTGGGAAACTTATTTGGCATTGGCGGCCAAAACGAAAGATAATTTATTGGATCGTTCGTTAGGCGCGACAAGTCCGATAAATCCAAAGTTGCGATAAACGGTAATTGCCGATTAGGATCCCTAAAACTCTGGGTCACAAGACCAGTCCCAGGAGGAGGATATCCAGGATAACTTGGAATAGGAATCGCATTCGGGATATTGTATCCTCCTGGAAAACCAGGATTAACTGGACCGTATTGGGGTTGCTGAGGTTGTTGATAAGTGTACCTAGGATACGGTTGATACTGGTAAACTGGCTGTTGGACAGCAGGGCCGTATTGGTACTGTCCCTGGTATGGTTGATAAGTGAATTGTGGTTGACTAGTGACAACCGTACTTAAACCAGGCTGTCCTACAGGCATCTGAATCGTAGTTTGAATCGTGGATCCAGACAAGGGTAAAGATGTTTGAGGAGTAGTTGCAGAGACAGTAGAAACCGGAGCTGTCGATACTCCAGAAGTAAGTGTGGTGGAAGGAACAGATGTTACGATAGTTGCAGCAGTCATTTGAGATGGAGTACTAGGTGCAATGGGCGACTGAGTAACTACCGAAGGTACAGAAGTTTGAACATTAGACTAGACTGGTTGCTGGGGTGAACCAGCAACTAAGGGTTGTCCAGCTTGAGATGACAACTGTACGCTTGGCTACAACACCTGTTGAACTTGCGATGGATCCCACACTATGTTCATTCCGGGGTATTGACCCATGACAGGTTGAGGATATTGAGATCCATAACCAAATTGAGGGTAGGATTGATAATTGAAAGGTACATTTCCCGTACCTTGAACATAAGATTGACCTTGGGGTGGTTGATAACCTTGACTCGTGTACTGACCTTGAGGTAGATACCCTTGAGGTAAGTACTGATACTAGGGTTGACCTTGAGGGATAAATTGATACTAAGGTTGACCTTGGGGTACATATTGAGGCTGGGGTTGACCTTGAGGAATGTATTTTACTATGGGTACATACTGTCCTTGAGGTTGCCCCCCAGATGCAATTTGTGTACCTTGAGGTTGCCCCCCAAGCGTTAATTAAGGCTGCCCCCCAGGCGGTAACTGGCCACCTTGAGGTTGAGAACCGGGAACTGAACCTGACATCATGTAAATGTCTCCTACACCCAACGGTTTATTACCATTGTTTCCAGCTAATAACCCATGTTCAATGGGTTGAGGAGATGCTCCTGCAAAAGTACCAGAAAGTGACTGATACCCAGAGGGAACCGAAGGACCGCCGTACAAGAAATATTCAGGAGATTGAGTGAACATGGACGACTGACCAGACATATTTACAGGAGTATAAATACCTCCAGGTGGATAAGGAGTACGAGGTGGAGAAAAACTTAACCCTGAGTTGTCTAAATAATTGGTTAATGAAAGATACCAAGTAGTGCTTCTAGGAGGACTGTAAAAGATGGAGTCACACTCCCTTAGATCAATAGTAGGTTGATCTTCAAGGATAGAGACGCCAAATTCTTCTTCTGGAGCAAGTTCTTCAATAGCTATTAAACCAGCAGGAAGATTTTCGGTGATGACTCTTTCTACCCTAGGTGAATCAGGAGCACTAGAAGTTGGAGTAACAGGTTTAGATATTTCAGGTTCTTCGCCTATATCACTAGTAGATGAAAAACTACCAGCAAGCTCGGAAACTGCAACAGCTTCGGGATTATAACATGTTTCTAGACCTTGGTAATCTGGATGGACTACCAATGACGACTCTCCTTCTTCAGGTGAACCTACTTTACTGCCACTAGGAGTTACAAGGACTTTCAAACCTTTGTAATGACCCGGGACGTCTTCAGGAGGTTTGCCCCGAAGTCTACGGGACTTCCTTAACAAATTGGCCACGGTAACAATCTCAGGAGACTTGCCCCGAAGTCTACGGGACTGTCTCGGTAATTCAGCCACAGTTAAAATCTTTTAACTACTGCACACGCAAACAAAGTAAAATCTCAAAGCAAACCGCCTAAAGTCTCTAAAGAACCAAACAAATTCGAAGCACGCGCCTAAATAATCTAGGGCGTCAAACCATACACAAACAGTAGCCTTCTGGACCGAAAACACTAGTTGGTGATGAAGCCCAACATCGCCGAATTCAGTACAGAAGTGGTGGGTGGAACAGTTACCCCGGCAACCTGCTTAATGAATAGACCAGCACAAGTTCCTCCACTTTAACCGTCTCGAGTGAAGTGAACCCCCCGGAAAATCCAAGTGAGTCTAGCCGACGTCTGCTCCAGGTACAGTGGGATCTTCCCTCCACCGTCACCTCGGGTAGAATCCTAAATATAATGGTCTCTAAGGTTACCAATAGAAACAAATATACCTGGGGGAACAGTCTACGACCCGATAGCACGCAAGGGCAGAGTAACAAGCTCAATCCCCTTGCCGGCTCCTTGACAATAATCCAAGGTTTACCGACAAGTGACCCCAGGCTCCTCGACAATAATCCGAGGTTTACTGTTTGTAGTACGTGCGTATCTGGCATCTTTTCCAATGAAGGAGGATTGATCCCCTCACTGGTTCGGACACGGTCTCGTGCTTCTCCTTTAAGAGGAGCTTTCCCAGAGTACAAATGAAACAGTTGGATTTATCCTACCACAAGATGAGCTACTTGTTTGGTTTTACTGTCTTGGAGAGTTAATTACTCTCCTACTCCAAGACACTAGCCTGATCTATATTGGTGTTTTAGAGCCCTAGTAAAATAAAAAGTTACTAAGTTGATTTTACTTTAAGCGTTAATTTTTATGGATTTTCTTTAGGACAAAAGGTAGTGGAGATGAAACTGATGGTGTGTAGACTCGACTCAAATCCACTAAAAAGATGCACTTAGGATGATTTATGCTAATTTTCCTTTTTCAATGAATTCCCTAGCTAAGAGAGTTGGAGAATGCAAAATGGATATAAAAAACAACTTTCTTGGCAATGAAAATCAAAGAAACAAACTCTTTATCTTTTCCAAAACATACAACACATGACCACTAATTACTTCACGAAAATTCCTTTTCCTTTCAAAGACTCAAATGCTACCAAAGCAAAATTTTCTTCAAAAGAGTTTTTTTTTTGTATTTTTCCCTATATTAACAAAGCATGTAAAACTTACTTTAACATAAATCAAAGTTAAAAAATCTATGGCAATCAAATCAACTCAATTTCACTCAAAAGCAAATCTAAGAGAAATGCACCTAAAAGTAAATCTAATGAGGCAAAAGCCTACCAAGTATGATTCCAGGATGTTTTACTCAGTCAAAATTTAACTAAGGACTAGTTAATGCAGAATCAAGAACCAGTCAAAAACAAAAATCAAAATCTTTTGTTCTTCTTCTCAAGAATAAAATTCAAAGTTCAATCAACAAACCTTTTTGAGATTCGGCAAAGAGACAACACAAAGGTAGGTTTCTCACAAGGGTGGATTCTATGAAAGGTCCGACTCCTAAGAAGACTGAAAAAACCAGAGAGATCCAAGGTTTTACAACTTCTAAAGCCAAAGTCACTACAGGACCAGTGCAAAAATCAAACCCTAGGGCAAAATCTCTATGAATTTCACTAAAACTCTTGACACTGACGAAACAAGCTTAGGTGAAGATTTATGGCAGATAACCAGTGGATCTGGGTAGAAAAAACAAATTAAAAACAAAATCTAAAAGGCAAAAAAGAAGAAAATTGAAATTTTCTCAATTTTGACAGGGTACGCAGGCAACCTGTTTGCACAAGTGCGTGTACGCTCTGTGCACAAAGCTGCAGTGCGTACAGGTACGCACTGTGCTCAACGCAGAGGCTACGTACTTCTAGCAAAACTAAGAAAAAGTAAAATCTAATTTAACCCTAAGCTAGCCCACCCAAATACACAGTCAAACAGCCAAAAACCAGAAAACAAACGACTTTTCTCAGATCAAAGTTTCACACAAAGGAAAATCATTCACATTAATGGATTCCCCAGTGTGGTCGCCATTTTGTCATGTGGAAAGAGTCGATTTTGCGGACAAAACCGACCTCCCTAGAAGCTAAGGCTTTCTAGTGACAAACAAGACAAATAAACACTACCTTTCTCTAAACATGCATTTAGAATACAAGTAATCAGGTGATTATAGCATACCTTTAGTCCAACGCTTTGTAGTAGTCCAGCCTCGCCGATCTGGATGAGCTCCTCCTTCTCTTCGAAACCTGCATTCACTAACAAGCCAAAAGATTAAATAGCACCTGATAAACTTATAAAATAACACATATTCATCATACAGACCAAGGAGTATATGAAACAAATCATGAATAACAATCTGTTGAGAAAAATGAGTTTATTTGCATTAAGTAGAAACAAAAGAAACCATTACAACCTGAGCCTTGGTGTTGTGCAGGTCCCTCCTAGGGTCCAGCAAGAGTTTTCCTTTACTTTGATCAGCTCACCCACTTCCAAATAAGGCTAGGAAAGGATGGGAATCTCTCCTCTCAAGCTCTATAAGGGAGTCCTAATTCCAGCAGCATCTACCCTTAGGAATATTCAGCTTTCAACCTCCCCTCATTCTGGCCCAATGCATGTATTTATAGTGCTCTAGAGGAAGTTAATCAGGTCCACCATCAATGGGATAAGCCCCTCTTTTAATGGGATAGCTCCCCTCTTGATGGGATAAGTTCCTCTTTCATAGGGATACATGAACCATCTGGAGGCGCTCCATACACGTCAAACAAGCTTCTAGAATGCTCTAGAAATGACCACAAGTAACTTTTTTGGATTGAAACTTGCGCCTTTTGACCTTTACAGGAGTACGCACCCAGCCCTTTACAGACAGAGCGTACAAGTATGCAGGTATTGTGAACTTGGGGTGCGTACACGTAGGTAAGGCTAAGAGAAACTGCGTACCCAGAGATATATAGATTTTTTAAAGACTTTCTCTCTTTCTTGGAGTTTGACATGAAGAGCAGAGGTATGAGACTTGCCAAGGAGGATAGTATGACAGTTGATGGAGCCATACTAACTGCAAATAATCATGGTGACAAATTTTAGTGTAACAGAGATCGTTCTTGATCTTGGTGATTCTTAAGAAGTATGCTTGCATACTTTCATCTTTACCCTTCTTGATTTCCCTCAGCTTATTTCTAAGAAACAAAACTTGATTTGCATCATCAACTTTAAATAAACTCACCAGTCTGTCATAGATTTCCTTGGAGGTGTTTAGATCAGAGAAGTAGGCCACCAAGCGCTTGTCGATAGAGTCCCGGATGATCTTCTTTGTTTTGACTTCTCCATTTTTCCATTTGTTCCAGGCAGCAGCAGATGCATTTGATGAAGGCTCAACAATATTGCCTCTTACATGGTCCAACACTCCTTGATCTTCAAGGGTTAGATCGATAGACATCTTTCATCCGTGATAGTCAGCTTTCTCACGGAGCTTGTCTTCGGTAGGAAAGAGTGTTGAGGACCCCATAGTTCTTTTAGGATAGCCTTGCCAATCTTCTCTTCAATGATTGCTCTTGCTCTTGCTCGGGCTTTGTCTTCACCTCAGCTTTGATACCATGTTAAGTTATGGTATGTTTTATGCTTATAACAGTTACTTCTTTTTCTTATTATATTCCACTGATTAGCAATCACATGTACATAAAGTAAAGTGCAGATAGAACATTAAACGATCGACAGAAAACAAGCCAAGACAAGAGACACAAGATGTGGCGGCTAGCCAGGGACAAACCCCACAATGTGTGGGGAAACCCTTTGATCAAATCTTCTTTTATCTTCAATAATTCAGCAGAGAGAAATAGTACAATAAATCTGATTCATATCAGCAGTAGCAAACCCTAGATCAGTAGCATCAGCATTAGCGGCTTCATTATCAAACTAGGGCAGACCATATCTCACAAACCGACAGTCGGATTGACTTCATTCCACCATCAAAGTTTCGGCTTCCAGAGGAGGTTCAGATGAACCTACAGTGCAGTTCAGATGAGGAGATCTTCTAGGCCACGCAAGTCAATCTTTACTTCTGCAGTTACAGCTTCAGTTTCAGCAGTTTCCAGCTTCAAACTAGGGCAGTCGATATCTTGCAAACCGTTCGTCGGATTGACTTCATTCCACCACCTAAAGTTGTGGCTTTCAAAGGAGGTCCAGATGAACCTACAATGCAGTTCCAAAGAGGAGATAATCTAGGCCACGCGAGTCAATCTTTACTTCTGCAGTTGTAGCTTCAGTTTCAGCAGTTTCCGGCTTCACATGTGTGAGAGAGAGAGACCCATTTCAGCGCAGTAGTGAAGAGACTCATATCTGCGCAGTAGAGAGAGAGAGATGTGATGAGATGAGTGAGTCTAAATGAGGAAAAGTCCTCTTATATTTATACACAACGTTGGTGGGTGAATAGATGCAACTGTTGGGCTTCTGAGCCTACATGAGTTGTAGGTCGGCTTGATAATAATTCCATAATCAAAATAAATTCATATCTCCATGAATACTTATCGGAATTTGATGATCTTTATATCAAGCTTACACCTCTCGACGAGAGGAATCTAATAAAAATATTATTAGAAATGAATAAGATGACCCACATGAAGTTTTGCCCTGGTTGCCAACTTTAACAGTTGAGAAGTATGTATTTGTATGACAAGAAAGCTGTTTTCCTTAGATTTGAGAACAAATATCATTTGTTCAAATAATGAGTGGAGTATACTGTGAGAACCCATCGTAGGAAGCTTAATTTGTCTTTGGAAAGTGCAGGGAAAATGAAGCAACTAGTCAATTCCAACAAGAGTCTTGTGCTCCTTATGATCAAGCAAAAGAATAACACTGGGCATGAATCCTTTGTAGGTTGTGACATGAAGCTGAAAGCTGAATTGGTTGATGTGGTCAATCCATATGGAGATATGGTTCAAGAACCAAAGGTATAGCCACCAAAAAGGGGAATTCAACATGAAATTCAGCTACAGCAAGACTGTCCACTCCCAAATATCGGTACGTATCGAATGTAAATTCTGGAAAGTTTAGAAATTAAGAAACAAGTCTAGGAATTGTTAGATAAAGGTGTAATTCGTCGCTCTACTTTGCCATGTGGTTCACCAATTGTTTTGGTACCCAAGATAGATGGCGCCTGGTGCATGTGTGTAGATTATCGAGCTTTGAATAAAATTACCATAAAGAATCGATACCCACTACCTATAATAGATGATTTTCTAGATCAGTTGAAGAATGCAAAATATTTCACTAAATTAGACTTGAGAAGTGGATATCATCAAGTTAGAATAGATGAGGAGGTATATGGAAGACTTCTTTTAAAACCAAACAAATGTTGTTTGAGTGGTTGGTTATGCCTTTTAGTCTTTGCAACGCTCCAACTACATTCATGAAAGTTATGAATGATGTTTTAAGATCCTTTCTTCATGAGTTTGTAATTGTCTATTTAGACAATATTTTGATATTCAGCAAATCACGAGAAGAGCATGTCAAGCATGTGAGGAAAGTGTTGGATGTCTTAACAAAAGAAAAAATATTTTTGAAGATGTCTAAATGTGAATTCGGGAAAACTTCCGTAGTGTATTTGGGCCACATGGTTGGAGGAGGTGATCTGAATATTGACCCCTCTAAAGTTTCGGTCATTGTGAATTGGCAAATACCCAAACCAGTCACAAAAGTAAGGAGTTTTCTAGGAGCGGTGTAGTATTGGAGAAAGTTTATTTCCAATTTCTCTTCCATAGTAGCTCCACTACATTCTTTGACCAGCTTAAAGGTTGTCTTTCAATGGGGAGGCAAATAGAAAAAAGCATTTGATGCTTTAAAACAAAAGACCAATTCATCCCCAATTTTAGCATTGCCAGATTTGAAACAACCATTTGAAATACAAACAGATGAAACTGACTATGTCATGGGTGCATTTATTTTACAACATGGTAAGCCCATTTCATTTCATTCTGAGGTTTTTAATGGCACTTTTATTAATTATCCTACATATGATAAAGAAATTTATGCATTGGTGCAAAGTGTGAAGAAATGGAAGCATTACTTGATGGGAAAAGATACCATTATTCACACCAATCATCAACCTTCGCAATATTTGCAATCTGAAACAAAATTGCAACAATCAAGGCACTTTCGTTGGATAGGATTCTTATAGAAATTTCACTTGGTAATCAGGTACAAGACAGGTATTTATAATAGATTTTCTGATATGCTTTCTAGACCACTTGTTAATGTAGCCATTTTACTCAAGAATAATTATGTTTTTCTTGAAGTTATGTTGAACAATACGCACATGATGCTGACTTTCAAGAGGTATATTCAAAGTTGAGTCAAGGCCACCAAGTTGAAGAATTAGAATACCATGTACATGATAATCTGTTGTATCATTTGGGAATTTTTTTTGTTCCACAGGGAGAGAGAGTAAATTTCACAAGGGAAGTGCACACTTCTCTTATTGTTGGACATTTTGGTGAAAGTAAAACAGTGGCAAATCTTGAAAGGCATTTTTACTGGCCTCATATGCTTGAAAGTGTGTCACATTTTATCAGAGGTTGTTCATTGTGTGTAGTCAATAAGCCTAGTAATAGGAAACTAGGATTGTACACACCACTTTCAGTGCCTTCATGTCCATGGGAGAGTGTTTCTATGGATTTTGTAGGAGGCCTTCCTTTATCAAGAAAAGGTCACAATTATTTATACGTAGTTGTGGATAAGTTCAGTAAGATGTGCATATTAATGCCTTGTAAAAAACAAATTACCGTTGAACAAGAAACTCAACTTTTCTTTCAAAATGTATGGGTTCATTTTGGATTACCTACTTTTATTGTAAGTGATCGTGATTCCCGATTTGTTGGGAAATTTTGGTCAAGATTAATGAACTTGATGGACACCAAGTTGAAGAAAAGTACAACCTTCCATCCGCAAACAGATGGTCAAATTGAAGTGGTTAACATGAAAATTATTCATTTTCTAAGAGGATATTGCAGCAAACATCCTAAGTTGTGGGATGAACAGTTGCATTATATTCAACATGCTTACAACCAAGAAAAAAACTCTTCTACTCTAACTTCTCTTTTTGAGGCATGTCTTGGTTATTTGCCTAAATTTCCTTTGGATTTCATCTTTGAGAAAGATTTAGTTGTAGATGGAAATAGCGACATAGACAGAGCAAAGAAATTCATTGGGCAAATTTAGTTGATTCACCAAACAGTTCAAGAACAACTAGAAAAGAGTCAAGGCATGATAAGCATCATGTGGATCATCAGTTTCAAGTAGGTGATGAAGTTTGGATCTACATTAGAAATAAAAGGCTTCAAGGTGAAGGTAAAAATTTGAAACCAATCCTCTATGGTCCATTTAAAATTTTGGAAAATATTGGTAATAATGCTTTCAAGCTTGATTTTCCTTCATATATGAAAATTTATTCCATTGTTAATGTTGAAATTTTGAGATTGTATGAGCCTCCTTTGATTGAAGATCAAGGAGAAAGTGTACATATTCCATTAATTGAATATTTTTCTCCTGAATTGCTTGATGAGCTTCAACAAGACACCATACTTGAAAAAAGAAAGAGGTAATCAAAGAGGGGAAATTTCGATAATCTTCGAGTGCGTCTCAAAGGTACAAATCCATCAAAGGCCAAATGGATTGAAGAGGGGACGATGAGGGAACAATACCCTCATATGTTCAATAATTGAATATAATCTTTTGGGGTCTAAAAAGCTTCTAGTGGGGAGGAGTGATCAGGTTCTCAACTTTATGCTCAAAAATCAAAGTGTCAGAATCTTGTTAAACTCAGCTTTAGATCAAAGAGCTTGTTATTTTGAATCCAACAATGTGAATAGAACTCAAATCCGAGCTTCTATGCAAAAGTTAGAGCAAGTCAGATTTCAAGTTTGACTTGTCTACGTGGTACGATTGGATGACATGAAAAATCCCTTCAGGGAATGAGGGGGTGCCAAGTGGTAGGATTCCATTGGCCCCTACATATCACAAATCACAGTCATAGGTAGAAAGATGTTTGAAATTGGCCCAAACACAGACAAGTTGCGATGCGATCTAATCGCAATCGCATATTGCAAGTGTACAAGTATTATAGAATTGGCCATTGGCAAAGCCCAGTTGCGATGTGATTTATTGCATATCTTAATCATAGAAAAGGGTTATGTTTATGATGCTTCCAGAAGTAATCGTTGAATTGTGATTTGCGATGGATTGCCCATATGCGATATTTTTTATATTCCAGTTAATACTCTCATCAGGTCCGTGATATTGTTATCGCAACATCGCCATCATGTTAACAAGACCTTCAGCCCACCAAACTTCATCGATTGTGATTTACGTTACGACCGACAGGTTATGGCCCGCGATGTGGCAAAATATTTGCTCAGTTAGTAGATTTTGGAGTGAATTTGTGGGATTATGTCAGTTTTGCAGCAATTTGTGGAACAAATAGTGGGAGAACTATGAGAAGTCATAACTTCTATAGTTCTTATCCAAATTGGATGGAAAAATAGGCTAGATAACCATTTTTGAGTATTATGAACTCATTGAGATAGGCTTAAGAGGCATTGGAGCATTGTAAACAAACTTTTGTTGTAATTTTGAGCATAATAGAGAGGCCCAAGCATTGGAAGCTGACGTAGCCTAGGAGGGGTGAATTCCTCATCAAATCTTTGTGTTGTGTTGTATTTTGATGTTATTTGTTGTTATTTTGTTGTTGTTTAGCATATGTTTTATGTTAAATTGCTTATAACATTTACATAAGAAACTCTCATGGGAATTAGTTAATTAATCAAACATGCGAATCCTTAAGCACTTGATAATTAAATGATAATAATATTTGGTTTTATTCTAAATGGGGAATTAGCACAACATTACTAATCTACGCCATTTCAGATCACTCGTCCCTGGCCACAAACATCCATCATGCACCAACGCCAACAACTAACACACATAAATTCTGTTGATATTGTTGCACCCAAAGTGGGGAATATACAACATATTCAACAGCCCAACTCGCTCAATTCCTGTTTCCCACGGTAGTGGTTCAAACCTTGTGACTCCAGCTTCTTCATAGTAAATTTATTTCATATACTTTATGAGCTTGAACTGGGGATACTTTCTCTGATTGTTAAGATCGTGGTCAACCATGCACAGTTGTGGAACCTTGGCCAACAACTCTCCCTCAATCGACACCTCATCTAGTAACAGTGGTGTGAATACTTTGAATTTTATAGCATCTAGGTTTTTGGTAACTTTTGATGTCAATTTTTGTTGCGGCATATAAGGTGGCGACCCGCTCCAAATTCAAACACTTTTCTCATTGAGATTTCGGTAGGTGGTGTCATGCGGAAAGAGTCAATTTTGCGGACAAAACTGACCTCCCTAGAAGCTAAGGCTTTCTAGTGACAAACAAAACAATCAAGCACTATCTTTCCCTAAATATGCATTTAAAATAAAAGCAACCAGGTGTTTAAGGCTTACCTTTAGTCCAACGTTGTTTGTAGCAGCCAAGCCTCTTCGATCCAGATGAGCTCCTTCTCCTTGAAGCCTGCATTCACTAACAAGCAAACGATTACATAGCACCTGAATAACTCATATAATAAAACATATTCATCATAAAGACCAAGGAGTTTATGAAACAAATTATATATAACAACTTGTTGAGAAAAATGAACTTAATTGTATTAATTGGAAACAAAAGAAACCTTACAACCAGTGCCTTGGTGTTGTGCAGGTCCCTCCCAGGGTCCAGCAAGAGTTCTCCTCTACTTTGATCAGCTCACCCACTTCCAAATGAAGCTAAGAAAGGATTGGAATCTCTCCTCTCAAGCTCTATAAGGGAGTCCTAATCTCAGCAGCATCTACCCTTACGAATGTTCAGCTTTCAACCTCCCTTGCCTCTGGCCCAATGCCTGTATTTATAATGCTTTGGAGGAAGTTAAACAGGTCCACCATCAATGGGATAAGCCCCTCTTTCAAAGGGATAGCTCCCCTCTTCATGGGATAAGTTCCTCTTTCATTGGGATGCATGAACCATCTGGAGGCGCTCAATCCACATCAAACCATCTTCTAGAATGCTCTAGAATCGACCGCAAGTAAGTTTTTTGAAGTAAAACTTGCGCCTTTTGACTTTTACAGGGGTACGCACCCACCCCTTTACAGACAGAGCGTACAAGTACGCAGGTATTATGTACTTGAGGTGCGGGCCCGCAGGTAAGAGTAAGAGAAAGTGCAGAACCAGAGTTATATTGATTTTTAAAGGCTTTCTCTCTTTTTTGGAGTTTGACATGAGGAGCAGAGGTATAAGACTTGCCAAGGAGGACAGTATGGTTATTGATGAAGCCATACTGACTGTAAATAGTCATGGTGACAAATTTTAGTGTAACAGATTACCCCTAAAGTGCGAGGTCTGTAGTAGATCAGGGTTTTATATCATCTAGGAAGGGTGAAGCACTTTATCATTTCGAGGATTATCTTGTGGAGAGCCCAGTCGAAACCTGCAAATATTCAAGACAAAATACATATATGAGATCATATCATCACTGAGGTAGGCATTCCCATACTCAGATCAAAAAGTTAACTAACAAACTAACTACTACTCTGATATAGGAATGATTTCGCAATACATCATAATCATAGACATATGTAGACACAGTATGGACGCAACCATCTCTTTATAATTAGTCTATTGTATAATGAATACAAAACTCCTCGCAGCCTGGATGGCGGAAACTAGATCCAGGGTCTTCATTTCTGCTTCCCGAAATAGTACGATTCTATCCATGCGAATAAATGAGTTGATGTCGAACATGGTAGAAACCACTTGATTACCAGTCACTGATGTAAACTGTTAACAAGTGTGAGAGAGACCACCAGTGATGTCAATGGTTCTCAAAGTACCCAGTACAATCCATGAGATGTGAATGAATGTTTTGATGTCGAACATGTCACAGAATCCCTTGATCGAAGGTCATTGTTGTAACCTGTCGTCAAAGGCGAGAAACCTGCCATTGAGGCATGCAGATTTCAAGGTACTGATGATTCCTAGATCATCTTTCTAGATAATGTGCTGATGTCGATAGAAAGCGACCCGTTGTAGGCAAGCCCACAACACGAAATCATAGATCAAGTTGAAGAAATGTAGCTGTAAGGACTGACTCAGGGATGGTCAAGATGGATGACAGATATTTTGCAGATGAATGGTTTATTTGCAAGACTCCTCTTGAACACATAACGACACTATAGATGGTTTGGTGACAATTGTCCCAAAGTTAATACCCGGAAACCGGCTGAAGACTTTCAATGTGGTTTGATCAACTATTATGCAAAGGATTTCCCAACCCAGGTGAATGAAAAGTGTCGTGTTCAAGAGTGGTGATAAGGTTTTTCCAAGACAAAGTATAACAAATAGGCTCATTTTCCTCTCTTTTCCCCCACCATTTCTGGCAAGTACCTCTTTATTTTTTACAAGCTTGAGGAGGATAACATTTGCTTGATTATAAGCTCATCCTTCGAATGAGTCCAACTTAGTTTAGACTTGAACCCTAAGAAGGAGTGGTCCGTTCCTGTTTGTAATCGAACAGGTCCTTTGCTGTGAAATTTTAACGAGTCCAGTATAGGAGAAACTCGGCGTTTTTCAATTTTAGAGAGTCTGAAAAACTTAAGAAGACTCCAGGGTTGAACTTTTTCGTAAATTTGTGTCTCCCAAGCCCGAAAAAGTATAAAATAATACTTGAGAGAACCGCTTGATCTTTTACGACCAAGGAGTACTTTTCGTTATTAGTGTCCCTGATCCGAAAAAGTAAAAAAGCGATCAATGACACATCGTTTTATAACCAATATCGAATCTGAAACGACAAAGATCCGGCAATCTTTTAATGTTTTTACGGTCAGAAAAAGAGCTGTAAGTGGACCGTCTTTTTAGTTCCATTTTAACGAGTTTAAAAAGAAAAAACTCGGTGATCTTTTCATGTTTTAGGAGTCAGAAAAGAGCTTAAAGGTGACTCTAAGGTTTCACTTTTTCGTAAGTTTTAACGAGTTCGAAAAAATGATAAAAATGTACTCATGGTTTTCATTTTTCGTAAGTTTTAATGAGTTCGAAAAAATGATAAAAATGTACTCATATGGCCGACTTTCAATTTAATTTACGAGCAAGAAAAGACGGAAAGAACCCGACATTTTCATTTGTTTTACGAGAATGAAAGATAGCAAAATAATCTCGGGATTTTCATGAGTTTAATGAGTCTTGAAAATAACTGAAATTGACTCGAGATAGGTTTCATTTTTACAAAAGCTTGAAACAGAGAAAAACTATGCTTCAAAGTAGTTTCATTTTTACACAAGCTTGAAACAGAGAGAAAACTGTGCTTGATGCCCCCTAAGCATAACTGCTAGAGCGCATGCCCCCCCAGCTTCATTTCATTCAACCAGTTGGATGAAATGAAGGTTGAGTTACGAGATCATTTGAAAGACTTGACCTAAAACTGTAAGAAAATTATGCAAAAAACTGAAATAACTAACCTAAATATACAACTTAACATTTATGAGATCTAGTCAAACTCTCGACTCAAGTAGAGGAGGATTTGTTTCATTTTTTAACGAGCTTGACACAGGAAAAGAACTATGCTCGGATTCAGTTTCATGTTTACACAAGCTTGAAACAAAAACTATGCTTGTTATAAGTTCGCATGCCCCCAGCACAATGACGCCAATCAAGGTACATGCCCCCCAAGCTTCATTTCATTCAACCAGGTGGATGAAATGAAGGTTTACTTTCGAAATCTTGGAAAGACTCGTGGGAGTTGTTTCATTTTTTAGTGAGGTTGACACAGGAAAAGAACTATCCTCAAACCCTTGCTTCATTTTTTAAACGAGCTTGACACAAGATAAGGAACTATGCTCATAACTACTCTCTACAATCTACCTAACAATTGACTATACTCTAAAAAACCTTGATTCATTTTTTAACGAGCTTGACACAAGACAAGGAACTATGCTCTAAAATCCTTGATTCATTTTTTAACAAGCTTGACACAAGACAAGGAACTATGCTCATAAAATCCTTGATTCATTTTTTAACGAGCTTGACACAAGACAAGGAACTATGCTCATAACTACTTTCTACAATCTACCTATATAACCTATCCTTGTTTCATTTTTTAACGAGGTTGACACAAGACAAGGAACTATCCTCGAGACTCCTTGTTTCATTTTTTAACGAGCTTGACACAAGACAAGGAACTATCCTCTGACCAACTGATTCATTTTTTTAACGAGGTTGACACAGGAAAAGAACCATCCTCAGACTCACCGATTCATTTTTTAACGAGGTCGACACAGTAAAAGGAACTTTCCTCGATGCAGCCTGTTTCATTTTTTAACGAGGTTGGTACAGGAAAAAACTATCCTCGCGATCACTGATCATGGCTTCCAACTGGAGGAATGACATGTCAATGGACACACCTTGATCATGGCTTCCAAAAAGTCTTCGTCAGAAGGAAGAATAGTTCTTTGGAAGGAACACATGTCAAGGGACTCAAAAGGGATAAGAACATCGTGTTCAAGTAATCCCATAGAGTTTTCCATGTCAATTACCGGATCTAAATCAAAGGAAGATGAGCAAACAGTGAGAGGCTCACTTACATCGGTAACTAAAAACATGGAACCAGTTGCCACATAATTAACCCGTGGTGGGGTAGATACCACTTGAGAATCAAGAACATTTAGGGGTGTCATATTATTGGTAGTTGAAACAAGACTAGGGAACGAAAGCTGGTCTATAGTCACAATATTTCCATTGTGAGGGAAAGACATCACGCGAAAGAGTGTCGATACGACAGCTTTCATTGCATAAACATAGTCTCGCCCAAGGAGTAAATTGAAATCCAAGGGACCTTGAACTACCATAAGATCAATACAGACAGTTTTACCTTCCAAGGTAATAGAAAACTTAGGAAGGATCCCTAAAGGTTCACTAATGTTTCTGTTAAAAGTTTTCAGATTCTGGGTAATAGGCGCAAGCTGAGGGGAACCCAAAGCCTTCCAAGCAGTTGAGGATAAAATACTAACAAAAGCACCTTCATCTACCTGTGTGCGATGCATGTCCCTACCACCAACCTTGACAATGATTTGGAAAGGGATGGAGGAAGGAAGACGAGGTTCTGTCAGTCTATTCCAATCAAAGGAAAAGACCTCAGTACTTGGAGGGGGTTCTGTAGAAACAGATGAAATGCCCCCAGGCATAGAAGAATCTGATGTAACAAAAAGAACCTGAGTGGTATGAAGTTCACTCTCTAAAGGGAAAGTGGGATCGACAGAATGTGAAATTGAATCGACCACTTTATCAACTAACGGATCATCAACCTGAGTGACATGAGTTTCACTCTCCAATGGAAGAGTGTGATCGACTATACTTGAAATTAGTTCAATCACTCCGTCAGTTGACGGTAGGTTGGGAGAAAGTTTACGGTAACCAGTTGGAAATTCTTGCTGTGGAACAGTAAGGTTTTCCAACAATGTTGAGGCTTCATCCATGTGAGGGAAAATGTGAGTTTGATGACTCCCTTTGCATAACTTACAAGGAAACCTAACTTTACCCTTTTTCCCAGGAACCTGACTATCACTGGTTGATGGATCAATGGAAAGTTGATGAGATTTTTCTGACCATACTTCCAAGACCTTTGGAATACCAGGACAATTGACAAGGAAGTGGTCACCCTTACAAAGCCTGCAAGGGTATTTGGGTTTACGATGCGTGTTGGAGGTTTCCTCAACACAACTAACACTTACAGCCATGGTTGGTTGGTTGACTTCTTTCTTATCTTGCTTCTTCTTCTTCTTCTTCTTCTTCTTCCCTTTCTTCTTCTTCTTAGACACCTGGTTACTAGTGTCAAGGCTTTTACCAAGCGAAGAGGAAGAAATGGAGGAAGAAAAATTAGGTGAAGAAGGTAAAGGGTCAACAGAAGGTTGGTGATGTTGAGATGGTGAACTTTGTTGAGGTGAAGCATTCGGTTGAGGTGGAACAATTGGAGTATTTGGGGTCAACGAAGTTGAAAATAACCATATCGGTAATCCTATTGTAAATCCAGGTAATGAAAAAGTAGCCATATAAGGAGGACCAACATTTCCAAAGAAAGGAAAAGTACTAGGATCCTCGTTAAGAGGGGTTCCTAGGTTGGTAAATTCCGGAACAGTTGCCATTATATTCAACTTCAGTGAATTTTATTAACAATTTAAAACTAAAATTAACAATTCACAATTCACACCTAACAATTAAAATTCACAATTCACACCTATGGTCTCTAAAAGTAAAAACAAACAAATTAACACGCGCTATCAAATCTAGGAGTCAAACCACACACAAACAGTAACGTTCTGTACCGAAAACACTAGTTGGTGATGAAATCCAACCTCGCAGAATTCAATACAGAAATGGCGGTTGGAACAGTTACCCTAGCAACCTGCTTAATGAATAGACTGGCACAAGTTCCTCCACTTAACCGTCTCGAGTGAAGTGAACCCCCCAGAAAATCCAAGTGAGTCTAGCTGACGTCTGCTCCAGGTACAATGGGATCTTCCCACCACTGTCACCTTAGGAAGAGCCCTAAAGAATATGGCCACTAAGGTTACCAACTGAGACAAATACACCTGGGAGAACAGTCTACGATCCGATACGCACGCAAGGGCAGAGTAGCAAGCTCAATCCCCTTGAAGGCTCCTTGACATAATCCAAGGTTTACCAACAAGTGACCCCAGGCTCCTCGACAATGGTTAATCCGAGGTTTACCATTTTTAATACATGAATATCTGGCGTCGTTCCCAATGAGGAAGGATTGATTCCCACACTGGTTCGGACACGATCTCGTGCTTCTCCTTTAAGAGGAGCTTTCCCAGAGCATAAATGCAACAATTGGATTTCTTCCCTACCACAAGATACAGCTACTTGTTTGTTTTTACTGTCTTGGAGAGTTAATTACTCCCTACTCCAAGACACTAGCCTAAGCTATGTTGGTGTATCAGAGCCCTAGAAATGTAAAAATTACTAGATGAATTTTAATTAAGCGCTGTGTTATTTAGGCTGTTATTTCTCAAAAGGGTAAATGGATATGAAACCAATGGTGTTATGACCCGACTCAAAACTAAATGCAATCAAATATGATAATGTAATCCTTTCAATTCAATGAATCCTAACTAAAGTAAGGAGAGAGTTTCCATTCACTTCCAACGATGCAAAAAATTGATCACTAAGAGAAAATATAACAAATTCTCTAATGCACTAATTTCATCAAGAAAAACTAATGCAAATCAATTCCAAAATAGTTTTTTTTATTTTTATTTTTGTGTAAATTCAAATCAAAGAAAACTGATCTAAATCTATGATTGATTTTTCATAATGTAAACTATGCAATTGTAATCTATGCACAATTCACTTGAAAAGTATGCAAATGTAATCTATGCACATTTTTCATTCATATTCTGAACCTGAGAATTCCAATTATGCAAATGTGATCTATGCAAGAGAATTCTCAAACACAAGATGATTCTAATGTAATCTAAGAACCAATCAAGTGCAAGTCGAGAAAATTGGGTGAGAGTTCCAAAGATCAAAAAATAAAAACACTCAAAGGCGATTAACACTCATACACAATTTAGCCCCCCCCCCCCGGCGAATGAGGGGGAAATTTTTTTGCAAAAAAAAAAGCAAAAAGATGCAAAATTGTGAAAAGACTGAGACAAACCTCCAAGTAATGACCAAAGGAAATCAAATTTAGAATTTCTCAAAAAAGAGACTCAAAACACCCAATTGATAAAAGCTTAAAGCAGGAATGCCAATGAAATTAACCAAGGAAAGTTTTTTGACAGGGAACAAGCAGGTCTGGGCAATGGCTAAAACCTATAAACAAATTCTAAACTGATAAAAAGAGAAAAATTTAAAATTTTCAAATTTTTGACAGGGTACGCAGGCAACCTGTTTACACAGGTGCATCTATGCTCTGTGCACAAAGCAAAAGTGCGTACTAGTATGCACTGTGCTTAACTCAGAGGGTGCGTACCTCTCCCAAAATTATGAAAAATGAAAACTAACTCAAAATTAATTAAATTCACCCAATACCACAATCATCAAGTCAAAAAACTAGAACGAAATCAACGTTTCTCAAATCAAAGTATCAATCAAAAGAGAAATCAATCAAATCCATGGATTCCCCAGCGAACTCGCCATTTTGTCATGCGGAAAGAGTCAATTTTGCGGACAAAACCAACCTCCCTAGAAGCTAAGGCTTTCTAGTGACAAACAAAACAATCAAGCACTATCTTTCCCTAAATATGCATTTAAAATAAAAGCAACCAGGTGTTTAAGGCTTACCTTTAGTCCAACGCTGTTTGTAGCAGCCAAGCCTCTTCGATCCAGATGAGCTCCTTCTCCTTGAAGCCTGCAATCAATAACAAGGAAACGATTACATAGCACCTGAATAACTCATATAATAAAACATATTCATCATAAAGACCAAGGAGTTTATGAAACAAATTATATATAACAACTTGTTGAGAAAAATGAACTTAATTGTATTAATTGGAAACAAAAGAAACCTTACAACCAGTGCCTTGGTGTTGTGCAGGTCCCTCCCAGGGTCCAGCAAGAGTTCTCCTCTACTTTGATCAGCTCACCCACTTCCAAATGAAGCTAAGAAAGGATTGGAATCTCTCCTCTCAAGCTCTATAAGGGAGTCCTAATTTCAGCAGCATCTACCCTTAGGAATGTTCAGCTTTCAACCTCCCTTGCCTCTGGCCCAATGCCTGTATTTATAATGCTTTGGAGGAAGTTAAACAGGTCCACCATCAATGGGATAAGCCCCTCTTTCAAAGGGATAGCTCCCCTCTTCATGGGATAAGTTCCTCTTTCATTGGGATGCATGAACCATCTGGAGGCGCTCAATCCACGTCAAACCATCTTCTAGAATGCTCTAGAATCGACCGCAAGTAAGTTTTTTGAAGTAAAAATTGCGCCTTTTGACTTTTACAGGGGTACGCACCCACCCCTTTACAGACAGAGCGTACAAGTACGCAGGTATTATGTACTTGAGGTGCAGGCCCGCAGGTAAGAGTAAGAGAAAGTGCGGAACCAGAGTTATATTGATTTTTAAAGGCTTTCTCTCTTTTTTGGAGTTTGACATGAGGAGCAGAGGTATAAGACTTGCCAAGGAGGATAGTATGGTTATTGATGAAGCCATACTGACTGTAAATAGTCATGGTGACAAATTTTAGTGTAACAGGTGGTCTTTTGCTTAAGTGTGAGCTAAGCATTTTGTTGCATGAATTAGGAGGAGATTGAGCAAGAATTACTTAGACGAGGGCTAGGTTTCCAAATGATTGCTACACTACCAGTGCCTATCTCTAGGCCAAGGTCCCCAAGGAAGAAAAATACTAGCGCAAGCGTGCAGAAGTAGAAGATGAAGCAACCTCTAGTTAGGAAATTGCCAAGAAAAATCACAAAGGAACATAGAACTAAGGAGCGGCTGGATAGGCAGAAGCAGCCGATGGAGCCCCAAGATTCAGATGTGGAAGAAGTGGCCAGCAGAATCGAAGATATTGACATAGAAGATGTGGAACCAATCCCCAGGTTTCCACCTCATATTTTTCCATGAAAATTGACCTCAAAAGTTACCAATGATCCTGATCCTATACAATTCAAAGTATATATACCACTATTACCAGATGAGGTGCCGATTGAGGAAGACTTGTTGGCCAGGGTGCCACAACTTCTCATCGAGGATTGGGATCTTAACTATCAGAGGAAGTATCTCAAATTTTTTTACCATGAAAAAGATGGAGTCATAAGGGTCGAACCACTATAGTGGGTAGAAAGAATTCAACGAGTTGGGTTGTTGAATATGTTGTATATTCTTCACTTTGGGCTTAACAATAACACAATTTGTGTGCACTAGTTGTTGGTGTTGTTTCATGATGGATATCTGTGGCTAGGGATGAGGATCCCCATTGATGATATGTTGATTAGAAGGATAATTTCACTTCCCTACCAAAGAGCGAACCTCATTGATGCATTCGTCAGAAAATCTCAGGAGAAAAAGTTGGCTAAGACTATGAAGAAGAGGAATAATTTGATCAGGAAGTCTAGGGGATTTCTCATCAGCTCCACTAATGATCTAATTGTGCACTTTTCCATGCACACATTTTGGCCAGGAAAATAATTAAAATGTTTCGGGTAGAAAAGGTACCCCCGCCAGTCGTATCCTTGGATGCGTAGTGCAACAAGGGTGTCCAGTTTAATTTGGTAGCACTTTTGTGCCAGGATTTTTGGATGACTGCCGGGAGGCATAGGAAGAGGGAAAACAAATCCACTACACCTGGTTATTTCTCTTGATATTATTTACATCATGGAGAACACCAGAGGAGTCACAGTTCCCCACTATGGACCCGGATATCTATGAGGCCGTGAGGTTTGCCTCCCTGTGGGCTTCTAAGGAGCCGACTCGTGTTACAGATAACAAGATGTTTTAGTTCTTGGTTGAAATGGAGTTGTGAATCATGATTATCTAGAAGATGAGGTTGTCACTATTTTTGTTTGAACAATATAAAGTGATTGCAGACTTCAAGGAGGACGTTCACCATGTACACATCCACGCCAAGAAGAACTTGGAGGAAGTATGGTATGAGATGCTATTCTTCATTCCTGATGACAACATTGCGTAAGTGGTGAGCAACTGATCAACTGATTGGCTAACTCCACCAATGGAAGGAGCATAGAAAGAACAAACAGGCACTAGTCAAGTAGCGACAGATGTTTAAGGTGTGCATACCAAGAAGCAGCCAACCAAGAAGGGCCAAAAGAAGGTGACTGAGACTATCACAGTCAAGCTAGAGAAGGACACTGAGCCATAGACAGAGTGCATTGTCGACAAGGAAGAAGAGGCCACCAGAGGCAGTGATCAGGGTGGTGAAGACCCTTTTCTTCACACTGAGGAGGTGGATTCCCCTTTCATTGTTAAAAGGTGGAAATCAAGTGATGGAGGTGCACAGAAGAAGAAAAGGTTGAAAAGATCCATTGGCATAGAGTCGATGTTCCTCATTGAGGAGGACATCAACGAGATAGGAGACACAGTTTGAGCTGTGATGGAGGACTTATGAGGAAACATTAAAGACTAGTCCAAAGCCATTCTGACAGAGGTCCAACGGGGCCTCAAGAAGCTGAAATTTTAGGCAAGCGTGGTTCAAGCAAGCGTGACTTGGGCAAGCGCAGGTCAAGTGAGCATTACACCATTTAGTGCAACTATAGAAATCACATCCGAGCTCTGAGTTGTGCAACTACCAGGGGGCTCTCTATGTTAGGGCCTAGATTTGCTTCAGGCTGAAAAGACAAGGTTCTAGGTCCACATCAAACCATGCTTAGCCTCGTAGCTAGCCCTATGAGGACAGGAGAGGGCTCTCTCCGGGTCGATCTCGGCAAAAGACAAGTGATGGGGCTCGAGATAACTGAAATAAAAGCTAATTTTAGGCTAGGTATGAAGTACAAGGGTTTGATTTAAGTTTTTGGGGGTTTTGTGCTGGAAATAGGGAAAGGAAAATTGGGCTCGGGGATAAGGCACAGTTTCTGCAAAGCTCTGATTGGGGCAAGGAAGGCAATCGTTCTGATGCTTTAAATTGATTGAACGAATAGATCGGACTGGAGAGGAGCTAAGGAGAGCAAGAGAGTTTCAAGAATTCTCCTTAAACAGATGAAAACATGTAAATTTAAACAAATTCAATGGCAGGGCATAATAGTTTATGGATTCCACCTTAATCACTCATTTGTTCAAATTCAGAAGAAGAGACAGGAAAATGATACACATAACACTAATGAACTTACAATTACTTAGGGAATAACACCATCAAAACATAAAGCCACATGGATCCCAAACAGTGCTGCAAAACCCTGGTCTTTCCTTAGCCAAAAATGCAGAGATAGAATGTACAATGATATGCCAAAGAAATCCCAAGTGTCCAACCCTGAGAATGACTTAGAAATTACATAATATAGACAAGCCAAACCTATTCCCTTTCCTCTAGGGGTTGAGCTCATCATTCTAGGAGTTGTTTGAACCAATTCTAAACAAGGAACTAAAAACTAGGTAGCCAAACAACTTACCCCTATATGCTAGGAAACTGATTCATTCACTCACATTTCACCTTTTGGTGAATGAATCTTCTAGAACAGGTAAAAATGTACCAATATTACATCATGGTTGTCAAATTACATCATGAAAAGTCAAGAATAACTTCAAGAAGAAAAACTGGTCAAAACTGGGCGAATTGTTGAGTTGAACAGTGAAAAACAAGCCAAAATTCTCTATGCGCCGTGCCAAAATCTATATGCTTCACACCAATTTGGAGCTGATTTTGAGGCACTTCCTGAAGTCCAAATTGAGCCCAAGTGTGCTTGTTGGAAAGCCCTACCTGTCTACTTTCCAACTCAAGTAGAATTTCTGAATTTGGATGTTGTTTGCCCCTCCAAAACTTCAATCTCCCAAGACTGCTTCCTGTGTGTCAAAATAGGGGCAGTGAGGTCATTTTTTGAGTGTTTTTGACCTCCTGGGGACTCAAAACTTGCCCAAAATTCTTGGCCATGTACCAACCGTCATGATTTTTCATGCCAAATCCAAAAATATAAAATTTTTGCAGTTTGGAGCTCCCTAGCAAAAGCGCGCGCCACGTGGCGCGACGCACAGGTTGAAAAACCCTGTTTTTAGTGCAAAAATTTTCAAAATGTCAAAAATTGCTCCAAATTTCTTGAAATTTAGGCTGTAGGTCCCCCATAAAGTGCCATGCTCAGTCAAAGAAGCTTCAGTCAAGACTTGGAGCCGATCATGTGTTTTGCGCCTCCTCAATACCCTCCTGGTGTATGCAGTTTCAGTTGTAGAGTCGTTGTCTCGGTCATATGATGTATCGGTGTCCACCTTCATGGTGTTTCAAAGTCTATTTGGCTTTCAATGAGATGAAGAATGTGAATTTGGTGCAATTTCCAAATGTGGGAGGGACTGTGGGAAATAGGGCAGTGTGGACAGTGGGGTCTTGTCAAGTGATGTTTTTCCCTTTGGAATTTTGACAAATATAGGAACAATGGACAGTTACTTGACTGTTTGGAAAACTTGAGGTTTTGGGAATTTTACAAATGAGATGGGGAAATAGGAATAATATGGAATGATGTGACTAAGGGATAGGAAAATCAAGAGAAAATGGAGTAGGGAGTGATTGAGGTGATGGGATAACTTGGCAGCCAAATAATTAACACAAAACCCTGATACTATTTTCTTTGGTAGGGTTTGATGATAAAAACACCATAAGACAACCACGAGCACTAACCTTGGATGAAAAGCAATGATGGAAGCCCATCTTACTTGTACAAGTGAAGACCCATGCATTTTGAGCGATTTGGAGGAAATTTTTGAAGTTTTTGGTGGCGCGACGCATTAGGAAACTGGCGCGGTGCATAGGGAAGGCGCAGCGCATTGGGGTGCATTTCCCAGTGCAAAAATACACTGGCGTGACGCATAGGGAAGGCGCGACGCATTGGGCTTGAGGCACGGCGCATAGAGCCTGTGCGTAGCACCTTTTGTAAGAGACTTTTGGAGGCCTTCCCGATGTCCAAAATTGGGCATAGGATAGCTCATTGGAACGGTCTTCGAGTCTGCTTTCCAACCCAACTGGAATTTTTCAATTTGGAGTTCATTTTCCCTGTCAAAAATCAAATCTCCCAAGACTGGTCAAAATGTGCCAAATGAGGCTGCCTAAAGACAAATTGTTGTTACAGTCAACTTTTGAATGTCTTCCTCAACTCAAAATTGAGCTCATGATATCTCATTGGAAAGATCTTTGTGTCTAGTTATCATTTGATGCATCAAGAAAGTCATTTGGCCAACTAAGCTAGGAGAAAACTTGATTTTCCCAAGGTCACTACAGAGGTGCATCAATTCTCTCGAGGCGACTGTATTTTTGACATTTCTCCAAAACCATGACACCTGTGTAAAAAGTGAAGGAGTTTTTTCTTCCTTGGCCTGTTGTGGACAAAAACCTCTCTCTGGTTTCCTAAATTCATCTTTTATTGCTCAAAAGCATCATTTGAGTATAAGCTACCCCCATGTGTGGAACAGGGGATTTGTCGAAATGAAGTGAAATGAAGGGGATAGGGAGCTTCTAAATTCTTGAGGAAATTTTGGGAAGTAGGGAGGGATGTTAGGAAGTAGGGGAAAGTGTAATCTCAGAAATTGAGTGAGGGGAAGGGGTCCAAAAGGGCAAAACATAGGCCTAGCCTAGAAAATAGGGTTTGTAGCAAGAAACTAGGGTTTGTGCGAAAATGAGGAATTTGGGGAGATCTCAGTGATGGGAAGTGTTTAATAAGGTAAATTAAAGATAGGGGAAGGTGTATGAGCATCAGGATACAAGTTTTGCTGATGATTTGACGATTCAAGAGAAATTTCCTTCAAAACCCTAGGAGAGGGAAATGAACCTTACCTAGGCACGACTAAAGCGTGAACAAGGTTTTAAATGACCCATTAGACCCTGACATGATAATGAAAACCCTCTAAATGATGGTACACTCAGCTGAATGGTGACATGGACCGACATTTGGACAACTTTGGAAGGAGAAAAAGAAAACCCTAGACCTAATACCTAGTGACCAAATTTTGCTTGAAGACTCACTGAAATGACAAAATTTGACCTTGACACTTCAAAATCACTTTGTAAGAGCATGTTTGATCACTGGAGGAAGGCTACAAAGACTGACACTAACATTGGCTCCAATGGGGATGGTAGCCCCTTGGAGGTGCCAAGAACGGAAGATCTCTGGGAGAGCAGACAAGTGCCTTCATCCATTAGGCAATGGAGTCAAAAACTCAAGCTGAAATGCATGACTGAACACTGATGACTTGACAACACAAATTGACTCTCACTTAACTAAAAACTGACTCGATACTTAAACAAAACCAACAAACTGGAAATGATGCTCAAAATAAAGCTTATTCATCAAAACCTACTCTAATTGTTCTTTTTCACTGCCAGATCAAGTGAAATGAAACAGCCAATGCAACAATGTTAGCATCTTGGCTGTTAGTTGATTTCTTCCCAAATGCTTTCTAATGTGAAGGAAAAGGGAATAATCGAAAGACAACTCCCATGAAAATATGGGATCAAGTTGACCGTTGATAACTTGCAAAGTATGAATTGACTGGATGACTTCAAGAATACTACGAAAGGATCTTCATAATTGATTTCCATTAACACATTATTGCTCTGGTCCAAGTAGTCTTCATAGCTGAATATTAAGATTTTCCTCACATCAATGTTGTCTTTCTTTGGTGATAGCAGCAATCTGCCCAAAGGATCCTAAATTTCGTGAATAACCAAACTCTGTTGCTGATTCCAAACAGAACAGAAATATCCTTTATCAATCTCCTCATATGACTGCAAACTTTGATCTGAGCTTTATAATGAAAAATCTGTTAAACAAGACAATGAAGGTGACCTTTGAATCAGATTATTATCAACATTCTCTTCTATCACATGGTTAGCCGATGGGGAAGAACTTTTACAGCAAACATCATCCAACACACGAGCAATAGGATCATCAAAAACTTGAGAATACTGCTGCAATGTATCTATTGAAACTGTATGACATCCTACTGGCTGATCATCTTGGTCTTTAGAGATATTACAAAGATTCTGCCTTATAAACTGAAATGCTTTGAAAAAAAGGGTACAGAATCCTCTTGCATCATCAAATCATGTAGTTCGGCTGCCACACCTTCATCTGTAATTTGACCTTCATCCTCAACATTAAAACCTAGAGATTGTTGATTTCCTACAGGCTGCTCATTTGAAGATTTACTATGCAATTTACCCTTCAAAAACTAAAATGATTCAAAACAGAAAGGTAGGGAGTCATCCTGTATCGTTTGATCATATGTGCCAGCTTCCATGTCTTCATGTGCAACTTGACAATCAATGGCATTCGGGGACTGCAAAGCTGAATATGAGAAGTCTGGAACAAAGTGTTCATCTCCCTCAAGAGGGTCCAAATCAAGACTTGTTGACAGTTGATTTCTGATTGCATGGAAATGGTCTCTGATGAACTGAAATGAATCAAAACAAAAAGGCAAAGATCCTTCACTTACTTCAAAATTTGCTGCACTTTCCTCGTCACTGTCATAGCTGAAATGCATCATTTGATCATTGTACTCGAGCTGTTGTAAGTGAACTTCCTCCTCCCACAACCTAGCTGATGATTTGTCTGCAAGATTAGCTTCTGTTTGGAGAACATAATCATCATCATCATACTGATCAAACTGAGGCAAATCGTCTGTATAAAACACATCATCAAGCATACATGTCATATCAACAGATCTCTCTTCTCCAAGATGATCTATAAGACAATCATTATCAGATCTATGAAAACTGGGATAAGAAAGAAAATGTTTTGGATCAGCAACTTGTTCTTCTTCAATCAACAAGCCATGGGCGTGAACATCATAATCATTCCTTGCGTTGATCTTGTCCATCATCTTTTCCACTGCACTTGTCAAAATGTCAAGCTTTACCTCTAGAGATGTTGATTCCTCCGGATCTATGCTTTTCGTCTCTTCTTCTTTCAACCTTGCCCTTCGGATCATCAGATGAGCCTCTACATTTACTGCATTGTTCTATATCTCTTCAAGTGTTGCAAGATTCCTTTCTCTCAGCTGAAACTCCATTTCCGGATCAAAGGCACCCGGGTAGTGCAAGAGAGTAGATCTGGGAGGAGGTCTTATATCAATTGGGATCGAATAATAAACTTGGTTAAATCTGGCAGAAAATTGTTGTATTGTCTCCCCTGACTGTCTTTTCAGCTGGTTATACTCTTCTAAAATAAGGAAAAGATTATTCCCGATCATCCACCTATCGAGAAAAACTTTGATGAACTACAAGAAATCTGAGATGCTCGCATTAGGCAGGTTTTTGAACCAACTCTTGACTTTGGCTTGCAAAGAAAGAGCAAAAAGCCTAATACTGACATCTTCCTCATCAACCTCAAAAAGATCTAGAAAAGACTCAAAATTCTGCACATGGTGCTCAGCATTGACATTATTACATTCACCATCAAATCTTGGTAGATATAGGTCATGATTTTTAGGGAAAGCATGGGATATAGGAGGTAAAATCAGAGGCTTGTATCTATTAAGAATGCAACAAGATGATGGATCTTAGTGGAAAGGAGTCGCCTTCACTAAGTGGGACCACAGGCAAATTATGGCGCAAAGTCTATTTTTAGACCTATGGATCATGGTCTATGAGCTGCAGAATGTTGTTTATGGATGATTGGTCATGTTGGGAAAAATAGATGGACTTCTATTTTTGGATCACAGCAGGAGTGATCAGAGTCTATTTTTAGACTGCTAGTCAAAAATAGAAAAGTTAAATATTATTGTCTCATAATAATATTTAGACTATAATCTTAATCTTATTCTCTTGGAGCACTTCAGTTAGAACTCAAGCAGTTGAGTTTGGTGGAGTTGATGGAGTTGTGTTCAGTTTGACTTGGTTAAACTAGTTGTAATTAGTCTAACTGCAAATAGACTAATTATGAGTTGTTAAACTAATTATTAACTCATAAATAAACTAAAGAATACATCAGTTAACTTATTTGCATGTCAGTGCATGTACAGTTCAACAGGGACAGGTGTTAGAGGTTGAGATTGCTATCATTTGTGACTATAGTTGTGCATGAGGATTTGCACAAGAAATGTATTGAGTATGCCAATGAGTATTGCATTGATTTGCCCAGTAGAATAGCCTATGCTCATGTGATTTCTAGTGTGAGTGATTCTCAGCAGGTTTATGCAATAGAGGTAGGCAAAGCAGTGGAGGAGATTTGAACTTGTGAATTGTTTGGGTCTGAGCTGGTTTGTGTGTAACAGGTGGAGATAGTGTTGGATACTTGTGAGGAGTATTGACTATGTAATGTTACATGTTCTCAATCATTAATATACAGATAGTGTGGGGTTTTCAGCTGTAAGCTTTCCTCGTGTTACATATTGTGTTAATGTGTGCATGCTATTGATGTTTCATTTTTTGATGCTACTAAATTGATGATCAACGTAGAGGAGCTTATCTATTGTGCATGTATTCCACAATAGTGCATGATCAGGATAATCTCTATTAAATATGTGTTTATTATTCAAAATTTCTACAGTATCGATCTAGAATTTTACAAGGTATAGGGGTAGGTACAGAAGTTGTAGAATCAATCTTGGTCTCTTTAGGTTCATCATTTTGAAGATGGTCATCACAAGCTTCAGAAAAAAGGGTCTTGATCAAGATCAAAGGCATGCAAATCTTTGGTATTCACAATCTTCAAAGGGAAAGAATCAACAGCAGGCCTGGAATCTCTTCTCAAATACAAGATAATTTGCAAAGCCTTCTTGACATTCTCGGGAAAAGAGAAGAAATAATTTATAACAAAGAACAAAATGTCTTGGATGACATTCCAACTTGAATACCTGATCTGTCCATATTGTCCTTTCATGTTTTTGCTGGTCAGGATCATCCTCTAGTGGAGTCTTTGGATCTGATCTCGAAAATGATTTGGAATTGCCAGGTGAATGATTTCAGCCTTGCTGTGTCTGATCATTGTCCACCATCAACAATCAGATATGAACTTGATACATGTACTGGGTTGATCGTTTAATCAGATGTTCAGTTTATAAACTAGACCGGAGATTGATTGAAGTAGCATTTATCTACTTGCGCTAATGCAAAGAAAAAGCGTTTCGAAGGCTACCTGGCCAACTTCAGGCTCCTTCTGTAGTCTACAAAGCCAAACAATGAAAATAAACTTTCTTCCCCTATGGATTCGCCACTATGTTAGGGCCTAGATTTGCCTCAGGCTGAAAAGACAAGGTTCTAGGTCCACATCAAACCACGCTCAGCCTTGTAGTTAGCCGTACGAGGACAGGAGAGGGCTCTCTCCGGGTCGATTTCAGCAAAAGACAAGCGATGGGGCTCGAGATGACTGGAATAAAAGCTAATTTTAGGCTAGGTATGAAGTACAAGGGTTTGATTTGAGTTTTTGGGGGTTTTGTGCTGGAAACAGGGAAAGGCAAATTGGGCTTGGGGATGAGGCACAGTTTTTGCAGAGCTCTGATTGGGGCAAGGAAGGAAATCGTTCTGATGATTTAAATTGAGTGAATGAATAGATCGGACTAGTGAGGAGATAAGGAGAGCAAGAGAGTTTCAAGAATTCTCCTTAAACAGATGAAAACATGTAAATTTAAACAAATTCAAAGGCAGAGCATAATAGTTTATGGATTCCACCTTAATCACTTATTTGTTCAAATTCAGAAGAAGAGACAGGAAAATGATACACATAACACTAATGAAATTACAATTACTTAGAGAAGAACACCATCAAAACATAAAGCCACATGGATCCCAAACAGTGCTGCAAAACCCTGGTCTTTCCTTAGCCAAAAATGCAGAGATAGAATGTACAATGATATGCCAAAGCAATCCCAAGTGTCCAACCTTGAGAATGACTTAGAAATTACATAATATAGACAAGCCAAACCTATTCCCTTGCCTCTAGGGGTCGAGCTCATCATTCTAGGAGTTGTTTGAACCAATTCTAAACAAGGAACTGAAAACTAGGTAGTCAAACAACTTACCCCTATATGCTAGGAAACTGATTCATTCACTCACATTTCACCTTTTGGTGAATGAATCTTCTAGAAAAAGTAAAAATGTGCCAATATTACATCATGGTTGTCAAATTACATTATGAAAAGTCAAGAATAACTTCAAGAAGCAAAACTGGGCGAATTCCTGAGCTGAACAGTGAAAAACAAGCCAAAATTCTCTATGTGTCGCGCCAAAATCTGTATGCATCGCGCCAATTTGGAGCTGATTTTGAGGCACTTCCTGAAGTACAAATTGAGCCCAAGTGTGCTTGTTAGAAAGCCCTGCCTGTCTACTTTCCAACCCATGTGGAATTTCTAAATTTGGATGTCATTTGCCCCTCCAAAACTTCAATCTCCCAAGACTGCTTCCTGTGTGTCAAAATAGGGGCAGTGAGGTCATTTTTTGAGTGTTTTTGACCTCCTGGGGACTCAAAACTTGCCCAAAATTCTTGGCCATGCACCAGAAATCATGATTTTTCTTGCCAAATCCAAAAATATAAACTTTTTGCAGTTTGGAGCTCCCTAGCAAAAGCGCACGCCACATGACGTGGCGCACAGGGAGAAAAACCCTGTTTTTAGTGCAAAAATTTTCAAAATGTCAAAAATTGCTCCAAATTTCTTGAAATTTGGGCTGTAGATCCCCCATCAAGTGCCATGCTCAGTCAATGAAGCTATGATCAAGACTTGGAGCTGATCATGTGTTTTGCGCCTCCTCAGTACCCTCCTAGTATGCAATTTCAGTTGTAGAGTCGTTGTCTCGGTCATATGATGTATCAGTGTTCGCCTTCATGGTGTTTCAAAGTCTGTTTGGCTTTCAATGAGATGAATAATGTGAATTTGGTGCAACTGCAAAATGTGGGAGGGACTGTGGGAAATAGAGCAGTGTGGATAGTGGGGTCTTATCAAGTGATGTTTTGCCCTTTGGAATTTTGACAAATATAGGAACAATGGACAGTTACTTGACTGTTTGGAAAACTTGAGGTTTTGGGAATTTTACAAATGGGATGGGGAAATAGGAATAATATGGAATGATGTGACTTAGGGATAGGAAAATCAAGGGAAAATGGAGTAGGGAGTGATTGAGGTGAGGGGATAACTTGGGAGCCAAATAATTAACACAAAACCCTGATACTATTTTTTTGGTAGGGTTTGATGATAAAAACACCATAAGACAACCACGAGCAATAACCTTGGATGAAAAGCAATGATGGAAGCCCATCTTCCTTGTACAAGTGAAGACCCACGCATTTTGAGTGATTTGGAGCAAGTTTTTGAAGTTTTTGGTGGCGTGGCACATTGGGCAACTGGTGCGGCACATAGGGAAGGCGCGACACATTGGGGTGCATTTCTCAGTGCAAAAATACATTGGCGCAGCGCATAGGGAAGGCGCGGCGCATAGAGCTTGTGCGTAACACTTTTTGCAGGAGACTTTTGAAGGCCTTTCCGGTTTCCAAATTGGACATAGGATAGCTCGTTGGAAAGGCCTTTAAGTCTGCTTTCAAACCCAACTAGAATTTTTAATTGGGAGTTCATTTACCCTATCAAAAATCAAATCTCCCAAGACTATTCAAAATGTGCCAAATGAGGTTGCCTAAAGACAGAGTGCTGTTACAGTCAACTTTTGAAGGTCTTCCTCAACTCCAAATTGAGCTCATGATAGCTCATTGGAAATATCTTTGTGTCTAGTTATCATTTGACTCATCAAGAAAGTCATTTGGCCAACCAAAAACTTGATTTTCCCTAGGTCACTTCAGAGGTGCATCAATTCTCCCGAGGCAACTGTATTTTTGAAATTTCTCCAAAACCATGACACCTATGTAAAAAGTGAAGGATTTTTTTCTTCCTTGGCCTGTTGTGGACAAAAACCTCTCTTAGTTTTCCTAAATTCATCTTTTATTGCTCATAAGCATCTTTTGAGTAAAACCTACCCCGATGTATGGAACAGGGGATTTGTCAAAATGAAGCGAAATGAAGGGGATAGGAAGCTTATAAATTCTCGAGGAAATTTTTGGAAGTAGGGAGGGATGGTAGGAAGTAGGGGAAAGTGTAATATCAGAAATTGAGCGAGGGGAAGGGGTCCAAATGGGAAAAACACAAGCCTAGCCTAGAAAATAGGGTTTGTAGCAAGAAACTAGGGTTTGTGCGAAAATGAGGAATTTGGGGGATCTCAGTGATGGGAAGTGTTTAATAAGGTACATTAAGGATAGGGGAAGGTGTATGAACATCAGGATACAAGTGTTGCTGATGATTTGACCATTCAAGAGAAATTGCCTTCAAAACCCTAGGAGAGGGAAATGAACCTTACCTAGGCGCGACTAAAGCGTGAACAAGGTGTAAAATGACCCATTAGACCCTGACATGATGATGAAAACCCTCTGAATGATGGTACACTCAGCTGAATGGTGAGATGGACCGACATTTGGACAACTTTGGAAGGAGAAAAAGCAAACCCTAGACCTAATACCTAGTGACCAAATTTTGCTTAAAGACTCACTGAAATGACAAAATTTGACCTTGACACTTCAAAATCACTTTGTAAGAGCATGTTTAATCATTGGAGGAAGGCTCCAAAGATTGACACTAACACTCTACATTTTGAAATAGTTGTAGCCTAGGCGCGCACATAACACTGGAAAAATCTCAGTCTCAACCTTGTGGCGCTCCCCATTTAGACATTGTACGAGTTACATCAGGGGGTCACTGATGAACTTAAGATACAAGAACAACACACTCTGTTGGTGATTAAAGAAGTTAAATATGAAAACCAATAGATGTTCAAGAACAAGAATTAGGCCATCATGGAGCGTGAGTGAGGCAGTTGCACACAGGTAACAGCTAGAAGAGGCCATCACCAAAGCATGCAATATGCTCCCGAAGCTCGAGATCCAGACAAAGATAGCACCACAAGAGAAGCTTTATAAAATTGCAACAATAGTAAAAGACTTAAAGGCATAATATTTGAGCTGGAAATGTAGATTGTGGAGTTGCAGCAAAAAACTCCACTAGTGGTTCGTGAACAACATGTAGCGGACATCAAGGCTGCTGTGAAAGATATAATGACTATAATCAAGGACTGTAGTAAGATCTTTGAAGACATTATGGAGATATGGACCTCATTGTAGGAGGACCCACATGTGCAGAAGATTCAGGCAGAGATCCATGACATGCAGCAAAAATTTGATGAGATCAAAGTGATGGCACAAACCCTAGCACTTGCGCAACGATTTTACCGTCTCCAGGAGGACAAGTTTTTGTAGGGAAATACTGATGAGCTGCTGTGAAAAGAGAAAATCATTTTAGCACTAATGCATCCATGGGCCAAGGAAGCCATTAAGCTCTCACAAACAATGGAGAACAAGATGAAGAACCTTAGGCAGATGCAAAGAACCATCAGTTTGGAGACAACAGGGGTGACAACCGAGAAGTTGGTTAAGGAAGTCCGAAAGGCCACCACGCAGTGTGCAAAGATAGTTCAACCTTTGAAGTATGCTTACAATGGCCTCAAAGTGAAGATTCAGGGCATACCCACTTAGTGAGTCAGGATGAGTCACATCTTTTTGTTTGGCGCCTATTGGGTAGGGTCCCCCTAGGTCAAAGTTTGTTAAAATTTTGTAAAGAATCCACATTTTGAGGAGAAAAATTCGAGTCGCGTAGTGTTTTATGAGTCATAAGGGCTTTAGGGTGGGTTAAATCCCCTTATTTTGTAAAGGGATGGGATTAATTTGAATGTTTTAAGCTCGATCCATGGTTTGCAGGCCATGGTATTGTAAGGGAAAATATATATATAGAGGGTTGTCTTAGTAAGTCAAAGGCATTAATAATTTTTTATCATTTTGAGTTTGTATTGTTGTATATTTCTATGTTAGATCAAAGGGGAAGGCTCCTACAACTATTTGCGCAAAGACCTTGGTAAGTCTGCAATTGTGTGCATAGGCCCCTGGAGCTATGTGTGCAAGGTAAGAAGATTGTAACTGTGAAGATCCAAAGTTATAAAGAAGACTTTGAAGGAAGATCTGTGTGCTTACCTTTTATACTTTTCTTTATGCAATTACTATTTACTTCTGTGTTGCACAAGTAAAAGATAGATTAGAATTGATGTATGAATGTTGCTACAGTTAATTACAGTTAAGATCAACTGGTTTATTCACGGTAGATAGAGTTTAGATCTACTAGTAGTCTTTTTCTATGAATAGATCAGATTCGGTATAATACTAAGTAATATCACATAACACAGATATATATCTAAGAATAAGTCAAGATCCACACTTCATATCATTCTGGCTGTGGAAACCTAGTTCCAACTTCCCCCAATATCACCTTGGGTGAGACTACAGTCTTAGCGAGCAGGTCATTCCAGAAAGGGCCAGTGGTATAGGGTTTTGTTGGTTAGCGCAACTAAATATGAACCTGGGTCTGAGCCCCTCAAGCCAACAGACTGTCTCTTTCCCCAAAATGTAATGCTTCCATTGTCAGCAAACCTGCATGATGAAATACATCTCTTTATCATAGGTGGTGTACTTCTAAATTGTATCAGAAACTGTCTCACTATGATAGGCCACTAGATGCTTGTGCTAGGTGAGGATTGCACCAATAACATAGTATAAGGCATCTGTCTCGATTTCAAATGGTTGTTGCAGGTCTAGTAGTGTGAGTATCAATGTAGAGCAGAGTCGGTGCTTCAACTCAATGAACACCTTCGGTTGGGACTCATACTAGGAAAACTTTGCTTTTTCCTCGCCCTTAGTAATCTGGCTCAAAGGCCAAGTTATATGGGAGAATCCCAAGATGAACCTCCAATAAAAATTTGCGAAGTGAATCATATATTTGACAAGTGAATCATGTTCTTTCATTCTGTTGTGGTCACCAAAAACCCCCCTCTTTTTTTGGTATTAGCAATAACATCAAGCAAAGGGGGACCCTTAACAAAAAATCCCAAAAATATTTTTATCAAAATTTTTGTATTTAACTCCCTAAAAGCTATATCGCATCGCAAAGAGAGAGTGAAGCATTTTCCTATGCGCATAAATAAGCTGCAAAGAAGCGATGCGAAATTCATCGCATCGCATATTTTGAAAGCGCCCTTAAAAGAAAACCTAAGGAATCGCCGACGGTCGATATGCGACGTCGCATAAGCAGCGCACAGTGATCAAATGAAAAATGCGATCTTGCGATTTGCGATCTGTGATCTGACAAACTGCGATCTTGCGATTTGCGATCTGTGATCTGACAAACTGCGATCTTGCGATTTGCGATCTGCGATGAATGAGACTATTAATTGTTGCGATGACACCTCTCGACATCGCAATCCTCGATGCTGCGATGCGAATCGCAGAAACCACTCATCGCAAATTTTCCTCGGCATGATCTGTAAACCCAAAATTGAGCGCGCACCTTAAGGGAAATTAATGATTCCACGCCTGAGTATCCAAGGATGATCGTGTTGCATTTTTCGAAGATTCATGTCATTATGAGTGTCATGATTATGCATTCATTAGAACTTAAAGCTTTCATGTCAATCTTTTCATCATTTCTCTTTTCCTTTGCGTAAACTGTAAGGCAGCAACTAATATAAATCTATATGCAGGAAACATCTAAGGAAAAGGGGAAAGCGCCAATACTAGAAGAACAGAGAGGAGATGCCTTCGCAAATGGATGTTGCATGCATCAGGGCCGTGGATTCCAGGGTATCACTCAACAGACACTGATGAAAATAGACTATCCAATACTCAGATTCAAAGGCGCACAAAAGCAGCATGTTTGCAAAAGATCCTGAAGCTCAGACTGGGTAAAGCAAAAAGAAAAACGTTAAAGAGGGAGGATGCTCCAGAAAAGCCTGGAACAAAGAACGGAAGCAATTTTCAATACGGAAGATTGTTCAGGAAACGAAATCCCTAACTCATTGAGTCATTCGCACGGCCGGAAACCGAAATAGCAACAGCACAATCAGTTTGAAAGAAATCTGGGTTATACTAAGTATACACACAGCAAATACACCCAGCCAAAGGAAGATTTTCGAAAATATCTTCTAGTTCGTCAGAAAGAGGTGCCAGCTTTTGTTATTTCTACTTTTATCGCTCGAACAAAAGAAAAAGACAACCAGCTAACTCTTTCCAGGCGAACCTTGCATTGCTTACAGCACTAAGGAGCAGATACAGAAACGGTTAGAAATTAGATTCAATTTTTAGAAATAAATTTATTTTAGTAAAAGGGCGGTCATTTGAAGCCATTTCCTAAATTTGTGTAATTAAGATTAGTTATTTAGTAGTATTTAACCCTTCTCATGGCATTTGGAGAAGGGTCCGGAAATTTGTCAAAAAACTTGTCCTCAGAACATGCACTTTTGCACCCTCGGAGGGGGTTTTTGATAAATGGATGGATCGAGATTTATTTATGTTTTCATTTTAATGTCTGCTACTGATGTTGCACTTCTGTACTCTTAGTAGATGTTAGAAGTAAGTAGAGATAAATCATTATTGCTTGAAGTTTGTGAGTGAAATCAATCATAAATGGTACTTTTATCTCTTGATTAATTTCTGCTTATATTCTTAGAGTGATATACAGCTGAGTTGTTTATATGTTAATGTATGAATGTGTGGGTTACCATTTGGCACTTTTGTATGGTGGAGTCATTTATTTGTGTTTGACATATGAATAACTTATCATGCGATATGCTGTTCACAACTGTTCTGCCTAACTTCTTATGCAGAATGGTTTATCTTAATTGATTTATATTCTTATGATAGCTGAATGATCTTTATTACCAGTTATTTTATGAAATCCTTTTAGATCGAATGATGAACGAATTCTACCCCGGGTTAGTGTAGAGTAGATGTGTTATTTTTGTTAGATTACAGTAGCATAGAGTCAGTTTAGAGTTTAGAATTAAATTAGCTTAAAATTACCTCTAGATTAGCATCATCAAAATCTACACACACACACATCCTTTAGATTGGGAAGCTAGTCCCATTATCCCCAGTCGGACCCGCTACACCAAACGGGCAAGGAGCCGCCAACCAGGTTCCGGACCGGGTGGGTATCCCCCTTGTTGTTGACCCGATTTTAGGGCCCTCAACATATTTGGCGCTAGAAGGAGGGCACGAACTATGAATGGCAACTAAGTCAAAATCTAAATACCATTCTGAGAGTAAATCACCCTCATCAATTCCCTCGACTTCTCCAGTACGGTTAAACCCGGAGTTAGAAGTCGCTCGAGTATCCATCGCTACTACCTACCCTAATATATCAGACCAACTCATCATTGAACCCCCTGAAATTCAAACTTTGATTCGTAAACTCCAGGGATTCTCTATTTTTTCTCAGAGGTCTAATAAATCTCACAGCAGTGTGACTTCGCAGTACAATCCTGCTCACCCCCTGACCAGATTGAAGAGTGAAAAATTTGGTATTCAACCAAGTGAACTCCCTCTCCCTACTAGGAAAAGAGCAAGGAAAACACCACCAGAGTCTGACAGTGAGACTCTTTCATCTACTTCGTCCATTTCAACCCCCTCACCACGAAGTCAACCACCCACATCCTCATCCCAAATCACTCATCCATCTTCCACAACCCTTCCTCTTCAATCATCAAAGATCATAATATCTTCATCTTCTCAGCATCAGGGACCATCCTCTGCACTTTCATTAACTAGCGGCTCAACGATGGCCCAGTCTCCATGGAACAATCCTGGGGCGGTTTTAATGCCTCCACCCCTGAGCCCAATACCGGCCCATCCTGAGAAATGGCTACCTAAATTCAATCCAGAAACAGGCATGCTAGCTGAAGAGCATATCAATAATTTCATGCTTTCTGTTAATCTCAATGGAGTTACCAACGAGGATGCTGTTGTCCGGCTTTTTCCTTATACAATGCAAGGAACAGCTGGGTCATGGTACTTTTCGTTACCTTCCGGGTCCATCACAAGTTGGGACATTTTTCAAATTCAATTCCTCACCAAGTTTGGTGATGACAGATCAACAGCGACATTGATCAATGACCTATCTAATCTTAAAGCTGAGGCTAGAGAACCCATTAAAGATTTCAATTTATGGTTCAATAAGATCCTCAACAAAATTCCTGCTGCTTCTCAACCCAGCGAGGAAGTAAGATGTGAATGGTATATCATGGCCTTACCATCAAACTTGGCTATCTTCGTAGATAGGGCAAACAAGACGACCTTAGTTGAAAACTTGACAGATGCGTTAGCAGTAGAAAAGCGTGTAGTTGCCCTAGAAAAGAGATCTGCAATAGAAGAACGCAAATCTAAGAAAATCTCTTTCAAAGAAGACACCAAGAAGAAGCAAACGAAAGATCCTTTCGATATGGAAGGATTACAAAAAGTGTTAAAGGCCATGTCCAATGAGATGATTGACATAAGAAAACAAGTAGCAGAAACTTCTTCAAAAAAGCCCTACAGATCTTTTAAAAGAAATCCTCCCATGGAGGTGAAACCACCCAATGCTGTCTCAAACGTCGAATCTGAAGAAGAAGAAGAAGAAGAGAATACCACTGAAGGGTAGACTGATGATGAAGAAGTTGTGGAACTACAAGGAATGTGGGATTTCATCACAAGAAGAAGATCAAGAAGCATTTCCCGTTAGCACATGAAGCAAAAATCAACTTGATCCTCCCCAAACTACCCCTAAACAGAAGGGCGCAAGCCCTGCAACAAAAGATAAGGTCGCAACAAAGAAAACAACCGCTAGAGCGACCCAATTTAACCCAGTCCAATCAGATCAAGCACCTCCATCAAGAACACTGATAGTGTCGGATGAAATGGAGTATAACATTATCGATGACATGAAAAAGACTAGGGCTAATATCACTCTTTACAAATTGAGCAAATTGAAACATCAACAGAAAATAATGATGAAAGAATTACATGCCGTGCCTACTACATCTTTACCTACAGTTGTAGCTTCCCACAACATGGGAAGACCTCCAACCAACATGATCAATAAGATTGATCCAAATGACATTGCCTTGATTGGAGGAAGATCAAGATCTCATACTCCTCCTTTTCTTCTCACTTATGAAATTTTCAATAAAAACGTGCACAATTGCTTGGTTGATTCTGGTGCTTCAACGAATATTTTACCCAGATCAATATGTGCCAAATTGAATGTTCAGCCACAAAAATCCGCAGTGCGCATAGTTCAACTTGATCGATCTCAAGTCGAAGTGATTGGTGAACTTAACCAGGTGACCATAAGATTGTCGTCTAACCCGAAAGTATGTCAGGTTATCGACATTCTAGTAGCTGATATCCCTGAATTCTATGGTTTAATTCTTAGCAGGGATTGGTCCGAAAAACTCCACGGATATTTCTCAACCGACTGGTCGCACATGTGGTTACCCTACAATGGTAAACCGAATCAAATAAAGGTTGAACGAGAGTTGCACCAAAAGTACATAGTGACTGAATTGGAAGGAGAGAATGAAGCAATAGCATACAACAGCAGTATCATAGGCAATTACTCGGTAGATTCTTTCCTCGGCAATTTCAATGCTCACACCTCACCTTACTTAGAAAATTCAGTTTTGTCCCAAGTTGAAATTTTTTCCCAAACTGATGATTCAAAGTGTTTTGATTTTTTAGATAACTCTGTAAATACATCTTTGTTTTGGAAATTATATTTTGATGGCTCTAAATCTAACGAGGGAGCAGGAGCAGGATGCGTTCTAATTAGCCCAGACGGAAACAAGATCATGCTTACATGCAGACTTGAGTTCGATTGCACAAACAATACAACAGAGTACGAAGCCTTGGTGCAAGGCCTATACAAAGCAATCGGGTTGAATGTTAAGTATCTTCAAGTCTTTGGAGATTCTGAAATTGTCATCAAATAGGTACGTAACACCATACATTGCCTGTCAAGTCATTTAAAGCACTATCAATCTTTAGTACAAGATCTGACTTCACATTTCATAGCATTCAATATTTCGTCAATCCCAAGACTCCAAAATGTGAGCGCAGACCTGTTAGCTAACGTAGCCTCTAGACTTATTCCCTCCGAAGATTTTAGTCTAGATAGGTTCTCAATAGAATTAATCTTTAGACCATCCATCCCTGATAACATCAACAACTGGAGAGTATTCAACGACGATCCTTACATTGTAAATTTCCTCACTTCTGAAGGATCCTACTCAAATCAAATAATTGACGAAGACCATCATGATCACCAAATACAGCAAAATAGCACTGATAATGCTATACCTAAATCGGTGGTTAAGTTAGAAGATTTATATGATTTAAAAAGTCGGTTTAAAAGGTCTGCCAATTCTAAACTCTATAGTTCAACTCTGAATTATGAATTAGTGAACCTAGGAACCGATCAGAAGCCGCAAAACGTTAATCTAGGCCACAGCCTAGCCCCTGAAGAAAAATCAGCATATATCCGTCTTCTGAGACAATACAAAAACGTTTTTGCATGGAATTACGATGAGCTGAAGACATACAACACTTCTATCATTCAACACACTATCCCTATGATTGACAATGAAAAACCTGTCCAGCAGAAGCTCAGAAAAATCCACCCCAACTTAGAAAATCAGATAAAGATTGAGCTAAATAAGTTGTTGAGAGCCAGAATAATTTTCCCCGTCAGACATTCCAAATGGGTATCCAATATGGTGCCCGTTAGAAAGAAAAATGGAGATATCAGGATCTGTATTGATTTCCGGAATCTCAACAAAGCCTGTCAGAAAGACAATTTTCCCCTCCCACCTATGGAGCAAATACTTCAGGCAGTAGCGGGCTCAAAATTAATGTCTTTCCTGGATGGATTTTCAGGATACAATCAAGTGCTAGTACATCCCGATGATCAGTTGAAAACCACATTCCGAACCAAATGGGGCACATACGCATATCGGAAGATGCCATTTGGTCTGATCAATGTTGGCGCTACCTTTCAGAGAGCCATGGACATCGCGTTTAAAGGTTTAGTCAATAAATCGGTAGTGATTTACCTGGATGATATAACAGTGTACTCCAAGAAGTGAAGCGACCATCTCAAAGATTTGAAACAAATCTTTCAAAGATGTTTAAGGTATGGGATTTCACTTAACCCAAAGAAATCTTTTTTTGCATTAAGTGAAGGGAAATTGCTAGGATTCATAGTGTCGAAATCTGGTATTCACATTGAACCTGACAGAATCAAAGAAATTTCCGAAATATCCATGCCCCATAACAAAAAGGCCATGCAATCTTTCCTTGGACAAATCAATTTTGTAAAAAGGTTTGTCCCAGATTTTTCACGTATTATTTTTCCTTTACAAAATATGATAAAAAAGAATTCAAATTTTAAATGGGGTCAAGATGAGCACGAAGCATTCAACTCGATCAAACAAGCTATCATCAACGCTCCATCATTAGCTACCCCAAATTTTTCAGAACCTTTCATCTTATACACTTTTGCCTCAAATAAATCTTATGCCGCGATTTTAACTCAAGCAAATCAAGAGAAGGCAGAAGCTCCAATCGCATTCTTTAGCTCGAACTTACAAGGTGCTGAGCTCAATTATTCAGACGTGGAGAAACAGGCATATGCTGTTTTCAAAGCAATCAAATATTTCAGACCTTTCTTACTTAAAGCCCATACCAAAGTCGTAGTACCGTTTCCAGCGGTAAGAAACCTACTGGTACAGAAGGATGTGGGCGAAAAGAGAGCAAATTGGATTACCGCTTTACAAGAATACGATCTTGAGATCAAGCCAGCAAACATCGTAAGAGGTCAAGACTTCTGCAAGATGTTAGCTGGAGCATCGCAAATTCCTGAGAACTCATCTGAAGAGGTACATACATATGAGGTAAGCCTAAACGACGCAGAATCATTATATGCGGATACCATTTATTATCTTAAGAACGGGTATGCTCCATCACACCTGGATCACACCAAGAAAAGAGCTCTGAGATTGAAAGCTAAACAATACCAGCTCATAAATGATGTTCTGTTTAAAAGGAATTACGATTCTGTACTTCTTAGGTGTCTTGAGAAAACTGAAGCCGAAAAGGTTTTGCAGGAACTCCACGATGGACCAGCAGGTGGACATTATGCTGGAGAAGCTACTGCACATAAGATCTTACGTGCAGGATATTATTGGTCCACGCTGTTCAAAGACTCATAAAATTACGTAAGGAAATGCCAAATCTGCCATACTGCTGCAGGGAAACAAAAGAAATCGTCCATGCCACTACAGCCGGTTAACATCGAGCAACCATTCAACCAATGGGGCTTGGACATAATAGGTGAGATCGTTCCTCACTCTTCTAAGCAGCATAGGTATATCCTCACGGCAACAGATTATTTTACTAAATGGGTAGAAGCAGTTCCTCTCAAGACAGTTAATTCTGAAAACATTATTGAATTCATAGATCAATTTATCATCACTAGGTTTGGATTGCCAACGGCCTTAATGTTTGATAATGCATCATACTTTTCTGGAAATACAATGACTGAGTTTGCACTTAAAAGAGGGTTCAAACTGAAGTATTCTACCAACTACTATCCGCAAGGTAATGGGTTGGCTGAATCAACAAACAAAAACCTAATCAGGATTATTAAAAGAACAGTCGACCAAAACCAAAAGAATTGGCACAAAGCGCTGGTAAATGCTTTATGGGCAGATAGAATTACGAAGAAAGCTTCAATCGGCACTTCTCCCTTTAATTTAGTTTATGGGAAAGAAGTGGTTCTTCCAACTCACTTAGTCATTCCCTCTTTGTCTTTAGTACAACACATCGATGAAGTATCTACTTCCTCTTTACAATTGAGACAAATGGAGATAATCAAACTAGAAGAACGACGAGAACAAGCTAAGAAAAACCATGCTCACCACCAAGTGCTAATAAAATCCTCTTTTGACTCAAGCATAATGACCAGAAAAAGCTTTCAGATGGGAGATTTAGTTTTGAAATGGGATAAGGCTCATGAAGAAAAGGGCAAACATACGAAATTTCAGAAGTTGTGGCTTGGTCCTTTTCAGATTGTAGAAGTCATAGGCCCATCGACGTTTGTGTTGCAGGATTTGGCAGGTAGAAGAGATTCTTTGCCTGTGAATGGACAGATTCTTAAAATGTATTTTCCATAGAAGATCATTCTTCTATTTTTGTAGGATAGTTTTAGTTTTTTTTTATTATTTATTTATTTGTTTTTCTCTTTCTTATAAATAAAACCGGTTGTAAATGATCATAAAAAAGGATTCATGAAAGAGCACACCAATTCTCTATCAGATTTTGATTTCACTTGTACAAATAGCAAAAATTTTCGAAAAATCTGATTTTTATTATTGACAAATAGAGTTAACTTTAACCTGAATATGATATTAGTTTCAACCTCTCAAAAAACTTTGATGAAAGCAACCTTTGGTAAAAAATTGTTTTATGTCAGCACAATGAAAGGTATCATCAATAATAAAATAAATATTCTCTGTAAAGCTGTTGTTTTCAAACTCTATTATTGTCGTCCAGAGCTTTCTTAAGGAAAAACAATGACTTCCTCCCTGCTAAAGGAAACCGCAGCATTCAGAGAAACAATCCAAGAAAACACTATATCTCAAAGAATAAGAGGTCTCATCACGAGTCGGCTTATCATGATCACAGATATTATAACTTGCTGACTTTGCCAATATTGTCTATCAAAATAGGGAAATGACTCAAGATTGTTGCAATCAAAAGACAAGGGGTCTCATCACGAGCCAGCTTGTTCAGCAAAAGTGTAAATCAAGTGAATGACTGTGTCATAATCTGGCCACCAAACCAAGACATTGTTCTTTAGAGAATAAAAAAGGAAAAAGTGTCAAAAAGGATTTTTCTCTGAAATGTTGTAAATAACCTCAAGCAGGAAAAAGGATCATTGCTGGATAACATGGTAACCCTGTCGAGGCTATGGACGCTTGCGGGCAGCAGAGGCTCTACCTACGACAAATGAGCATATTTTAAAGCCAGTACGCAGAGAAGACCTTATTTTATCTTTAAAAAAGACCGAGTAATGTCTGGTATGAATGCAAGAACTAAGCCTAAGGAAGCAGACAATTGGAATAAAAGAAAGGTTGAGACAAAGTATCATTGACAGGATAAGGGGTAATTTACTCTATCTGTCCATAACAAAATTTAGACATATGAAAATTTTTCTGTTTCGGAAGTGGAAATGTCAATAGAAAAGCAGAGATAATTGGTTCTTCACAGTGAATCGCCATTGTTGTGGTCACCAACAACCGCCCTCTTTGTTTGGTATTAGCAATAACATCAAGCAAAGGGGGACCCTTAACAAAAAATCCCAAAAATATTTTTATCAAAATTTTTGTATTTAACTCCCTAAAAGCTATATCTCATTGCAAAGAGAGAGTGAAGTGTTTTCCTGTGCGCATAAATAAGCTGCAAAGAAGCGATGCGAAATTCATCGCATTGCATATTTTGAAAGCACCCTTAAAAGAAAACCTAAGGAATCGCCGACGGCCGATATGCGACGTTGCATATCGCAACGTCGCATAAGCAGCGCACAATGATCAAATGAAAAATGCGATCTTGCGATTTGCGATCTGCGATCTGACAAACTGCGATCTTACGATTTGCGATCTGCGATGAATGAGACTATTAATTGCTGCGATGACACCTCTCGACATCGCAATCCTCGATGCTGCGATGCGAATCGCAGAAACCACTCATCGCAAAGTTTCCTTGGCATGATCTATAAACCCAAAATTGAGCGCGCACCTTAAGGGAAATTAATGATTGCACGCCTGAGTATCCAAGGATGATCTTGTTGCGTTTTTCGAAGAGTCATGTCATTATGAGTGTCATGATTATGCATTCATTAGAAATTAAAGATTTCATGTCAATATTTTCGTCATTTCTCTTTTCCTTTGCGTAAACTGTAAGGCAGCAACTAATATAAATCTATATGCAGGAAACATCTAAGGAAAAGGGGAAAGTGCCAATACTAGAAGAACAGAGAGGAGATGCCTTCGCAAATGGATGCCGCATGTAGCAGGGCCGCGGATTCCAGAGTATCACTCAACAGACACTGATGAAAATAAACCATCCAAGACTCAGAGTCAAAGGCGCACAAAAGCAGCATGTTTGCAAAAGATCCTGAAGCTCAGACTGGGTAAAGCAAAAAGAAAAACGTTAAAGAGGGAGGACGCTCCAGAAAAGCCTGGAACAAAGAACAGAAGCAATTTTCAATACGGAAGATTGTTCAGGCAACGAAATCCCTAACTCATTGAGTCATTCGCACGGCCGGAAACCGGAATAGCAACAGCACAATCAGTTTGAAAGAAATCTGGGTTATACTAAGTATACACACAGCAAATACACCCAGCCAGAGGAAGATTTTCGAAAATATCTTCTAGTTCGTCAGAAAGAGGTGCCAGCTTTTGTTATTTCTACTTTTATCGCTCGAACAAAAGAAAAAGACAACCAGATGACTCTTTCCAGGCGAACCTTGCATTGCTTACAGCACTAAGGAGCAGATACAGAAACGGTTAGAAATTAGATTCAATTTTTAGAAATAAATTTGTTTTAGTAAAAGGGCGATCATTTGAGGTCGTTTCCTAAATTTCTGTAATTAAGATTAGTTAGTTAGTAGTATTTAACCCTTCTCATGGCATTTGGAGAAGGGTCCGGAAATTTGTCAAAAAATTGTCCTCAGAACATGCACTTTTGCACCCTCGGAGGGGGTTTTTTATAAATGGATGGATCGAGATTTATTTATGTTTGCATTTTAATGTCTGCTACTGATGTTGCACTTCTGTACTCTTAGTAGATGTTAGAAGTAAGTAGAGATAAATCGTTATTGCTTGAAGTTTGTGAGTGAAATCAGTCATAAATGGTACTTTTATCTCTTGATTAATTTCTGCTTATATTCTTAAAGTGATATACAGCTGAGTTGTTTATATGTTAATGTATGAATGTGTGGGTTACCATTTGGCACTTTTGTACGGTGGAGTCATTTATTTGTGTTTGACATATGAATAACTTATCATGCGATATTCTGTTCACAACTGTTCTGCCTAACTTCTTATGCAGAATGGTTTATCTTAATTGATTTATATTCTTATGATAGCTGAATGATCTTTATTACCAGTTATTGTATGAAATCTTTTTAGATCGCATGATGAAAGAATTCTACCCCGGGTTAGTATAGAGTAGATGTGTTGTTTTTGTTAGATTACAGTAGCATAGAGTCAGTTTAGAGTTTAGAATTAAATTAGCTTAAAATTACCTCTAGATTAGCATCATCAAAATCTACACACACACACATCCTTTAGATTGGGAATCTAGTCCCATTATCCCCAGTCGGACCCGCTACACCAAACGGGCAAGGAGCCGCCAACCAGGTTCCGGACCGGGTGGGTATCCCCCTTGTTGTTGACCCGATTTTAGGGCCCTCAACACATTCATAATGATAGCCCAAGGGTTTATGCGAGAAGCCATATAATTAATATATAACCCATCTTCATTTGATGTCAATGGCCTTCATTCATAATATCTTTTTCTTGAGTGTCTATATGAGTTGGAATGCTTATGATTATTATTAGTATCATGCTTTTGTCTTCTGCCCCTACTTTAATCACCATCACATACATCATCATATTTGTCATGCTCTGAATTGGTTCTTTTATGGTGTTTTATTTGATGAAGATTGTATGTTACAATAGTTGGTTCATGCCCATCCCTTCACATTTCATCAAGAAGTAGATTGATGACCTCAAATTTCCTCACACATCTCAGTATACCTATCATAGTTGTGTAGGAGTGCTCATCATGCATAAATCCTTCCTGTCATTTGGGTCATTTAAAGAAATTTAGGGCTAAGCTTGGATCCTGCAGTGATTTTAGATCTTGATTTTCTTGATAAACATTCAAGGTCACATTCAAATTAGCCAAAGATTCTATAGTAGTAGGATCCCAATACGTCTACCTCATAATCGTACACACCTACTCCGCTAAACTTCCATTTGAAGGAAGACATGCACACTGAGGTGCAATTCCATTTAATTTCTTACTTCCTCAGGCATTACTATTACTCATGCTTATTTTGCAACTTTCAAGTGGTCCAAAGTTGTTCACATGTGTGAAAAGCTTCCCAGGATGACTTTGTGCTATTACATTACTTGTATGGTGTTTGTTACTTTTTGAATCAATTTTACAACCTGTGCAATAGCAAGAAGATGAAGTTGGTTGGAAACAAATGGAAGTTTATATGATAGAAGTTCATTGCCTTGTTGTTCATTTCTTCTAGATAAATGTACAAGATCTATTTAGGAAACATGTCCATTGGTTGTAGAACAATATCCCCTGGAATTTATAAGATTTGAAGGATTTCGACTAAAGGACTAGTGTGCATGTCTGTTAACACCAGCTAAGAAGTCTGGTCTTAATTTGGTTGCATATTTCCTAGATTTGGGAAATGTAATATGCTCCTCATATACCATAGATGTCAGTCTCTGTGTTTCTAATGAATTGTTAGGTATTCCAATTACATTTCTTTTTTAAGCCTTTGCTTTATCCATAGAATATACTAAATCTCACTTGGATGAACAACTTTTTGATATAGGCTTCTGTTCAAAAGTACTAGAATTTGGGCTGGGACTATCCAATCTAACATTGTTGCTATATTACTTTTATTTACGAGAATCTCTTGACACAGTTGTTCAACTGCCTTAAGACCACCTCCACATGAATTATTAACAACTACAATTGAAAGAGAGATCCCCTACAATTGCCTTAAACCAACATTCAAATATCCCAAATGTTTCTTAATGGCTTGTACATCGCTTTCCATTTAAAAGATATGCATCTTTAGGGAGTCTAATCCTTGATACAACATTTTACTGCATTCTTGAATGTGGTCAAGTGACCCTTTTTTGTCATAGAACAATATTTTTCATTCATCCACTTCCTTTAATATTTTTCTTACATTTTCAATACCGGTAGGGAAATTCATATGAAGTGCCATGAGTCTTTTACCCATGTCCATGCTTCCATCCTTTGATTTGGGCTCACCATTATTGCAAAGATTAGTTCATGTGTGCATATTCATGTATGGACTTGAACAAATGATTTCAATAAACACCATGCTTGTTAATATGTATTCTATGAATGACAATATGGGGGATGCACACCTAGTCTTTGATAGAATATGCAATCTTGAACTTTTTATGGAATTCCATAATAATAGGGTTCGATAAAAAATGAATCCCCTAAAGAAGTTGTCAGACTAAAAGATATATTCAAAATATGGTAGTATAGAGGTTGCTTGAGACTTATTTGACAAAGTCCCTAAAATAAATGTGTGAATTCTATAGTCATTAAATATGCGCAGTATGGTTATTCAAATGAGAAAATCTTCCTTGTAATCGAATAAAATTAGAATATTTGGAACTAGATATAATAACCACAGTAAGTGTGCTCGTGTATGTTTTCATTCAGCAACTCTACAAAAAGGTATGTCAATCCATGAGTACTTGGTCTGGACTCACATGATGTTCTTTGTATTATGTTCTCTACATTCAATGATCAGAACGTCCTGTTGGGTGTTCATAGAAACCATTATTGAATTGCTTCATAAATCTAGAAAAAAAAATTGTCCTATTTTATAAACATTGATAGTTACTTGGATTATTTCTTGAGTTCTAGAAGTTATGGAAATGAAACCAATGAACTCTGTGATATGTACACCTCTAGACCTAGTACTTCTATCTGTAGTGGTTTTAGTAACATATCTAACATTGCATGAGGCATGCCATAGAAGTTTGTAGAAGATTTTCCTAATTCTGCAGTTTCTTGCTATGATTTGGATGATAGTGATAAAAGCATGTCTTTGCTGGGTAAAGATACATATGGTTTCTTGGATACCACCATTGAATTCCAAAATATCATGCCAACCAAGAGTGATGGTTTTGTATCACTACCAGAACTTCAAATTTTAAGGGGTTCTTTGAGCATTGACACAATTAGGAACTTAATTGTAACTTAGCTTGATATTATAGTGGAAGATATTGTAACTCAAAGACTAGTAATAGAGAATGCAATCACCATTAGGAAGGAATAGCTCAACACAAAACTTCTAGATTTTGTTATTCTTATTCATGAGAAAAATTTGGGATGGATCAAAAGCTAATAATTGTAGGTTATATTTGATCTGATAAAATTCCCTATTCTTAGCAAAAAAATGAGGCATGCATTGAATTTGTCAGTAAAAACAGTTGCAAAGATTGTGAGAGTTAGTTATTTTAGTAAGATTGTTCCTATTCATATTTTTTCTCTTTTCACCAAATAACTCCAGGTAAACACTCCACTTGTTACATGTCATTTTGTCGCCATGACACTTGATTGTTATAATGGATCTCTCGCCATCTATAAACATGTTCCATTCCACTCCCTTAGAATTCAAACAATAAAAAAAATGCTTGAAGAAGATGTGAATTTTGGTTAAAATGGTTTATGAATTGTTAAGTGTGACCTACGTGCTATTCCTAGTAAGTTTCTATGCATTTGCAATTTCTATCCTTAATAACTGCACAAAACTATACTCTGTCTTCCACTATAGACCATGCAAGTAAATCAAAGAAAAGTAAAAATAAAAAGTGAATTCTAGAAGCATTTTTGGTCAAATATATCCCAACTAAAAGCTTCTAGTTCTTATCTATTCGAGCTATACCTCTCAGATCATGGAGCTAATTCCCTTTCATCAAGGAACCCTAATCCCCCAAATTGAGGATATCATCCATCTCTTTTGGATCTGAAACTTCTTCCTCTTGGCCTATAAATTGACTAGAGGATAGAGGGATTAGGAGGTTCAGAAAAGATACACTTATGTTGTTGGATTTAGACTAAAAGGTTTATCAGATAAGGAGAGGTTTAGAGGCATTTGGGAGGAACCTAATGACAACAAGGCAAATGTTACATTGTATTATCTTACTGAAATAGTGAATGGTTTATGATTCTTTTGATATTCAGTAAGATAATCTCAATTTCTAATCTCCTTGATCATTAGATTAAGCTTGTTTGGATTGTTATGATTTCATATGACTTTTATCTCTTTTATGTTTATGATTGCAAGTCTTTTTGAGAATTTGGAAGCTTCATCAAGACAAAGTAGGGATCTTCATCAAGAATTTCACAAATAGATAAGAGGTTTATTCTCCTACTCTTATATTTACAATTGGAACAGAATTAGCTTAGGGAAATAATCATTCAATTGTGTATTTATTTCTATTTTCCTTTGGGATCTAAGGAGATCGCTATTTTCAACAAGAGGGATTTGTCCACCTAACAAATTGGGAACTCCACTAGGGAACATTACTGTTCTCTTCTCTTTTCTTGGCTTTGCTTTCCGATCTTCTTTGTCTAGATGGACCTGAGTGTTAGAAAATTTATGGTCTTTCAGATCCTTTCATTTGATTGTTTTCCTTTTTTATTTTTTATTGGACTTCCCATACCTGCGTAGTTTCTACTCATATATAGAGCGCATATCTGCACAAGTTTTTCATTAAGCAACTTGCACATGCGCACTAGTTTACACTGTTGCCTGCGCAGTTCCTAGAAATTTTTAAAAAATTAGGGTATCTCTTGTTGAGAATTTGAATTTTGGTTTCTGAAGGTGTCATCATATTTGTTTCATTTGTCCAATATATTTTTTTAACTTGTTTGAGTGATTTGTGAAGTCTTTTTGGGAATTGATCCCTTTTGCAAAATTGATTAGGGTTTTGTCTGGCTTGTTTGCTTACTGATAAAAAAGAGATAGGTTGTCTTTAAGATCATTGTATTCCTGTCTTTTTCTATCAAATATACTAGATCCATTATCAATCTTTCTTATTTGTGGTTAATTGTTTGTTTAAATTGCAAATTAGGGTTTCTCAGAAATTAGTGTTTTGTGAAGGATTGCTTTTAGTACTATATGATAAAAGGAAATAATTTATTTTTTGTTTTGAAATGTTTCACAAATACATCCTAACATCATTAGCTTAAAGCGTTCATTAGGGAAATTTCATTTTTTCAAACTCTTTCTTGATTTCTGTGTGTTTCAAATTCTGAGTGATAAATGATAAAAGACATTTTAGTTTTGTTTGGTCTTTTATGCAAATTTGAAATCTTAGTTTATTTCTGCATCTGGATTGCATTAAAGTGAACTTGGCTGTCTTATGAAAATAATTTTGGTGAAATTGTGAGTTTTTCATTTTGTTAAAACTAAATCAAAGAAACTCTTACTTTCCCTTAATTAGGATTTCATTGAACAATATATTACAAATTGCATGTTCGATTGCATTAAAATTTCGAGTCGAGTCATAATATCATAAGTTTCATTCTCATTACCTATTGAGTAAATAATAGCTTAATAACACAACATTAATTAAAATCAATTAGAATTTTATATTTTTAGGGATCTTACCACCTACAATAACTTAAGTGTAGGGATTTGGAATATAGAGGAAGTAAACTTTCAAAAGCTACAAATGAACAATAGAATATTTCGTTAGGGAGAGAAATCCAATTATTTCAATTTTTCTCTCGGAAGCTTTTCTTAAACATGAGTTAAGAACAAGATCATGTTAGATCTAGTGAAGTGATCGTACCCACTTCATTGGTTATGATAGAGAAATTTGCACATATTACAATGGTGTTGAAAGGTACTTGGGGTTACTTGAATGTAAACCTACAATTAACCATGTTGAGTAGCTTTCAAGGGGATTGAGCTTTGTTACTTTTCCCTTGCATGTACGTTTGATTTATGAATGTCCCCCTAGGTAAAATTGTTGTATTTGATAAACTTAGTGACTATAATCCTAGGGCTCTACCTAAGGTAACGATGGAGGGAAGGTCCTGTTGTACCTGGAACAGACGTTGGCTAGACTCACTTGGACTTTTTGGAGGGTAATCCTTGCTTGAGATGGCATAAGCGAAGTTACTTGCCTCAGACTACTTCATTAAGAACGTTGTCAGGGTAACTGGTTCCAAATGCTCATATCTATTAAAATTTTCACCTTGATCTCTACGACATTGGATTTCATCACCAACTAGTAATTATTGATCTTTGTGACAAGTCAATTTGTATGGTTTGAATTCCTAGATTTATTAGCGTGTGTTACTTTGTTTTTTTTACTTTTTAGAGGCTTTAGGTGTGATTGTGACATTGTGTGACTAATTAATTTTGAAAAATAAAAATATTTCATCGTGGCCAAATTACCGAGACAATCACATAGAATGAAGGTCAACCCCCTGAATATGTGCCAAATCATCTAGAAAATATTAAAACTGAAAAATCAAAGTCAAAAGGATCCGAGACTACATATGAACTTGAAACTTGTAACAAGAACTAAAGTAAATCAACCTGAAACATATACTATTCTAGAGCCTAAAGTAATGAAACCTGAATTTGATCAACCTCAAATGCTAGAATTACACTTAGAAGTAACCAACCCAAAAATTACTGAACTTATTCAAACATAATTAGATATTGGAGAGAGTTCGAATTCATAATTAACCAAACTAGATATTGAAGAACATGAGTCTAATGTCTCTGAACTCGGGTCACCTTCAGCTGCTTTAGCCCCTATTCCTCCACGTTCACCGTGAGGAAAAATTCTTATTACCGATAGTCTACCTCCTAGTCTTATTAGTATCAAAGAACTTACCTCTGACAAAGAGGAAGAATCGCCACATACACCATTTTCTACCGGTGATCAAGTAGATACTCCAAAACTTGTTTTTTCCACTTTTCAACATGACCCTTGGTATTTTACACCCTTGAACTTTTTAGGTCAAGGCCTTCCATGATACACTACTCCTTATTCTATTGTACCAGGCTTTGATATGTCTAGAATAACTTATGGGGAAATGTCATCAGATACTTCCATGTTTTTTACTTCTCTAGAATCACTTTTATATGGTGTCCCATCAGTCCCTCCTGGATATCACTCTCTTACAGGAACTTATTCAAGAGCCTCTCCTTCAAATAAACCTTCAACTATGTCAACTATTTTAACCAATTCTATTGTCCAAGGTAATCCTCAAGTTAACCGAACAAATGATTATTACCCACCTGGGAGGAAACCATCATATCCTCCTCCTAGGGGACAACCTTTAGTCGAATCTTTTCCTATGGTTGGAGGGAAACCTCCTCCCAGAAATTATCCAGGTTATGGTCAGATACCTCAAGCCAGTTTAGGTCAACCTATCGTATCACAACATGTTGTTGGTACTTCGTATCCTAGGATGAACAAAATCTATAATCCTTCATATAATCAACAACCAATACCAGTTGCTCCTCAAGTGCCAATTTATCAACCTGTTCAACCTGTTGGACAACCTGTTCAACCTGTTGGACAACCTGTTCAACCTGTTGGACAACCTGTTCAAGGTATTCCTATTCAGGTCCAACAACCTGTTTAGGATGATCCATCAACACCTATTCAGCAAATTCTCCAGCAAATTTTCCCAAGTACTCCACAAACTCTAGTTCAGTATGATGTGCCAACATCTGTTCAAAATCTAGTTTTGAGTTCACCATCAACTCCCATCCCAGGAGTATCACAAGTAACTATTCCAATTACTTCTCAAGTAACAATGCAACGAACTACTCAAACTATTCCTCAGATACATGTTTATCAAATTGTTCCTACAGTTCAGTCTATACCCCAAATACCTATGGTACTACCTAGTATACCATATGTGCAAACATTGTTCCAAGAACAGGCTTTTCAATGTTAACCTGTTGTGTTGTTAAAAAACCCCGCCATTTTTTAACATAATAGATAATATTCTATTAATAAATGGGAACCCTTAAAAATTCCTTCCAAAAAATAAATTTAACATTTAGACATTTTCTTGTTATTTTTATGGAATAAAGCAAGATATCAAGATGAAACCCTTTGAAAAGCTAGCAGATGCTTGCCTTTTCACATATCACATGATTAAGCGTGTCAAAAGCCCTATTAATGACCAAAACTCATGGAAAAGAAATAAAAAGGGATTACTGCGCTTAACCTTGAAACTATTAGACTTTTCATTTTGAACTAAGTCCCAAAAATGTTTCTTATTAAAGTAAGGCATGCATCGCATATCGCTACTTACAAAGAGAGCACCTACACAAAGTATCTTTAACCATGAGAAATGCGATATTGTAATGATGCATTCACCCTTATCACATCGCATTGGAAAACCTTAAGAAATATCTGAAAACTTATCAACCATGTGATATTGCGAAATGTAATGGGACCCCAGACCCGATTGCCAGTTATGTTATAAAAACACTCAAGTCCACTGCGCGATGAACAAAGGCTTTACAAAGAAAACCCTATCAAATAATATATGATTTGAAAACTAATAATGAACACCCCACATATCGCACTTCACATAAACCAAAGGAATGGGAAAGAAAGCACACACAAAATGTGATAATGTGATTTGCGATATTGAATTCACAAATCACAAAATCGCCATTTTCGCAGATAAGAAGCTCACCACCCTAATAAGTTTCTTTCCTGAATTAAGATGCAAAACATTAATTAGAAATAGAGATATAGATATGAAGCTATTAGTGGGGATTTAGTATGGGTTAATGGCATTTACATTTTAAAAGATGTTTGATGTGATACGATATCTTCTCACTTGCGTTTAATAAAAACTCATTTCTTGTCACCTTTTAAAAATCATATGAATCATTCATTCTTATGTTCATTTTTACTTGTGTCTATCTGATAGCTTTTGATTCGCTCCATTTTCAGGAACAATCCACGGCAAGAGTTGTTCTGAGAAATGGAAAAGAGGGGAAAGGCAACCACATCTAAAAAATCATAAATGATCCCTTTGTTCTCTGACACTACATGCAGTAAAGATGGAGGCACCTCAACATGGGAGGCCATGTATTATTTATTAGAAGAAGAGAAACCAAGACCTATGGTAACAAAGGCCACAGCCGATGGTCATATGTCCTCCAATGCCTCCTTCTTTGAAACAACATGCTCATTTTTTCACTGCAAAGCCGCGATGCCAAAGATAATTCCATATACATATATGGTTAAGTGAATAATTGATTAGGTGGACATCTCGGACAGAGAATTCAAGAATAGTAGGCAGGAGGTTATGGGATCCTTTTCTCCGGACAGTTTGCGACTTATGTACAATCTACCAGAGCCAAAGAATCTCTACAATAAACAGTTCCTTGAGAAATTTGCTAAGGATAATGAAGACCTAGTAGACGTCACATGAACCTGGACTTAAAACGAAGGAAAGATCAAAAAATATAAGATGGGTATCTATTCTACAACATCTATCTCTCCCCCTCATAGTTTAGCAACAACCATGCTATGTAGAATGTTCAGCAAGCACAATAGTACTAAATTTTCCCCACAATGGTTGCCATTAATAGATGCAGCCGTAAATGCAACAATAATGAATTGGGCCCAAATTTTGTCTGATAATTTGGCGAAATCCATAATGGAGTATAGGAGAAAGAAGAGTATCTCTTCTAGGGTTTACCCTCCATTTTTCATGAGTGCCTATATAATGGACGCTATTTGTTTGGTTCCAAATTTCCTATCATGGGATGGAAGTGAACTATCCAAGATCCGCTTCCTATCCATATATATCATAAAAGTATGTAAGAATCTTAGTTTCGCCCCCATTTTTACAGAATTTGTCAAGGATTTATGCTGCCCATTTATAAACAAGTGTAAAATAGGAATACCCCTAGATTTTATAGAGAATCTAAAGTAGATGTCATACATGTAGCTAAATGGTTTGGGGAGGATACATTTACATATATCAGAGTATTCAGGAGCATTGCTTCACCACGTGTCCTCCCATACTATGTCCTCGATAAGTTAATGGCTAGGGAGATAGCCTACCAAACAACAGGGGAAGGTGGGATGAGCAAAGGATTGAAGGAATAGAAAAATATCATTTGGTCTACATTTCTGTTACAATGTGGTGCGTTTGCACTACACGATTTTGGACATGCATGCAAGGAAGAAGATATTATGAAATCTCTCAAATTGGTTACATTCCCAAGAAGATAGTATGACCCAAATGGCACTGCTAAAGACTTCACTACTATGGTGAAAGTGAAATTATTCACCCATGAGGAAGATGCCTTCGATGACCTATTCCTACAAAAAGAGACATTTTCAGAAGTGATGCATATGGAATCACTACTTTTTTCCCGAGATGATCTTGAAGACTTTCATGAATATAGGAAAAAGAGTTTATTACAGGTCCCATTGGACCTGCTACAGATTGAACCAATAAGGGAGCCAACTCCCAGTGTAAGCTTAGATGAAAGCTCTAGAGAAAATTCTGAAGCAGAGTCCCAAGAAAAATCTACTCATGAGTCAGAGCGCTCACAGCTACAGTCTCAAAATGGGGGCAATAAAGTCAGAAAGTCTGAAAGGGATAAATCTAGAACCACAAAAAAAGAATTTGAACAAACGTTGGCAAAGAAACAGACTGAAGTTCCCTCTACTTCCCCTCAGTTGACGAAACCCCCAGTTGTTGATTTAGAAAATGAATGGGAGCATTTTAATAAGAAGCTCCATACAGAGGAATATACATCTGAGATGCAGACTCCATAGCACAAATCAACTCAAGAAATTACAACAGAGAAAACTGTAGGCACTTAGAATGTGGAGCTCATTCCTACCACCCCCACTTCTAAAATTATTTTGAGAATTGAGGAAATTCCCCATTTATATGTGTTTTATAGCCCTACCCATAAATTTGTCATCAGAAGGCAGAGGAAGAAAAGAAAGTTAGATGTTGCAGCGATTACCACTCCCGACAACAAACCAATGGACATTGTCTGGAAAGTTTCACCCATGGACCCATCTGAGAACCTTACAAGACTGTCTCAATTTGTGGGAGCCTATTCTATGGTAACTATTGATAAAGAAACTATTGATAAAGAGAAAAAGAACAAAAGATCTTGTTTTTGGAACAACAATTAGAGCAAGAAAAATCTAACCAACAAGCAGAGTTAAAAATAGCCAAACTACAGCAGGAGTTTGAATAGATGCAAATAAAGCATCAAGTCAGCCTAGCAGAAAAGGATGCATAGATTCAAGATATGATAGAGAAGCATAAAGATAGTCCTCAAATCGATCAGTTCGTAAAAGAAGCACTCAGCCTTAATGCCCAACTAATGCAACAAAAGGAAGTTATGTGCGAGAAATTATCGCAAATAAATCCTTATTACGAGATCAGTGATAAGCTAATAATCCAAGTCGTCGACATGAGGCTTGAGTATGATGAAGTCCATAAAAGTTTTTCTGAATTTACCACCTGGTAAGAATCAGAAGATGGGAGAAAGGCTAATTTTCCAAAACTAGAGGAATCTCATAAAGAAATTCTATTTGCAGATTGGGATTTTCGACTCAAACAAGAAGAAAGGGAAACAACAACAAACATCATCATTGAAGCCATTAATGAAAATCTACATGAAACCAACCTGGTTGCAGAATCTATACCAAGATTTCTCCCAAATGCCAATCAACTAGACCAACAATGGAGATAAGCAGCAAAGGAAAGGGAGGAGGTGACCAGACAAACGAGCAAGCTGAACTAGGAAGCATAATGTTGGGTTGTGTTATATTCTTTCCACGACTAGCCCACGTAGTTAACCGGGGGGTTAGAGGGGGGGCAGAGCCCCCCTTCATTGCGTCGATTGTGTAGCAGGGGGTTTGAGGTGTACTTGTAACCCCACTTTATGGGGTCTGAGGCAGCACCCTAGAAAATTTTGGTTTTGGACTCTATGTTAGGATGGGCGGACCCACCTATGGTTTTGTGCATGATTTTCACACATGTTTTTTGCACGTAATGGTTTTCGGTCCATGGTATTGGATGCTTTGGCATGTATAAATATGTATTATAACATTGAAAGGAACATAATGAAAAATCAAGCTGGTAGTCCCAGTTTTGGGATCCAGGGGAAAATCTCTATGTATATGTGTTTAAGTGTTATTCTCTCACATTCTTTATTTTTTCTGTTTTAGAATTGATATGTAGGTAATTTTTGTACGGGGTTAAAACCTACATTTGGTATCAAAGTTGTTTTGGCTTCAAGGGGACATCTTTGTTGCTGAGGGGTTTCGCTCAGGCCTGTGGTAGACCCTGTTCAATGGGAGATCTGCGAGATTGATTCTAGTGGTGAAAGAAGATGGCGAGCAGTGGAAAGATAAAGATCAAGAAATTTAATGGTTAGAGTTTTGAGTCATGGAAACTCAAGATGGAGGATCTGTTGATGGATAAAGATCAGTGGCTCGTGGTAGATCCAAGTACTAAACCAACGAGAGTGTCCGATGAAGAATGGAAGAAGTTGGATCAGAAGGCAAAGAGCACAATACAATTGTGTGTCTCAGATTTAGTATTGTTGAATGTATCAGGGGAAGCTACAATGAAGGCTTTGTGGGACAAGTTAGGGACTTTGTACCAATCTAAGTCTCTGGTGAATAAACTGTTCCTGCAGAAAAAGTTGTATAACCTAAGGATGAAAGATGGAGACTCGGTGACAGAGCATCTGAACACATTTAATACTGTGGTAAGTCAGTTAGCATCTGTTGATATTAAAATTTTAGATGAAGATAAGTGCATTAGTTTGTTGTTTTCTCTACAAGATTCGTGGGATAGTCTGGTTATTGTAATAGGTAGCAATGCAACTGCCTTGCAGTTTGATGAAATAGTCTCAACCTTGCTGATAGAGGAGATGAGATGGAAAAATATGGAGAGCCAGAATGGTGATGCCTTGTCTGTACAAGGACGGTCCTAGAACAGAAACAAAATTAAGTCATCGTTTGGGAGATCTAAATCTAGAGGGAATTCTAAATCTCTAGGAAAACCTATAAAGGTGGTGTGCTGGAAATGTGGAAAGGAAGGGCACTACAAAAGGGACTATAAATCTAAAGCTCCTGATAAAGGAAAGGGGTCTGATGATGCTCCTTCTACAGAGGTGAAAACCACCTCAGATGAAGGTGGGGATTTGTACTTGGCTTATTCAAGTACACATGTAGATCATGAGGCATGGTTGATTGACTCAGGTGCATCCTTTCACTTCACTCCCCATAGAGAGTGGTTTTGCGAGTATGAGAAATATGATGGTGATGATGTCTTCTTGGGGGATGATAGGAAGGCTAAAATCATTGGTTGTGGAAAAGTAAAGTTGAAGCTGCAAGGTTGAAGGGTTAGAACACTTTCGGGTGTTCTTCATACTCTTTCATTAGCCAAAAATTTGATTTCTATTAGCAAGCTGGATGATGCATGTCTAAAAACAATGTTCGAGAAGGATACCTGCAAGATGGTTCGGGGAGCACTGGTATTGATGCGGGGAGTTTGGATTGGAACTCTGTACAAGCTACAAGGTAGCATAGTTGTTGATGGGTGCAACAGTTCTGTGGTTCTTGAAAGTGGAGCATAAAATCTAGCGGTCTCTGGAGAGAAGACCATGCTGTGGCATCAAAGGCTTGGACATATTGGAGAGAAGGGCCTTCGAATGCTTCATGGTAAAGGTATGGTAGAAGGCTCTCTGGATTTTTATTTCTGTGAAAATTGTGTATATGGGAAGCAGAATCGGGTGAGTTTCCCCTTTGGTGGTAAGAGGGCGAAACATATATTAGAGCTTGTGCATAGTGATGTGTTTGGACTTGTGAAGGTTCCATCACTGGGTAAGTCTGTGTACTATGTATCATTTATAGATGACTTCTCAAGGAATACATGGATATATTTCCTTAAGAAGAAATCTGAAGTCTTTGATAGGTTTAAATAATTCAAGGCTCTAGTAGAAAACCAGACAGAGAAGAAGATAAAGGTGCTGAGGATAGATAATGGTGGAGAGTTTTGCATTTAGGGATCTGAAGAATTCTGTAAGAAGTGTGGTATAACACTGTAGAAGACTACTCCATATACGCCTCAATAAAATGGAGTTACAGAAAGAATGAAGAAGACATTGATGGAAAGGGCAAGAAGCATGCTCATTGGTGCCGGGTTAGGATAGGAATTATGGGCAGAGGCGGTGGAGATAGCAAGTTACCTGGTCAACAGATCACCTTCATCAGCATTGGAGGATAAGACTCCACAAGAGGTATGGATTGGTAATAAAACCTCTCTTTCACATCTGAGGGTATTTGGATGTGATGCATATGTACATGTTCCAAAGGAGAAACTAACCAAGCTGGATAGGAAATCTGAAAAGTGCATCTTTATTGGGTATAAGGATGGTTTAAAGGGTTATAAGCTTTGAAACCCAGTCACACGGAAGGTTGTGTACAATCGAAATGTGGTGTTCAAAGAGGTAAAAGATGTTATTAAACATGAAGTCCAACCAAAGGAACCTAAGAAGATAGATTTTGAGCTTAAGGAGGAAGAATCAGACACTACAACAGAGGAGGAATCAGAAGATGAAGAGCCATAAACTCCGGGTGTGAGAAGATTAGTTCAAGAAAGAAGGCAGCCAGAAAGGTATAGTCCATCTGCTTTCTGTTCAAATTTTTCTTTACCTATTACTGATGATGATCCCAGAACTGTGAAGGAAGTAGTAGATTCAGAGGATGGAAAACTCTGGAAAGAGGCCATGGTTGATGAAATGGCATCTTTGCACAAAAATGAGGCCTGGGATTTGGTGGAGTTTCTAGCTGGAAGGAAACCCATTGGTAGCAAATGGGTGTTCAAGAAGAAGACAAATGCAGAAGGAAAGGTGGAGAAATACAAAGCTCGGTTGGTAGCAAAAGGTTATTCCCAGGTGCCAGGAATTTATTTTGGTGATATTTTTTCTCCTGTTGCTAAGGTAACTTCTATTAGATTACTTTTATCTATTGCTACTGCTTTTGATTTTGAGGTAGAACAGATGGATGTGAAGACAACATTTATTCATGGGGATTTGGAAGAGGAAATATACATGAAGCAACCTGAAGGCTTTGCGGTGAAGGGTAAAAAAGAACTGGTATGCAAGTTAAAGAAGTCTATGTATGGGTTAAAACAGTCACCAAGGATGTGGTATCAGAAATTTGATACATTTATATGAGGACTTGGCTTCACCAGAAGAAAAGTAGATCACTGTGTATATTTTAAATTAATTGGTGACCGTGTTATTTATCTGGTCTTGTGTGTGGATGATATGTTTTTGGTTGGAAATGACAAAGAAATTATCCAGGATTTGAAGACCCAATTGTCTCCCAAATTCGACATGAAAGATCTTGGTGCTGCAAACTATATTTTGGGCATGGAAATTAAAAGAGATCGTCCAAAGAGGAAGCTCTGGTTAAACCAGAGGAAGTATGTCGAGACAATACTGCAAAGGTTTAATATGCAGGATAGTAAACTGGTGAAGGTTCCTATTCTTGTAGGTGTGAAGTTATCTATTGAATAGTGTCCCAAGACACAAGAAGAGGAAGAGGACATGTCCCGTGTTCCATATTCAAGTGCAGTCAATAGCCTGATGTATGAAATGGTTTATACTAGACCAGACATTGCACATGCAATGGGAGTATTGAGCAGGTTTATGTCAAAACCAAGGAAGGAGCTTTGGATAGCAGTGAAGCGGGTTTTCAGGTATTTACATGGCACTAGTGATTATGGTTTGTGCTACCAAGGAAGACCAAGATTGGACAAAGTGTTGGATATTCATGGCTTTGTTGATGCAGACTGGGTTGGAGATATGGATCAGAGAAGATCTACAAGTGGGTATGTGTTTAACCTATTTGGAGGTGCAGTCAGTTGGATGAGTAAGAAACAATCTGTAGTAGCACTATCAACTATAGAGGCAGAATACATGGCAGCCACTCATGCAAGCAAGGAAGCAATTTGGTTATAGAGATTGTGTTCAAGTATGGGTTTAGTACAGGGAGCTATAAGGATAGACTGTGATAGCCAAAGTGCAATTTTCTTGGCAAATAACCCTGCATATCATTCAAAGACAAAGCACATTGATTTTCAGTATCACTTTGTGAGGGATATGATAGAAGACAAAAAGGTTTTGCTGGTAAAGGTGGACACTTTGAAGAATACTGCAGATGCATTGACAAAATCTGTGAGCTCTAAGAAGTTCTCTTGGTGTAGAGAGGCACTGGGCATTTCAGGTTTGGAAAAATGACTAAGCTCTCTTGTGGCTCCCTGTGGAAGGAAAAAAACAAGTGGGAGAATGTTGGGTTGTGTTATATTCTTTCCACGACTAGCCCACGTAGTTAACTGGGGGGTTAGAGGGGGCGCAGAGCCCCCCTTCGTTGCGCCGATTGTGTAGAAGGGGGTTTGAGCCGTATCTGTAATCCCACTTTATGGGGTCCAGGGCAGTGCCCTGGAAAAATTTGGTTTTGGACTCTATGTTAGGATAGGCGGACCCACCTATGTTTTTGTGCATGATTTTTGCACATGTTTTTTGGACGCGATGTTTCGGTCCATGGTATTGGACGTGATGGTTTTCAGTCCATGGTATTGAATGCTTCGACATGTATAAATATGTATTATAACATTCAAAGGAACATAATGAAAATCAAGCTAGTAGTGCCAATTTTTGGATCCAGGGGACAATCTCTGTGTATATGTGTTTTATGTGTTATTCTCTTGCATTGTTTATTTTCTCTGTTTTAGAATTCATATGCAAGTAATTTCTGTACGAGGTTAAAACCTACACATAATGGCAATTCTTAGCCAAACCATACAACCAGTGGATGACCTTGTGATGCCTAACTACCTCCACACAAAAAATGGTGCCAGCATTGACAGATGCTATATTTACTGGACAGTTGAAATTTGTGATCGGCCACATGACATAGGTCAAAATAATGACAGATATCTATGATCTTAAGGATCAAATGAAAAGGAGTTAGTCACTTTTTTTAATTTTTATTTTAGTTTTATTTAGCATACTTTGAGGAAGGTCTTTTAAACCTCCTCATCTATTTTTGTAATAATCTATTTAAGGACCTATAATTTTAGTATTTAAACCCCTCTCATGCATTTAGAGAGGGGAGGGATCTAGAAATTTTATCAGAAACATTCTTCAAAACATGAACTTCTGTACCTTTGAGGAGGTTCTGGTGGAATGAATGGAACAAGATCTATTTTATTTTATATCTAGCATGTTCTACTAAAATTGCACTTTTTCACTCTTAGATGATGTTGGATTGATTCAAATTAGGTTGATATTGCTAAAACACATGAGCATAACTTATCTTATATGGTACTTTTATCTTGTGATTTTGTTTTATTTATGTATCAGGTAATAACTTTTCTTTAATCATTTTATGTATGAAAGTTTTAATTTCGGTTAGCATTATTGCAGTTTTATATGGTGTTGGCTTTAATTTTCTGTTGAATATATGAACGATTCTACATGCAATATATCTTTCACAATCATTTTGGCTAACTATTTATGCAAAACAATTATTGTTAAATGATTTCACTTCTTATTCTAGTTGAATGATCTTTATTACCAATATCTATAGGACATTATTGTAGATTGCATACTTTATTTTATTCTCGGGTATAGTTATAGTTTACTAGTGTTCAAACTAGGATATATGCATGTGTTCAAATAGTTTAGATTAGATTACACTTAGCTTAATCATCCCCCCGTTACATCATATATCACCCCATCAACACTATCAAAATCTCTTTTGGGAAACTAATCCCATTATCCCTAATCAGAGCCACTACACCAAACAGAAAAGGAGTTGCCAACCAAGGTCCGGACCGAGTGGTTTTCCCCCATGTTGTAGCAAGGATTTTCAAGGCTTCAACATTTTGGTGCTAAAAGGAGGGCCTAACTATGAATGGCAAGTAAATTTAAACCAATAGACCATTCTAAGAGTAAAACTCCCTCACCCTCACCTCCAACTTCTCGATCGCATTCCAAATCTCTGAATCCTAAGCGAGAAGTTGTAAACACACCCTTAGAACCCACTATTGAAATTCCACAGAAGCCATATCATTCTTCTTCTATAGAAACCCCTGAAGTCCAATCTCTGATTCATAAGTTACAGGGGATTTCGATATCTCAAGAAGAATCTAAGTTATCCCAAGATAGCGTTACTTCTCAGTTTCCCTCATCTCAAAGATTGACTAGAGCACAGAGTGAAAATTTTGGGATCCCTCCATTTGAATTCCCTCTACCAAGCCGTAAGAGGGCTAAGAAGACACCATCTAAATCCCATAGTGAGATTGTCTCATCATCGCCTCAATCATGCTCATTCATTTCATCCATCTCATCACAAGGTCAATCACCCACCTCACAACTCTAGATCATGATTTACATAGGTACTGGAGCACAAGCCTCCTTTACCCAATCACCTTCAACCACTGGAACATCTTCCTCTACACAGATACCAACAATGGATCAATACCCTCAAAGGCCATGGAAAAATCCAGGAGCTATACGGATGGCAGGGCCTTTACACCAATTTCTAGCCCATCCCAAAAAGTGGCTACCAAAGTTCAACCCTGATAATGGCCTACCAGTTGAGGAACACATAAACAATTTTATGTTGTCCATTAACCTAAATGAAGTAGTATAAGAAGATGTAGTTGTAATATTATTCCCTTATACCTTACAAGGATTAGCAGGATCATGGTACTTTTCATTACCATTAGGTTCTATTAATAGTTGGGATGCCTTTCAAGAGCAGTTCCTAACCAAATTTGGAGATGACAGATCCATGGCTACCTTTCTCAACGATCTCTCCAATTTGAAAGCTGAACCTAAAGAACTGATCAAAGACTTCAATTTTCGTTTCAACAAGTTATTGAATAAAATACCAACCACATCCAAGCCCAGCGATGAAGTCCAAAATGAATGGTACATTTCCACCCTCCCTTCAAACACATCTATTTTCGTCGATAGGGCTACCAAACCAACTTTGGTAGAAAACATGAAAGAAGCAATAGTTATAGAAAAACAAATTCTAGCCTTAGATAAGAAAAATTCTTTAGAAGAATGAAAATCCAAGAAAGTGACTTTTAGGGATGAGTCAAAGAAAAAAGCACTTAAAGATCCTTTTGATCATGAAGGTTTACAAAATGTCCTCAAAACCATGTCTAATGAAATGGTTGATATCAAGAAACAAGTGGCAGAGACTTCATAAAAAAAATCTTTCAGACCATATAAAATGAATCCCTCCATTGATCCTAAGCCTCCAAGCACTATATCAAATGCTGAATCAGATATGGAGGATGATGAAGTCTCAACAACTGAAGAACAAACAGATGATGAAGAAGTGGTTGAATTACAAGGAATGTGGGACTTTATCCTTCGCAATGAAGATACATAAGAAGCACTACCTGTTGCAACCCGGAGTAGAAACCCTGTTGATTCACCTCAAACAAATCCAAAGCAGAAGGTATCAACTCCGGCTCCTAAGGAAAAAACAATAGGTAATAAGTCTTCATCCAAATCTACCCAAACCTCTCCTTTTCAATCAAATTCTTCACCTCCAGCTAAGACCTCGATAGTATCTGATGAAATGGAATACAACATTGTGGATGATATGAAAAAGATTAGGGAAAAATTACCTTTCATGAGCTTAGCAAGTTTAAACATCAACATAAGCTGCTACTCAAAGAACTCAAAGCAGTCCCTACTTCACCTCTTCCTACTGTTGTAGTCTCACAAGCTGCCCATGAAATGGGAAGGCCCCCTAGTACTTTACTAGATAGAATCAATCCTATTGATATTTCTCTAATCGGAGGAAGATCTAAATCCGATACTCCATTTTTGTTGACTTTTAAAATTTTCAACAAAAATCTACACAACTATTTAGTTGAATATAGAGCTTCATCCAATATTTTACCAAGAACGGTTTGCGTGAAATTGAATGTTTAGCCCCAAAAATATGTTGTGCACATTGTACAGTTAGAAAAATCCCAAGTCGAAGTTATAGGGGAACTTAATCAAGTTACCATTAGACTTTCATCGAACCCTAAAGTGTGTCTAGTCATTGACATCCTTGTAGCTAATATTCCCGAGTTCTGCAGCTTAATCCTTAGTAGAGGTTGGTCAGAGAAGATCCATGGTTATTTTACGACTGACTGGTCTCACATGTGGCTTCCCTATAATGGAAAGCCAAATCAAATAAGGTTTGATCGTGAAAAACATCAAAAGTATATTGTTGCAGAATTAGAAGGAGAGAATGAACCAGTCATGTATAGCAACAATATCATTGGAAACTACTCATTCGAATCATTTCTAGGAAATTTCAATGCAAATACTTCACCTTTCTTGGAAAATTCTATTGTATCGCAAGTTGAAAACTTTTCTCAAACAGATACTTCTAATTGTATAAATTTTATAGATAAACCTGTAGTTAGCTCTTTATTTTGGAAATTATTTTTTGACGGATCTAAATCCAACGATGGAGCAAGAGTAGGATGCATATTAGTTAGCCCAGAAGGAGAAAAAACTATGTTAGCATGCAGACTTGAATTTGATTGCACAAACAACACTGTTGAATATGAAGTGTTAGTTCAAGGCATGTATAAAGCCATTGGCCTTAATATCAAACACCTACAAGTGTTTGGGGATTTAGAAATTGTGATAAAATAGGTAAGAAATACTATACACTATTTTTTTGGACATTTGAAACATTATCAATCGTTAGTCCAAGACCTTACTTCTCACTTTACAAAGTTTAATATTTCCCCTATCCCAAGACTCCAAAATGCAAGTGCCGATATTTTGGCTAATGTGGCCTCCAAGCTCATTCCACCAAGAGATTACAATCCCAATCACTTTTTTATTGAATTTATTTTAGGTCTACTATTCCCAACAATGTTACCAATTTGCGTGTCTTTAGTAACAATCTAGATATCATAATATTTTTGACATCAGAAGATTCTTTTGATGACCAGATAATTGATGAAGATCAACATGACGGCCAGCTTAAGAAAGATGCAACAATGAATGTTATACCCAAGTCTGTTGTTAAGCTGGAAGATTTACATGACCTTAAGAAGAGATTCAAAAGACCGACCAAATCAAAACTTCAAAGTTCAACTCTGAGGTTTGAATTGGTTAATCTTGGAACTGGCCTTAAACCTCAAAATATCAATCTAGGCCCTGGTCTTACATCAGATGAAAAATCAGCCTTCATACATTTGTTGAAGAAATATAAGAATGTTTTTGCTTGGAACTATGAAGATCTTAAAACATATGACACTTCTATAATTCAACATACCATCCCCATGACATTTGATGAAAAACTTGTACAGTGGAAATTAAGAAAGATTCATCCCAATTTAGAAAATTAGATTAAATCTGAATTAAATAAACTACTCAAAGCCAAGATTATTTTCCTGGTCAGACATTCTAGGTGGGTCTCCAACCTTGTCCCAATCAGGAAAAAGAATGGTGATATTCGAATATGTATAGACTTCTACAATATCAATAAAGGTTGTCAAAAGGACAACTTTTCGTTGCCTCCTATGGAACAGATATTGCAATCAGTTGCAGGCTCAAAACTAATGTCTTTCCTGGATGGATTTTCAGGTTATAATCAGATTCTAGTACATCTAGATGACCAGCTAAAGACTACATTTAGAACCAAATGGGGGAACTACACTTATCAAAATATGCCATTTGGACTAATCAATGCTGGTGCAACATATCAAAGAGCCATGGACATAGATTGCAAAGGTTTGGTAAATAAATCAGTGGTAATCTATTTAGATGACATAATTGTATACTCCAAAAAGTGTAGTAATCATCTGAGAGATTTAAAACAAATCTTTGAACATTGCCAGAGGTACAGAATTTCTCTTAATCCCAAGAAATATTTCTTTGCATTAAGTGAAGGAAAACTCCTTGGCTCATTGTATCCAAAGAAGGGATTCACATTGACTCTAATAGAATAAGAGAAATTTTTGAAATTCCTTTACCTCATAACAAAAATTCTATGCAATATTTCCTAGGACAGATAAATTTTGTCAAAAGATTTGTCCCTGACTTTTCACGAATTTTTTTACCTCTTCAATCCATGATTAAGAAAAAATATATTTTTAAATGGGGACACATAAAGCATGAAGCCTTTGATTTGATTAAACAAGTGATCATAAATGATCCCTCTTTGGCAACTCCGAATTTTTCTAATCATTTCATTTTATATACTCTTTCTTCCGAGAAATCATATGCAACTATATTAACACAGGTCAATGATGATAAAGCCAAAGCACCAATTTCTTTCTTTAGCTCCAATTTACAGGGGGATGAATTGAACTATTTAGATGTTGAAAAACAAGCCTTTGTTGTTTTCAAATCCATAAAGCATTTCAGACCCTTCCTCCTCAAAACCCACACAAAGGTAGTAGTACCATTCTCAGCAGTGAGAAATATATTATTACAAAGGGATGTAGGTGAGAAGAGGGAAAATTGGTTAATGACACTGCAAGAATATGACATTGAAATCAGACAAGCTAAAATTGTAAAAGGCAAAGGTTTTTGTAGAATGTTAGTAGGAGCATTCAACTCATCAGCGCTACAAGATTCAGGTGACGATATACAAGTATACGAGGTAAGACTTAATGACACTGAATCCAGATATGCTGATATCATCTTTTATTTAAAAAATGGGTATGCCCCTCCACAACTAAGTTACCAAAGGAAAAGGGCTTTGAGGCTAAAAGCTAGACAATACCAAATCATCAATAATGTGTTATTTAGAATAAATTATGATTATGTTTTGCTTATATGTCTTGAAAAATATGAGGCAGAAAAGGTTTTGCAGGAACTCCATGTTGGACTAGCTGGTGGACATTTTGGAGGGGATACAACTGCACATAAAATCCTACACGCTGACTATTATTGGCCAACCTTATTCAAGGATGCACACAGTTATGTAAGGAAATGTAAAGTTTGTCAAGCAGCTGCTGGCAGACAGAGGAAATCTGCATTACCATTGCAACTAGTCAACATTGAACATCCATTTGAATAATGGGGACTGGACATAATAGGTGAGATCATTCCTCACTCCTCTAATCAACATATATACATTCTTACAGCAACTGATTACTTCACAAAATGGGTGGAAGCAATTTCGCTTAAGGTAGCCAATTCTGAAAACATCATTGAATTCATCGATCAGTTTATTATTACCAGATTTGGTCTGCCATCTGCCCTTATGTTTGCTAATGCATCTTATTTTTCAGGAAAGTGGAACATATAGGCCTGTCAACCTTTTTATTACAACATTTATCAGGCAAGAGAGAATCTCTACCTGTTAATGGGCAGATCCTTAAGAAATAATTTTCGTAGAAGATCACCTCTTCTATTCCTTGTATATTATTGTCTTTACATTTTAGGAAAAATAAAAGTTGAGTAGCATTTACTTTTGGCTTTACAAATAATAGTCTCTTTTATATTTTGACTTTTCGCTCATATAAGTAAATATGGTTAAGAAGATTGCATTTGAAACATGGGTTAAGTTTTATTGCTCTGAAATTTATTTTTCTTTACCGAAATTGTTTGTCTTTTGCTAAACCTCAACTTTATAAATAAACCTTTGCTCTACCATCAGTCAAGAAAAGTATCTCCAACAAAGCAAAAGTCTCTTTATAAAAAATCATCTTTAACTCTACAACTGTCATTTAGAAACTCTTAAAGACTCAATGATTCTCCCCATCTAGTAATCTTTCATCCTTGGAGTGTAATTCTAAAATATTCTTAAACTTAAAGGATAATAGGTCTCATCAAGAGCTGGCTTACCATGATCATAGGGAAATGACTAGCTGACATTACCAATATTGCATATCAAAAGGGGGTAATGGCTTGAGATTGCATCAATCAAAAGACAAGGGATCTCATCAAGAGCCAGCTTGTTCAACTAAGTTACAACTAGTGAATGGCATTGTCAACTTTGGTCACCAAACCAAGACAATGGCCTTTAAGGAGTAAAATGAAAATTTTAAAGAAAAGAGAATTGTTTAGAAAAACAAGTATATAAACCTGAACTTATCTTTAAGGATTGCATTCTTATCTAGATGGGATACTGAATCATTGCTGGTTAAAAGGTAACCCTGCGAGGCTATGGATGCCTGCTGGCAGCAGAGGCTCTACCTATGACAACTGAGTACACCTAAAAGCTTATTTGTGAGAGTCCCCCTGTTTTTATCTTTAAAACCAAGTAATGACTGATGTAGACAAAGAAACTTTCATATTGAAAAGAATGATCAAAAGAATGGTAATTAGGTAGATGTTGTTTTTATGATTCATAGTAATGTTACTTATCTTATATTTCGTGTATCTTTATTTTTCTAAACTATCTTTATTTTGGAAGTTTTTAGAAATTTCAAAAAACTATCAGAGATAATTGGTTCATCCAGCGAATCGCCAATTGTTGTGTTGTTCCCCCATTTTTTAACATAATAGCTAATATTCTATTAATAAATGGGGACCCTTAAAAATTCCTTCCAAAAAATAAATTTAACATTTAGACATTTTCTTGTTATTTATTTGGAATAAAACAAGATATCAAGATGAAACCCTTTGAAAAGCTAGCAGATGCTTTCCTTTTCGCATATCGCATGATCAAGTGTGTCAAAAGCCCTGTTAATGACAAAAACTCTCAAAAAAGCAATCAAAAGGGATTACTGCACTTAACCTTGAAACTATTAGACTTTTCATTTTGAACTAATTCCTAAAAATGTTTCTCATTAAAGTAAGGCCCGCATCACATATTACTACTTACAAAGAGAGCACCTTCAAAAATTATCTTTAACCATGTGAAATGCAATATTGAGATGATGTGTTCACCCTTATCATATCACATTGGAAACCCTTGAGAAAGATCCGAAAACGTATCAACCTTGCAATATTGTGAAATGTGATGGGACCCCGGATCCAATTGCCAATTATGTTTTAAAAACACTCAAGTCCTTTGTGCGACAAAGAAAGGCTTTACAAAGAAAACCCTATCAAATAGGCTATGCTTCGAAAGCTAATAAAGAATGCCCAACATATCGCATTTCACAGAAACCAAAGGAATGGGAAAGAAAGCGCACACACGAAATGCGATAATGCGGTCTGCGATATTGCATCACAAATCACAAAATCGGATTTTTCGCAGATAAGAAGCTCACCACCCTAATAAGTTTCTTTCCTAAATTACAATGCAAAACATTAATCAGCAATAAATTTATGGACAGGAAGCCATTAATGGGCATTTAGTATGGGTTAATGGCATTTACGTTTGAAAAGTTGTTCGACGTGATATGATATCTTCTCACTTGCATTTAATAAAAACTCTTTTCTTGTCACCTTTTCAAAATCATCTATATCATTCATTATTATGTTCATTTTTACTTGTGTCTATCCAATAGCTTTTTCTTTGCTCCATTTTTAGGAACAATCCACAGCAAGAGTTGTTCGGAGCAATAGCAAGTAGGGGAAAGGCAACCACATCTAAAAAATCAGAAATGATCCCTCTGTTCTCTGACACTACATGAAGTAAAGACAGAGGAACCTCAACATGGGAGGCCATGTATGATTTATTAGAGGAAGAGAATCCAAGACCTCTAGTAATAAAGGCCTCAGTCGATGGTCATATTTCCTCTAACGCCTCATTCTTTGAAACAGCATGCTCATTTCTACACCTCATGGCCTCGAGGCCAAAGATAATTCCATATACAGATATGGTTAAGTGGATAATCGATTAGGTGGATGTCTCAGACATAGAATTCAAGTATAACATGTAGGAGGTTATGGGATCCTTTTCGCTGGATAGTCTGCGGCTTATGTACAATCTACCAGAGCTACATAATCTCTACAATAAATAGTTCCTCGAGAAATTTGCTAAGGAGAATGAAGACCCAGCAGACGTCACATGAACCTGGACTAAAAACGAAGGCAAGATCAAAAAGGATAAGACGGGTATGTATTCTACAGTTGCCCCCATAGTTTAGTAGTAGCCATGGTATGTAGAATGTTCGGCAAGCCTAATAGTACTAAATTTTCCCCAGAATGGTTGCCATTAATAGATGCAGCCGTAAATACAACAATAATGAATGGGACTCAATTTTTTTTGATAATTTGGCGAAGCCATAATGGAGTATAGGAGGAAGAGGAGTATCCCTTCAAGGGTTTACCCTCCATTTTTCATGAGTTCCTATATAATGGATGCGATCTGTTTTGGTTCAAAATTTCCTATCATGGGATGGAAGTGAACTGTCCAAGACTCGCTTCCTATCCATATATATCATAAGAGTATGTGGGAATCTCATTTTCATCCCCATTTTTACATAATTTTTCAAGGAGTTATGCTGGTTATTCATAAATAGGTCTACAACAGGAATGCCCCTAGATTTTCTAGAGAAGTTGAAGTAGATATCCTACCTGTAGCCAGATGGTTTGGGGAGGAGACATTTACATATATCAGAGTATTCAGGAGCATTGCTTCACCGCATGTCCTCCCATACTATGTCCTTGATAAGTTAATGGATAGGGAGATAGCTTACCAAATAGCAAGGGAAGGTGGGTTGAGCAAAGGATTGAAGGAACATAAAAAGGCCATTTGGCCTACATTTTCGTTACAATGTGGTGCGTTTGCACTACACGATTTTGGACATGCATGCAAGGAAGCAGAGATTATGAAATCTCTGAAAATACAACAGCAAGCCAGCCTAGCAAAAAAGGATGAAAAAATTCAAGCTATGACAAATAAGCATAAAGACAATCTAAAAATCGATCAGTTCGTAAAATAAGCACTCAACCTTAACGCCCAACTAATGCAACAAAAGGAAGCTTTGTGCCAGAAATCTTGCAAATAAATCCTTATTGTGAGATCAGCGATAAGCTAATAAGCCAAGTTGTCGACATGAGGCTTGAGTATGACAAAGTCCATAAAAGGATTTCTGACTTTACCACCTGGCAAGAATCAGAAGATGGGAGAAAGGTTGATTTGCCAAAACTGGAGGAATCGCATAAATAAATTCTATTTGCAGACTGGGATTTTCAGCTCAAACAAGAAGAAAGGGCAACAACGATTGTGGAAGTAGCAACAAATAGAATCATTGAAGACATTAACGAAAATCTACATGGCGCCAACCTAGTTGCAGAATCTATATCAGGATTTCTACCAAACGCCAATCAACTAGAGCAGCAATGGAGACAAGCAGCAAAGGAAAGGGAGGAGGTGATCAAACAAACGAGCAAGCTAAACTAGGAAGCATACTAGAAATTCTTAGTCAAACCATACAACCAATGGATGACCTTGTGATGGATAACTATCTCCACACAAAAAATGGTGCCAACACTGACAGATGCTATATTTACTGGACAGTTGAAATCTGCGATTAGCCAACTGACATAGCTCAAACCAATGACAGATATATGTGATCTTAAGGATCAAATGAAAAGGAGTTAGTCACTTTGTTTTATTTTTATTTTAGTTTTATTTAGCATAATCTGAGGAAGTTCGTTTAAACCTCCTCAGCTATTTTTGTAATAATCTATTTTAGGACCTATAGTTTTATTATTTAAACCCCTCTCATGCATTTAGAGAGGGGTCTAGAAATTTTATCAGGAACATTCTTCAAAACATGCACTTCTGTACCTTTGAGGATGTTCTGGAGGAATGAATGGAACAAGATCTATTTTCTTTAATATTTGTCATGTTCTACTAAAATTGCACTTTTTCACTCTTAGATGATGTTGGATCGATTCGAATTAGGTCAATATTGCTGAAACACATGAGCAGAACTTATCATGTATGGTACTTTTATCGTGTGATTCTGTTTTATTTATGTATCAGACAATCAATTTTATTTAATCATTTTATGTATGAATGTTTGAATTTTGGTTAGCATTATTGCACTTTTGTATGGTGTTGGCTTTAATTTTCTGCTGAATATATGAATGATTCTATATGCGATATATCTTTCACAATCGTTTTGGCTAACTATTTATCCAAAATGATTATTGTTAAACAATTTCACTTATTATTGTAGTTAAATGATCTTTGTTACCAATTTCTATAGGACATTATTATAGATCACATACTTTATTTTATTCCTCGGCATAGTTATAGTTTACTAGTGTTTAAACTAGGATATATGCATGTATTCAAATAGTTTAGATTAGATTACACTTAGCTTAATCATCCCCCCATTACATCATATATCACCCCATCAACACTATGAAAATATATTTTGGGAAATTTTTCCCATTATCCCCAGTCGGAGCCACTACACCAAACAGAAAAGGGGCTACCAACCAAGGTTTGGACCAGGTGGTTTTCCCCCATGTTGTAGCAATGATTTTCGAGGCTTCAACATAACCCCAGAGTCAATTTTTTCAAGGCCAACCTTTTCAAAAGCAATTCTTCTAAGGTCAACCTTTGCAGAGTCAACCCTTTTAGGAATAGTTTATCCAAGGTCAAATGGGTCACATTCCTCCTTTCTAGATTCAACTGTACCCTGATCATACTTTTCATGTTCCCATTCAACCACAATTAGGTTTGGCTCATCCTATATATCTAGGTGGTATGCAAATTTCAGCTGCTCAAGCTATTCCAGTATATTCTAGGTATCCTCCTCTAGGAACAAGACTCATCCCTTCAGGTTATCAATACCCCCAACAGGACCCTAACCATCACTTACCATTTATTGCAACTTCAGATTTATAGATCTATCTCGGTTAACAAATGATCCCATTTTCTATATACCATTTTGGCCGGCAATCCATACTAAGTTTCCCAATAACATTATGAAATTCAAAGGTAAACCAGGAGAGGATCCATCTAATCATTTCATGACTTATCATCTTTGGTTCACCTCGAACTCATTATTTGATGATTCCATTAGGTTATGGCTTTTCCAATGAACCTTAACTAGTTCAACAACCAAGTGGTATGTTGAATTATCACGAGCTTCTTTCAATACTTTCAATGTCGTAGCCACTTCTTTCTTGACACATTTTCAACTACCCATCTGATACAATAATGGTACTGAACTTTTAACTTCTCTGAAATAGTCAAAATCCACTTATATCTTAGATCATATTCATGAATGGAGACAAAGACAGCAATTAGATAAAGTTTATATCCCATACCAGATCTTAGTCGAATGGTTTATAAAATCACTTCTTTTTTTTTCAGTAAATACTAAAGATGTTTCCAAGGGTGGTGTTGTAACTGAAGAGTAAGTTATCGCTTGTTCCCGGTACTTAGATCTTGTTTATACTCAATCTAGAACTTTGTATGAAAAAATTATAGATCTGCCTCGTCTAGGTCAAACCAACCTAACCATTACAGGATCACACACTGTTGATCCTGTGATTGGTTATGTTAGCTAAAAATATAAGCCTAAAAATAAAAATTCTAAGAAGACTCAGATTTTGGCTTTACTAGAGTCACCCGAAGAATATCCTTCTCCTAAAATTACTTCTGAAATAAAGCTCGTAGATTCATCTATTGGAAAAACAAGAAATCCAAAAGTAAAAATAAAGGAAAAGGAAAAACAAAAGAAAACATTGTCCCTAAGGAGAAATCAAACAAGAAATAACCATATGATGAAAAGAAAAAACCTCGCTATCCTTGTTTAATTTGTGTTGAATATCATTACACCAAGGAGTGCCCTCATTGCACTGAATTTTCTAAATTCATTTAGGGTTCACCTACTCCCGTTGTTTTGAAGGATCCATTTCCTTCTCAAGATAGTAAGATGGTTTCTAATAACCCATCTTCCACTTCCACATCGGAGAACATCATGATGATGTCTTCACCAGTTATGGTATCTACGAGATCTAAAGACTATGGATCAAAAAGTCCTAGTTTGAATGGAAATGATCCCAGTTTAGTTGATCAAGCTTCTACATCTGCTCCTCCTATTTCTAAACCTTTACACATAGAAAAACCCAATCTTATTATGGTGATTTGACCACCTCCTAAAGGTGTTCTTTGAAAGCCAACTTTTAATCCTGATGTTAGAGCTCCTCAAAATTACAACATTGTTAAAGATTTGGCTATGTCACCTTCAACAATGTCGGCTCTCGAAGTGCTTCAAACTTGTCCTGCACAAAGGAAATTACTATTATAGTCTATAGGAGAAGTAGATCCCTAGGACTCTAATCTAATTATTTTTTATCTCAAAAATCATGTACCACAACTCCCACATCAAATAGTAGTCTAATTACCTCTTTTTGTCAAATCTAGGCAAGTTTTTCAAACAATAATTGACGAAGGAGCATCTACATGCATTATGTCTATTTCTTGTTGGAAAGATTTAGTTTATCCAACGATCAATCAGTCTCCCACGACTTTGAAAGCCTTTGATGGAAGAGGTTTTAGACCTTATGGAATTTTGAATGACCTACCTGTAGAAATAGAGGGTAAAACAGGTGCGATTTAGGTTGAGGACGTCGATGCTCAACTTGATTATAAACTTTTACTTAGCCAAATTTGCACTTATGCCATGTCTGCAATTGTCTCTTTGTTTTTTCGAATGATCATGTTTCCTCATAAAGGAAAAATTGTGAAAGTAGACCATCTATCATATTACACTTCAGACCTTAACTCTCCTAGTAGCGTTCCTTTTGCTAGAAAATTGATTATTCCGTATGAAAATGTTGGTGTTGGTATTCTTAAAGACTCATCTCTTATGGGGACTTTCGTGTTCCCTCCACCAAATTTTCCTCATAATGTTTGCTAGGCTAATATGATTACCTCAAGCACTTTTGAGTATTTCGATCCTTGGAAAGTGCCTTTAGAGTCAAAATTAACCTTATACGACAATGAGATGCCTCTTGGTCCTTTGAATTGGCTTATGAGGTAGTTCAATCACTTTCCAACCCATCACCATCTAAAAATGATTAAGTGAATATGATCATTGATGATTATTCTCATTTTTCACATTTAGAACCAATATTGATACTTGATCCTTTTAATAAAGAGTTTATAATTGATGAAGGCATTCTGGAGGTAATGATTTTAGATGAAATTCCTTGGGACGATTACCGTCATCACTCATCTTTCTTACCCTGCCTTGATAAAGTCAAGAATATTTTTTTGTCTATGTTTTAACCTGAGTTTGTGAAAAATCTCGAATGCCTGATGTCTATTCTTCATTTCGAATTTGAAAATAATTTAGAAAACATATCAACAACTCTGTCAATAAATATCTAAGTGAAACCAGGAATTACTGAAAATATTCATATATGAGCTTCTTGTTCTTTAGAAGAAATTCAAACGTATAAAGCCCTATTCCAATAATTCTGCAACACCTTTTCCTGGTACTATGAATAAATGCCAGGAATCAATCCTAGTATTGAAGTGCATGAAATTAAGACTTATCGAGATGCCAAACATGTTAGACAAAGATTGCATCCGTTGCATCCACGAAATACTATTGCTATAAAAGCTTAAGTTGAAAAAATATTAAAAGCAGGATTTATTTACCCCGTTCCTTTGACTAATTGGGTATCAAATATTGTACCAGTTAATAAAAAATGAGGAACCATATGAGTATGCGTTAATTACAGGGACATTAATAAGGCTTGTCGAAAATACAATTACCCAACCCCGTAAATTGACCAAATTGTTGAAGATTGTGCCAGAAACGAGATTTTCTCTTTCATGGATCGATTTTCTAGTTGCAATCAAATAAACATACTCCCCCTTGATTAGCATGAGACCACATTCATCTGCCCATGGGGAACTTTTTCATATCGTAAGTTCTCGTTTGGTTTGAATAATGTTGACACAACTTTTCAAAGAGCGATGTCTTATGCATTTCACGATATCAAACATATTGTCCAACCCTGCCTAGATGACCTACCAACTCACTTGCGGAAACAACAGGATCATCCATCGCATTTGAAAGCAATTTTGATTAGATGTAGGCACTACAATATTAGTTTGAATCTGCATAAATTTATTTTTTGCATACATTCCAGTCGACTTGTAGGATTTTTTATTTTGAAAGAAGGCATCCGCATCGATCCTCATAAGGTAGAAGAAATTATAAACTTGTCTACTCCTTCTAGTCTTCGTCAACTCTAGAGTTTTCAGGGGAAAGAATTTTTTTTGCGTAGATTCATATATAACTATGCCAAACTAACCTAGGGTTTTACCCAACTTTTGAAAAAGGGAATTCCTTTTATTTGGGATGAGCTTGCTGAAAAATATTTTGATGCATTAAAATATGCGTTGACCCATGCAACGTTATTGCATCCACCTGATTATCACCAGGATTACTTTTTATACTTCGTTGCGTTAGATGCCACCATTGGCATGGTATTGGTACATGAAAATGAGTCTAATAGTGAACAAGTAATCTATCACCTGAGTCAAAATCTCACTAAAACTAAGATCAAGTATGCACATGTGTTGAAACTAGCATTGGCAGTCGTTCAAGATGTTCAACATTTTTGTCACTAAATACTTTTGTGAAAAACAACTGTTATTTTAGATTGCAACCCTATGATGTATACTCTTACCAAAAAATTTATAGGGGCAAGTACTATAAATGGATAGTTATTTTAGAGGAATTTTATTTTGAATTCAAAAGATATAAATTAAATAAATCTTTAGTTTTCACTGAATTATTGTGTGACTTTCCCTATTCTGACATAGAAATAGTGGTAAAATATTCTCTAGCTGATCAATCTCTCTTTTTAATCAGTATGCTTGATCTTTGGTATGGAGATATTATCACATATCTTCAAACCCAAACTTTTAGGCATGAGTTATATCGAACTGATCATCATCGCATCCACTACCATTCCCAAAAATATAACATTGTTGGTGACACTCTTTATCGTCACGGTATTAACTCTATCTTTCGAAGATGATTAACTCTTCAAGAGGCTGAAAAGTCATTAAATGATATCCATTCTGGAGCATTTAGCGTTCATATTTCTGGGTATGCCACTTCCCAAAAGATATTGCGTGTTGGTTATTTTTGGTCATCCATGTTTAAATATTGTATAATTGTTGCTCGAAAATTCCATAACTTCTAGGTTTGTGATCGCAAGATGCGAGCACCCCCAGCTCCACTTCACCCTATTATAGTTGTTGGTCCTTTTTCAAAATGGGGCATATATTTTGTCACGTGTAACCCTCACTTGGCCGAGGGGCATGGGTATATTATCCTTGTAGTTGATTATTTTACGAAATGGGCCAAGGAGATGCCTACTTACAAGGACGATGGTGAAACTACAAATTTTTTTATCTTCAATCATGTGATTGCTCAATTCTGTGTCTCATGAGCCATTTTTATGGACCATGGTATCTATTTTCACAACTTTATGATGACTAAACTATCGGTACGGCTCGGCCTATGCCATGATAGCTCTACCCCTTACTATCCACAAGGAAATGGTCAAGTCAAATCTATTAACAAACATGATTAAACAAATAGTTGGCATTCATAAATGAAACTGGCATACTCTGCTTTTCTTAGCCTTGTGGGAATACCATACTACTGCAAAAACATCTACATGTTTCACTCCCTTCCAACGTGTTTATGGGTTGGAGGCAGTTTTACCAATTGAATGTGAAATTCCATCTTTGAAACTAGCTAATGAGTTATTATCAGTTACCTTTGCAGAGGAAGAGAATTTTTTTCATTTAGCACATTTGGATGAAATTCGCTATGAGGCCACATTGGCTAGCGAGGCTCATAAAAAATGAGTCAAAGCTCAATTTGATCAAAATGTAAATATTCGTTCTTATACAGAAGGTGACCTAGTCTTGGTCTATGATCAAGAACATGACAAATTAGGTGTAGGTAAATTCGAGCCTATGTGGCATGGCCCTTAGATTGTAAAACGTGTATTAGTTAAGGGAGCCTATGAGTTGGTTGATTATGATGGTGTGTCTTTGTGAAGCCCAGAAATGGCCTTTACCTAAAGAGATATTATGCATAAAATATTTCGTGGATATTTGTACATTATTTGTATTATAATTTTATAAGTGTGTGTGGTAGTTTAGCATTTTTTTACAATCCACTACTACTTATCTTTCTTATCTTGTTTTACACTTGATTTTCAGATGGCTACATTCCCTCAAACTTGCATTGGCTTTGCTAATGGCACTAGCCATAGTACTCAGAGTTTGTCTTCCACAACTTGGGTTATCTATTAACCCAATGATGAATTAGTTTCTATTCATGGGATATGCCTTAGTAAAACAACAAACAACATATCAGAATATAGTGCAATCATTGAACTATTATCTGATGCCATCTCATTTGGCATTCGACATTTGATTTTTAGGTTAGATTCACAACTCGTAGTATTACATTTAAACAATGTCTACATAGTAAGAAGTTCATCAATGTTAAGAATGTTTTTAAGGGTCCGTCTATTGGAAAGGTAGTTTTATTACATTGAATATCAACACATACGAAGAAATTTAAACAAATTAAGTGATGCATTAGCCAACCATGTGTTAAATAAACATTTGAAACATTTTTAAGTAGAAACAATATTCATCCACATATTGAACAAAATAAACTAAAATCAAAAGTAGTAGTTTTTCATTAGCTAAATTTTGTAGAGAGTGTTATACAAAAATATATCATGCAAGGAAATAAGGCCCCGTGGCCTTTATTATCCAAACATGCTAATACAAAAATCAAAATGTATCCCTAGAAGACTATGCAACTAAGCATGATGATGATTATGATAGCAGACTATAGCATGAGCAACCTGACATAACAATCGCCTGAGCGATCCTAGAACTCCAACCACATGCCTTTGGTGTCAGAGAGGCAAAGTATTGGTCCCAATATTTGGGATATCAATATTCAACCTCTCCAGGTTGTGCTCTAGCTCATCCAATACCTCTGCTACCTCTGGGTTGGGTGTTGCAACTTCTATAGGCTGGTCATCCCGCCTATCAAAATATCGTAGCCATGCTAGTCAAACTGGGCTGACATATGCAGATGCATTTCGAATAATTATCTTTGAAAGACAAAAAACACACAAAAATTAAAAATTTAGAGAAAAACATAAAAATGAGATATTTTTACCTAGGTCACCCCACTGTGTCCCCGCTGGAAGAGGGATATCTGGGTCACCTTTATAATCCATCCCCGCATAAGGGAAGTCTTCAATTAAGATGATCTGCTAACTTAGCCAAACAAAAAACTCAGGAGCATATATCACCACTAGATCATCACCTCCATGATGAGCCATAATTGAAACTCGCCTAAGCATCTATGGATCTCGACGCCATCCTATATCCACCAAAATATGTTGTGGCCTCAGGAGTGGAATCCTCTCTAGAGAAAAATAAATCATAATGGCACCATAACCGAAGTTCTTCAGTCTACCATTGTTTTCTCTGGTTAGTTGTCCTTTCATGTTAACAATCACTTCCTCACACAAGTTAAATACTGTGGATTCCTAGCATTCCATGACAGTCTGCATCTGGGCCTTTGTGGCCAAGTGAAGGGATGCACTACCACATAGTTTGATAAATGTGAAAGATATGGTCCTCAAGGGAATATTCCCAATAGCTTCAATATGTATCCTATCTTCCTTGAGTAGAGAATTCCCACAGAATCGTCGGTAATATCCTGAAGTAGTATCTCCACCTGACCTTTTCCCAAATAAAGAAATATCAATACCTCTATGGGAGAGCCCAGTCAAAAAGTATATATCATCGGCATCAATGGTGACATGATGATCCCCAATCATAAATCACTGATCCTAGACATCCCAGGTTCTCACCAACCATGTCATGAGCTCTATTTGAGCTTTTATTCCTGGAATAATCCAATACTTGTAGAGGTTGCAATTTTTCAAAGCCTGCAAAGTGGTTGGATCATCCAAAGCTGCTGAATATTGGGATTCATGATATCTCTCCCTCCATTCCATGTTTGAATGGTTAAATTATCCTGAAAAAAACATTTAGAAGGAGTTAGAACAATCTTTGAAACAAGTTGTGAATTTTTTCGGGCATAATTTATGTGTTTTCAAAACCCTTGGCGCTTATGCGACCATTACTTGGTAAACAAGGTGCAGTTGCACGGATACTAGAGAGAGCTTTTGCATAGGCCGCATTCCTAAATATGAAAGAAATTACCAACCTGTGCGGATCCGATGACAAGTTCCCGCGCAGGGTTGAGGGAACATTTTTTAACATAGAACTCCCCCAAAAAATCAAAATGAACACCTAAAATTGAAATGTAAACAGATGAAAATGGAGATATCAAAGAGATATCTTACTTGGAGGAAACATTTCTTGATTTCATCCATTGGTTTTCTTAGAATCGGCCTCGAAATTTTGGTGGTAAAAAACCCTCTCAAATCGATAAAAAAACAAATGGCAAAATAAAGTTACTTTTTGAACATTTATAGGTTTTTGGGTGATTATAATATTATTTTTATGTTTGGGACCTGTTAAAAGTAGATTTTTTTATTGTGTTTTAACCTAATGTTGATCAATTATGATAATTTATTGAGTTTAGTGTGCAGAATAGGTTACAACATTTAAAAATGGATCATTTTGACTGTGAGAAGATTTTTGTTACTTTTCATGCTCTTAAAAATCATGAAAAAGAGAAAATATAGAGTCCTCTTTTAAGCCCTTTTCAGACTCTTAAAACATGAAAATATTTCCAAGCACTTGATTGTTTGAACTCGTAAAAGTAAATGAGCAACCCTCCACTTAGTATAAGTTTACCCCTATTACAGACTGAATTGGACTATTTAAGAAAAATGTATACGTTGACTTATTATGGTCAATAGAGTTCTCTCCTACATTATTTTATCCTTTTTCGGGCTTGAGGGACTAAATTTATGAAAAAGAACATGGCAAAGTTTACTTATGTTTTTCTCCTAACTCCCTAAAAACTGAAAAACACCGAGCTTTACTTTCTCCGAGCTTGTTAAAATTTTACGGTAAAAGAATTAAATGAGTTTTATTTTCGTGTCTTTTGAAACTCTTTAAACATGAAAATGACATCGAGTTATCCCTTTATTGGACTCATTAAAAATAAAACAATATAGGACTCATTAAGCATAACGAGACCGAACCACTCCTTCTTAGGGTTCGTTAAAAATACTTCAGAGGACTCATCTGAAGGATGAGCTTATAGGACAAGCATATGTTATCCTCCTCAAGCTTGTAAAAAATAAAGAGGTACTTTCTAGTAATGGTGGGGGGGAATTGGGAAAAGGTATTCATTTTACATTCATTATAAAGTCAGTATGGTGCTCTTGAACATGGCATCCATTTGTCTTACATTTAATCAAACCCCATTGAAAGTCTTTAGCTGGTTTTGAGTATTATCATTGACTCAAATGTTGCCAAGTCAATTTTTGTGTTTCTATATGTTCAAGAATGTTCAACCTCAGTTCATATTCCTTTGAAAATTTTAGCCTTCAGTTGCGTAGTCCATCCCTGAGTTAGTCATTGCAACTATTATTTGAAACTTGACATTGTGTTTCATGTCATAGGCCTTCCTGCGACGGGTTTCTTCCTATCAACTTCAGCTCATTATCTAGTAAGTTGATATATAAACATGCGGTACCTTGAAGCCTATGAGTGTTCGACTTTAGATCGAATTTTCACACTCTATAGATTTTACTGAGAGTACCTAGAGAGCCATTGTCATTATTGGTGGTTTCTCTCGCGCTTGTTAATAGTTCACATCATTGACCGGTAATCAAGTGGTTTCTATGATGTTTGACTTCGAGACATTCACTTGCATGGCTAGATTCGTACTACAGATCGAGAGATGGAGATCAATACCCCGGATCTAGTTTCATCAATCCAGGATGCGAGGATTTATATATTCATGATTATGTAGACAATTTCATAACTGATGGTTGTGTCCATATTGTGTCTACTATGGATATGATTCTTGAGTTTTTTTGTACTTATTCATTGAGTTAGTTTTACTCTAAGTATGGGAATGCCTACCTTAGTGATGATTATATATTGCATTGTAATCCTTGAATGTTTCTTGCAGGTTTCCAACCATTGTCTCTGATCCAATCTTTGGCATGATAAAGCACTTCAATCTTTAAAAACTTATTTTTCAGACTTCGCACTTTAGGGGGCAATCTGTTACACGCCATTTTGTCACCATGACACTTGACCTTGAAAATGGATCTCTCGCCATCCATAACATGTTCCATTACACTCCCTTAGAATTCAAACAATAAAAAACCCTTGAAGAATATGTGAATTTTGGGTAAAATAGCTTTATGAATTGTTAAGTGTGACTTGTGTGCTTTTCCTAGTAAGTTTCCATGCATTTGCAGTTTCTATCCCTGATAACCACGCAGAAATGCACTCTCAAAGAAAGGTAGAAATAAAAAAGTGAATTCTAGAAGAATTGTTGGTCAAATATATCCCAACTGAAAGCTTCCCGGTCATATCTATTTGAGCCATACCCCTCGGATCATGGAGCTAATTCCCTTTCATTGTAGAAAAACATATAGATTCACAAGCTCATGTAATCTACTAAAACAAAAGACAAGAATCTAGTTCTACTCTTTACAACGGAAGCCTATAAACATCGAGAAAACAATAATAAATAGAGGAAGAGAATCAAAGGCACATAACACAATAAATATCTGGGGAAAGCCACAACTCAAAACCCCACTACTATATTGTATTAATCTAGAAAATCAATATGAAATTACAATGCTTCTTCTCTCTAGAACAATCCCAGCACTCAACAAATTCAATCTCCAACTCATAAGCAAGCTCAAGGAAAAAGCGTATCCTCTTCCCAAGCTCTCCAAGTCTCTATTCCAATGTGTAATTCCTATGAAAGATAGCTTGTATTTAAAGTGAAATAAAGCCTCTAAAAATAGCACAATCCCTCAAGGATCAGTTCCTGATTGCATGCACTGTCAGTGCAACTTAGAAAAATCTAAAACAAATATTACACTGTCCCTACACTATAGTCTCAACTGGGTCTTTCTCATGATCAACATGCATGAGTTTTTGATAATGGAATCTTCAGTTAACTAGAGTAGCACTAATTAGGTGACTAGTGTCCCAACTGACTGTTTACTCACTATTAGTTCCTGAAACTGATTGGAAATAATTTAACTGGACTTAACTCAATAAATTGAGTTAATTAATTACAACTCATTCATAACTCATCCTGAACTCCTATAAGTTAGGGAGAACATATACATGTCTTCTAAAAGACTTCCAATTTAAATTTCTTAAATTAATTAAGTTAATTAAACTTAATTAATTATTTTCAAATTGCTATGAGAAAATAATTCTATTTTAATTCACATTTTAATTCAAGGACAAATTAAACTAGAATTTCTTGTTGTCATTTCTCAACACTCCCTCTCAACAAGAAAGGGATTATCCACTACCCCGATCCTGTCTTTGTGAAACTCAAATTTACATCTTGGCAATGCCTTTGTCAAGATGTCAGCATCTTGCTGCTCCGTGGGAATGTAATCTAACAACATGATCCACCTCAATACACAATCTCTGAGATGATTATATCAGATATCAATATGCTTGGACCGACCATGAAAGACTGGATTTTCAGAGAGTTTGATACAACTTTGATTGTCACAATAAATCACTATCGGATCCATCTGTTGACCAAACAAACAAACCAGGATCTTCCTCATCTAGATAGCCTCAATGCTACTTGACTTTCAGCGATGTACTCTGCCTCTATCGAACTAAGTGCAACCGATCTTTGTTTCCTTCTGTACCAAGAAACTGCAGTTGAACCAATAGTAAAGATCCCTCCTGATGTGCTCTTCCTGTCAGATGGACTCTCCACCCAATCTGTATCGATGAAGCCTTGAAGCTTCACTCCCTCTGTCTGTCTGTACCACAACCCAAACTGAGTAGTGCCTCTGAGGTATCTCAATACATGCTTTGCCACCTTTCAATATAGCTTGGTAGGCCTAACCATCGCTTGACTAAGCTAGTTAATTACATAACACATATATGGTCTGTGTTCACCAAATACATGAGTGAACCCATAAGCTTCACTACTTCTCCTGAAGTAGCATCCTCCTTCCTTCAATTACTAGCTAGAGGATTCTCCATGGGTTTATTTCTCTCCATGCAGAATCTCCTGAGTATCTCATTGGCATACTTGCCTTGAGAAACAAACAACTCCCCATCTCCCTCCCATACCTCCATGCCAAGAAAGTAATGCATAAGCTCCATGTCCTTCATCTAAAACTCTCTTGCAAGGTCCTCCTTGCAAGATTTGATGAGCTTCTGATCACATGTCAATATAAGATCATCTACATAAAGTACAATGATCAAAATCTTACCTTCCACCACTATGTGATACAAGTTCACATCTTCTTCACTCTTCGTGAAGCCCAACCCAGTGAAGTAGCTATCTATCCTGGTGTACCAAGCACGGGGTGCTTGATTCAACCCATACAACGCTCTCTTGCGTCAACACACATGTGACTCACGGTCTAAGGTTTAAAATACTTTGGGTTTCTCTATGTACAACTCTTCCTCAATCATGACATTGAAGAAGGCGATCTTCACATCCATCTGATGGACACTCCAACCCATTTATGTAGATAGTGCCAAAATAGATCTAATAGATGAGTACCTTGAAACAAGAGAAAAGGTCTCATCATAGTCAATCCCCTCTACTTGTGAAATGCCATGGGCCACAAATCTGGTCTTATCCTTCTCAACACTACCATCTGCAGCTTGATTTACCTTGTAAAGCCAAAGGGAGCTCACAACTAACTTGTCCTTTGGTCCCGAGACCACAAACCAAACATTATTTCGAACTATGGAGTCATACGCCTCCACCATCGCATCAACCCAAACTGGCTGCTGCACTGCTTCCTGAAAGGAAGATGGCTCTATCACAACACATGCACCCATAAGTTCCATGTATCTATTGTACCTCTCTAGTGACCTCCTCTTTCTACACTGAGAAGAGGGTGCTCCCACATTCTCTCGTGCATCATCCAACAATCTGTCAGCCTCTCTAGTGTGATTTCTTCCCTCTTTGGAAGACTCTCCCTGAGTGGATGTCTCCACTCCCGGAACCTCTGCATGTGGCTTCTCCACATCAATCTTAGGCTCCTCAACCTTAGGAACTAAAAGTTCATCCTCTTTATGTAGCTCAAGCTCCCTCTCAAGTGATACTCGCATGGCCTTCTCCTCATCAAACTTGACATCCCTATGAACCACTGTCATTCGACTAGTTTGCATGTACACCCGATAGTTTTGGGGAGTATCAGTGTACCCCACAAATATCCCCAACTCCGTTGTTGGCTCAAGCTTCTTCCGTGCATCTTTTATCACGTGGCAATAAACCAATGACCCATAAATCCTAAAGTGACTAACATCTGGCCTCTTACCGGAATAAGCTTCCTCTGGTGTTTTACTCTCAAGTATCCGATGTGGGCTACATTTCTGAACATAAACCACTGTGTTTCATGCCTCAACCCACAAGTGTAGTGGTAAACCCTGATCATGCAACATCGCCCTTGCTGCCCCTACAATGCTCCTGTTCTTCCTCTTAGCAACACCATTCTGTTGAGGGTTATGAGGTGTCGTCATCTCTCATTTAATCCATTCCGCTGCACAGCTTTAACCCTCTGTAGAGCTTTAACCCTCTTGCCTGATTCTTTCTCGACTAATGCTTTGAATTCACAAAACTTTGTGAATGTCTCATCCTTTTTCTGCATGAAAAATATCCAACATTTACGAGAATAGTCATCTACAAATATAACATAATACCTGTGTTTGGAGGTGGATATTGTTGAGAATGGTCCACACACATCTGAATGGACTTTCTCCAAAATAGACTCTGCTCGTCTGTTTCTATCTCCAAAGGAAGGCTTGGTGTATTTTCCCAAAGTACAATCCTTGCATGTATCAAATTTCTCAAGCGTAACCTTGGGAATACCAGTAGATATTTGCTACAATATCTTCAAAGCCCCATGATGCAAGTGGCCCAATCGCCTGTGCCACAACTCGCCGATGTCTCAGCTCAACATCTTTTCCACTTTTGAACTCAAAGCAGCACAATCCTCTACCTCTATCTTATAGAGATTCTGAACTCGAATCCCTATCTTGTTTACTTGACCCATGCCTATGTGTCGAAGGAACAACTTTCCTTTCGAAAATATTACATCATAGCCTCTATCCTCAAGCATGGCAAAGGATACCATGTTCTTTGTCAGTCCAGGCACATGCATAACATTCTTGAAGGTGAGTGGAGCTGCATGCTCCCTCTAAAAAGTAATAGTTCCCACATCAGTAACACTATACTTACCATCATCACCCATCTCGATATGCATCTTGAGATCTTTCTCCTCTAGTTCACTAAATAACTCTTTGTCGCCAGTCAATGTGGAAAGAATCTCCATTTTCTAAGTACTAGACACTTCCCCTCATTGAAGACACCATGCATGCAATGAGGGAAAAGTCCAATCAAATTAGGAGGCCAAAGCCTCACCTGTTGCTCCTCCTGAGGACTTCTCCTTAGAATTCTTCAATGAACAATTTGTAGCAAAGTGACCCATCTTGTGACAATGAAAGCATTTAAATTTCGTCATGTCCTTCTTCTTACCTCCATGATAAGAATATGATTTGCAATGAGAAATTTTACCTTTCCTATTCCTTGAATTAATTGCTAAGGCACGGTTCTCTTCATCATCAGTCTTTGATGAAGATCCATCCCTAGTGTTCCTCCTAATCCCATCCTGCATCAAATCTGACCACAGTCATTCCCAATTTGGCAGCTTCTCCTGACCATTGACAAAGTTATGCCAATTGTTTGGGAGTCCAAGAAGAGCAAGGCTCACCATATCCTCCTCAGCAACTGTGATTCCAACACTTCCAAGTTCATATGGACATTGAGTGAACATGGTCAAGTAATTTGGAATCGTCTCGCCTTTCTCCATCTTGATTTTATGAATTTTATCATTTAGTGCCAACTTCCTTTGATCACTACTATTTTGATACAAGTCCGTCAATGTTTTCCACATAGCATGTGGAGTTTCCTTGCCATGATGACTCGAGACAATGTGGTCTCGAACTCCCTCAAGGATTATCTGCCTTGCCTTCGTCACATACTTCTTCCATTCGGCCAAGTTTTGTGCATGCATAGTTGCTAGCTTGGGGACTTCTTGATCAATGAATTCCTTCAAGCCATTATCTTCTAGCATAGCCTCCATCCTATCCCTCCAGGCTATAAAATTCGAGTTTCCTTCCAAGGCATACTCAAGCCTCAACCCATGGAGAACCATTTTCTTATCCTGAAGTATGTATGCAAATTCGATTTTCACCTATAACCCAGAAACTCAAAACTTTGAAATCTCCTCTAGTGAGTTGATTTTAAATCAGCGATATCTCCCTCATCCGAACTCTGATTCCACTGATTTTGTTTTTGAATTTGGGTAACATTTCCCATGGAATCCAAATCAGCAATTTGTTTCTGAAATTTTTGCACAAAAATTCTCAGAACATCTCTGCAAACTCTTGGCCCAAAAAACAATATTGCTTTGATACCATGTAGAAAATCCTATAGATTCACAAGCTCATGTAATCTACTAAAACAAGAGACAAGAATCTACTTCTACTCTTTACAGTGGAATCCCATAAACATCGAGAAAACAATAATCAATAGAGGAAGAGAATCAAGGCACATAACACAATAAATATCCGGGGAAAGCCATAGCTCAAACCCCACTACTATATTGTATTAATCCGCAAAATCAAGATGAAATTACAATGCTTGTTCTCTCTAGAACAATCCTAGCACTCAGAAAATTCAATCTCCAATTCATAAGCAAGCTCAAGGCCAAATCTTAGCCTCTTCACAAGCTCTCCAAATGTTTGTTGCAATGTGTAATTCCTATGAAGGATAGCTTCTATTTAAAGGGAAATAAAGGCTCTAAAAATAATGCAATCCCTCAAGGATCAGTTTGTGGTTGCATGCACTATCAGTGCAACTCAGAAAAATCTAAAAGAAATAGTACACTATCCTTGCAATCTAGTCTCAACTACTAGAATCTTCAATTAACTAGAGTAGCACAAATTAGGTCACTAGTGTCCCAACTGACTGTTTACTCACTATTAGTTCCTAAAACTATTTGGAACTAATTTAACTGGACTTAACTCAATAAATTGAGTTAACTAATTACAACTCATTCATAACTCATCCTGAACTCCTATAAGTTAGGGAGAACATATACATGTCTTCTAAAAGACTTCAAATTCGAATTTCCTAAATTAATTAATTTAATTAAACTTAATTAATTATTTTCAAATTGCTATGAGAAAATAATTCTATTTTAATTCACAGTTTAATTCGAGGACAAATTAAACTGGAATTTCTTGTTGCCATTTCTTAGCATTCATCAAGGAACCGTAATCCCCCAATTAGAGGATCGCATCCTTCTCTTATGGATCTGAAACTTCTTCCTCTTGGCCTATAAATTGACTAGAGGATATAGGGATTATGAGGTCCAAAAAAGATACACTTATACTATTAAATTTAGATTGAAAGGTTTATCAGTTAAGGAGAGGTTTAGAGGCATTTTTGAGGAACCTCATGACATCAAGGCAAAGGTTGTAAGGTTATTCTTTATCCTTGAATTAATACAAATTAATCATTTTCCCCATTTTATTATCTTATTGAAATAATGAATAGTTTATGTTTCTTTTGATATTCAGTAAGATAATCTCAATTTCTAATCTCCTTGATCATTAGATTAAGCTTGTTTGAATTGTTATCATTGCATATTCCTTTGATCTCTTTTATGTTTGTGATTGCAGGTTTTTTTTAGCATTTTGAAGCTTCATTGAGAGAAAGAAAGGATATTTATCAAGCATTTCACAAATAGGTAAGAGGCTTATTGTCCTACTCTTGTATTTACAATTGGAACGGAATTAGCTTAGGGAAAGAGTCATTTAATTATCAGTTTTTTTCTAGTTTCCTTTAGGATCTAGGGACATCACTCTTGTCAGCAAGAGGGATTTATCAACCCAGCACCATTTCATAAAAATTCTATGGCTTCCTCATCACAAGAAGATTCCAAAAGGGGTTATTGTAACTCTGAAGTCATACAACTTCCAATTAAATTATGTGAAAAGAAGATTGGATAGTATTGTTTTATTCATTTGAATTCAAGGTAAAACTCATCCAAATTGCAAAAACATATAGGAGATATCAATTTGTTATAAACACAACATCTTCAACTCCCTCTGCTATATGTTGTGAAATTTTTCATTTAGCTAGACAACCTTTTATTTTATTGAAGAGGGTTTTGATAACCTCTAAAGGAAGATTTGTCTTGTCCAATTGTAAGCTATACAATGCTTGCTTCATTTGTTTGACGATATGGTTGATGGCCCTCACTGTTACAGTGTAGATTTCTAATCTTTCAACAAATTTTGAGAGTGTGATCTAGAAATTTTAATAAGGGGATTTTGGCTATACTCTTCATGATTAATCTTCCAGGTATTACAATATGATTGATAATTTAGAAGAAAAATGTCAAGGCTTATTGTTCAGATGGTATCAACTAAAGAAAGTTAACTTGGATTAGAATCTAGCTTTAATCTGTCATTCCTTGTCATAACATAAATGATTGGTCTCATATATTCTCCACTTGATCAATTATAGATCTACATTTCGCCCATGTGGCTTATAAATTTGGAAGGGATGAGGATTTCTGTTATGTTAAATTAAACTAACTCAACAAGAAATTTTCTAAACCGATCCTTAAATGTCAACAAAAAATCCCATGTGTACATTCTATCTTCCAGGCCTCTTGCCTTTGGTATAACCATTTTCTTTGCATCAAAAGATACCATGGCATATTCTTCTATCACTATATTTTTCATGGGAAATTTAGCTACATCTTCTGAGTCATTAGTTTTTTTTCACCTTCCTTCTCAGATTCATTGAAAACATTAACAATGAGAAAAAATACAATAGATGAATTTGGATAACTTACATCTTTCTTCTTTTCTTCTAGTGCCTTGTATGCATTATACAAATCACCAGTTGAACTAGAAGAATCAACTTTGGCTAGACGTTCCTTCCTCTTCTTCCTGCTATGAGCCCTTTTGATTCCTGCACCAATGGAGGTTGTGGATGCAACCCAATGATTGCTAACATGAAAGGTACTTTCATTATTTTCAATAGTATCATGGACTATATTCATAGCCTTGTCCCTCAAATTAACATTACATTTTTTTTGCAAAACCATATAATACTTACTTAACTTTAAATTCACTAGAAAAAGAGGTTCTCCGCAAATGCTACTAGATTCAAAAGGTAGCTCCATATCATGTGCAACTTCTTTGAGTTAATAAGAGTCACCTTTTCTAAATCTTGCAACAATTGTAGATGTATCTTTGTTCTCCTTTCTAATGACCTCATTGTGTGTTAATTCTTCATCGAAAGATGGAAAAGACATCTCTTGAACACTTACGTATGATTTCAAGTATTTTTTTCATGTGGTTCATCAAAATTCGTGCTTAACTTAGCAACAAAAGAATAACTCCACACCTTTTATTTCCCCAACCATTGATAAGTTTTGAAATTTGATTCACAAATTCCCAAATCACTAACAATGCCATTGTATTATTTATGATCCACATCAAATAAAGATATATTTTTTGAATATGATTTAGAGTTATAAATATCTTTGGTTTGAGTTTCATACTGATGGAAATCCTAATTCTTTATTACAAGAGCGTCATTTCCAACATATAAGTGTTTCACAGAAAAAATTACCCCCACTAGAGATTTTAGTTGTGCTTTGTATCTTGAAATTTCTGATAGTTACATCTGATTATTCATATACTTGACTGGTTATTGAGCCACTTGATTCTAATTTATTAGAAATTTCAGTGACCTAACTAATGTCCACATACCTTACATTGTCCATAGACTGATTAATCGCTTCACATCTATCTTCTACAAACTCATACATAGGTCCTAAGGGTCCATTGATCCTTTCTATTAGAAATGTTGAGGTCCCCACATTTAATGAGCTCACATCATTCGTTGAGCTCCTAGATTGATGTAAATTTGATGACCTTTCATCAGCAAATAAGGAATTTCCAATGTGACTTGAGAAAGATACAACTGAAACAAAATTAGGTTCTTGAGCACACATTGTAAAGGTAGTGGAGGAGGTACACGTTTGGCTAGAGGTAGTGGATGCAACATTGGAAGCTAAAATAGTTCATATTAAAGTTTGAGCTAACAAAGATTGTTGTGAGGAATTTTTCCATCGAATGTACACTCATGTTTTCTGAAGATATCATGGGTTGTGCAAAGAGTTGTCCCAACAGTGAAAACAGAAGAGGATTTACTCTTTGTGGGCTAGTTCAAATTTTAAGCATATAATCTTTTTAAAGAAGTGGTTACCAGCCGATATGGCCCCACCAGTTCAACACTGTTACATGACTATGTTAGTGCTTTTAATTATGAAAACAATGAACTCCATGATCAACTTGCCAGTACAGTCCATTCCATCTCTATTTCCAGTAGAGTTAGTATCTCCAAATTCAAGCCCACATAAAATTTGTAACCATCTCTATCTAATTTTGTCATTATACAGGTCAGGTTCCCATTCAACTTTCCAATTCGCTTTTTCATAAGTTCAATTGAAACAATTTGAACTCTATCTCAATTGCTAGATTGATTGTTCCTTTCACTTTGTTGATGTGTTTATATTAATTATTTTTTTAATAGAACTGCTTCTCAATACTAAAGTCTGAAGTGTTCAATTTCCTCGTCCACTTTTCCCATGAAGAAACAACAAAATTTTTGGATACCACTTCCTCATTTCCTACCCTTTTTTTACAATCATAAACCCAATTTTTTGTGCAGAAACTAGTTTCCATTACCTTGCATTGAAACTAGTTTCAATTATAAGTTATAACAGACCAAATTTCATTCATGTGGCTAATACCAAGCAATAAAAAAAAATTCATCTTCACTAGTAGCTATTGATGATTCTAATATTGATCCAAGTGGAAGCTCTACAAAGTTATAGAAGCATAAGCTTGTCAATTTGAAATTTGTATTGAGGAATTTGTAGCTTCATGACATATTCAAAGACAAGTTGAGTAGAAATATCATTTCATTTGAAGGAAATGTGATGGACAACTTGATCTGAGTTCACTTGTGACTCAAAGGATCACTTCCCAAGTAAAGTTTGATTTAGCATTGCTATATTTACATGCCATAAAAAATATCATTCAGTTTTGAATGAATTAAAATATCTTCCCTATGAATTCAAATTGGGACCGCCCGATAGTAAATCGTCTCTTTCCGTGGAAATCCGATCTAGATCTACTTGGAGAAGAATGGCCGTCGTAGTAGCAAACCCTACCCCGTTAACGAAGATCCCTGAAGATGCACAGGCGTGGCCGCCATTGTCAAACGCCGATTCTGTACAGGTTAAGGTTGTAGAGGCAGCAATATGGAGGCAGATATCGAATAAAACTGAGGAAGTAGGAGCGAAATCTGGCGCCGACTCAGAGGCTGGAACAGGGGAATCACCTCGGAAAATATATGTGAACCAGGATCCGACGCGTCTCCCTGCAAGTCTGCAACAGGAGAAGATCCTCGTAGCGGCTGAAGAGATAAACACGGATCCGTCTTTTTATTGTGAAAAGAAAACTAATATGAATGCGGATTTTGGGATGCATTTGAGACCTATTCTGGAGGGAGCCTCGGTCTGCGTCCGGGGTTCTATTATCAGGTTTTCTGGAAATTTCGCCATCAATGACTACGGCATTGACATTTACCCTCGGAGTTTTGTGGACAACAGAAAGGAGTCCGTAGGAGAACCAGAACCTAAATCGCTGGTGAATAACCCTCCCTATCCTCGCCATGGGTCTAAGATTTCCTGGACCCGTTGGAGCCGAGTAGCAGGGGCCAGATCTAAACCAGATCTGCATGAAGAGCTACATGTTTCCCAGATCCAAGTCAACCTCTCGGGTAAGACAACAATGCAATGGGCACGCGCAACGGATCTTGTTTAGGACCTCTTGCAAAATCTTGAAGGCCGGCTAGGGATCCCCTCATCTTGCCTCAGACTAATATACAAGGGTAAGCAACTTCTGAATACCCTTCCTCTCTCTTATTACAACATTCAGAGGGATGCCTCTATTGTAGCTACTTTTCGTTTGAGAGGGGGTTCCTTCAGGCAGACCTCCTCTACCCCTTCTTTCTCTTATAAAGAGGCTGTCTGCAAAGATGCTACACATACACAGCCCTCTTCAACAGCAGGCCATCCATTTGAGGCTCCAAAGCCCTTTCTGGTAGACAAATCAGAGGACATTCCTTCCATCAATCTCTCCCATCCTGGAATTGATAATCGATATCAACTTTTTGCAGAATCCGCACTTGTATGTAGATTCAATGGGCTATGGCCTCGCACATCAAATCTATACCAATGGATTCATACCAACTGGACTAAAAAAAGCCAGATATACTTATGTTCAAAAGGATTCTTCATTGTGGTTTTTGACCTAAATGAAGATTACCAGAAGGCCTTAACGGGAGGACCTTGGTTCTGGGGCTCGGCTAGGCTTTTTCTTACTCCTTGGTTTCCAGACTTCGACCCTTCTACAATTGTTATCACCAAGATTCCCATTTGGGTCAGGCTCCCGAACCTACCAGCGCATCTATGGCACGTCTCGGTCTTCATAGCCATTGCAGAAACTTTAGGATGCTACCTGGCTGTAGATTCTTCTCGGAAGGAAAATGGGCTCTACACCTATGGTAGAATCTGTACAGAAATAGATATTAGCAGAGGATTGCTGGATAAGATTAATCTCAAGTATGGAGATTTCCATTGGACTCAAACCTTGGATTACGAGAATACAGCTTTCCGTTGCCGCCATTGTCATCAAACAGGACACCTCCAAAGTTCCTGTCCCCAGTATCTCGACAAAAAGAAGAATCTGAAGCGCAAGCCCAAGTCTAAAAGTTGGAACCACTGTGCGCCTCCTCCCCCTGTGGACGATTCAGATTCCTCCAGTTCGGATGATAGTCTTACAAACATCTACAAAACACGAATGAAAACATGCTAGACTTAACAAGCTTCTGTATTAAGAAAAATTTCCAAGACACGTATGTACACCATACATCACTAGCCCCAATAGTGGGACATTGGAGCCACTCCTCTCTCCTCAAAGAACTAACTGAAAACTCTCAATGCTTCGTGGGAGGAGCCAAGGTGAAAATTCCTTTCTCATACAATGGGAGGGGTATATATAACCAAGGGTGATGCTTGACCCTTGTGACTCTTGGACTACCCTCATGACCGTTCAACTTCCTATGACTTTTCAATTGACATGAATCTTCATATTCATGTGTGTCCGTTGGACTTTCACTTTACATTACATTCGATTTACAATAGATATGGCCCATAATAGTGATGTGGCCTTTGATAGCTCATGAAACAACTTGACATGACACTGCTGACATGGACTGGCTTGTTGTGGTGGCAATGTCAAGTTGTTGTTGTTGCTAAGTGATGGATGTGTTCTTGGATGTGCTTTCTTTTCTCCTCTGCATGGCTTGATGATGTGGGGTATTCAATGATATTTGGTCTTGAAAGGTGGTTGCATGCATGTGTTCCATTTGATTGTTCTTGATGAGCTTCTTTTGTCCATCCAATTGCAAGTAAGTCTTCTATCATGTTCACTCCTTCTTCATCTCCTTCATCGTCTTTCCATGATCTAACAGTGTAGTTGTTCCTGCAATTCGCACATGAAGGGATGACATCAAATCCAAAACCTCCTAGTCTAAGATGATGCATTGTTATCCATGGACTGGGCCCAGGATGGATGACAGGTTGGGAAGAGGGCCCAAAAATTGTGCATTGCACAGTTCCAAGTGATAGGGAGGAAGACTGGTCACTGAGCTTGACAGAGGAAATCAGGAGCACAGTCTTCACTGGTGGGAAAAAAATTTCAGAGGCCACTAGTAGGCAGGATTCTGTAGTTGAGATCATTAGTGGTAGCTACAAGGTGAGACTTTGGAAGGCAGGTTTGTGAAGTTTTATGAGGGAAGAGAGGACCAGGTAGTAGATGGACTAGATAGGACAGTTTTACGCAGTTTCTGGGAGTAGTGAGTCCCAGTTGAGGGAATACATTGGGGGGACACCTCTGCATATTTTTGGGAGGTAAAGTAGGCAGGAAGGATGTTTGATGACTGGTCCTGAGAAATGTGCAATTCAAGTCAGGCTTGAGGCAACTTCTACACAATTTTGGGAAGGAAGGAAGGCTTCTCAACTTTTGGATTTCAAAGTGCAACTTTCATAGAGGAATATATCTGCACACTGTGCACTTCTAGGCAGCATAGGAGCATCACTTAGGGTTTAGACTGTCCAGTGCAGCTTAGTCGAAGTCTGGTGAAGCAGAGTTGTCTGGTCGGAAGGATTTCTAGGAAGATGGATAAGTGTGGGAGGCAAGTGAACTTGTGAGGAACTTAACATTGTGATCACACACTTATCATACTTCGATGACACAAAAACATAAACCACAAGAACAACAAGACAAAGCATTAGCCTTTGTGAGACTGTCTAGATCCAAAAGCGACAAGTGTGACACTTGAGATAGACATTAGGATGACTGCGACGACATTTGCACGACAATGCTTACAACTTTGTGTATGAGTGTGATTGATGTTTACATAGCTAGGACAACTCAAGCACACAAAGAAAAACATTCAAAATCACCATAACAGGATCTCACGCATGATAAAGAAATCAATGTGGCAAAATAAAACTATTTGTCGATCAAGAAAATGGGGTGAAATGACTCTGAGGGAGCTCATGGAATGAGCTCGAGTGTTTGCAACCATAAAGGAAAAACCAAGGAAGGCTTCAAAATTTGAATGTAATCCAAAATTTTGGAGTGTGTTGCAGCCGCTACGACACTTTGTGACACACTTATTGAATACCAACTTCTCTGTTTTGGTTCATTTTTTTAGTGCAGGGCCTTGGTCCTTCGGGAGTATTGATTCACTATGCAGATTACTATGGTTTCCCCACTTACCCCATGGGCATACATGGTTCGCCTTGTACCTTCTCATTTGAGCACAACATAAGGTTCATCCAAATCACAATGTTTTGAATTGGGAAGGGTGGTTTAGCTCATGAGGTTAATATTTTCAGAGTATAGTTTTTCATATATGTTGTTGCTCCATTGCTAGAAGACTTGGATAGTACCCCGACAGAGTCATGCAAGAACACAATCATTTTTCCACTGCCAGCGAGCCTGGAAAGTACTCCGGTGGAGTTGCCTGCTTCACCTCTCTGCGCAGGAAGCCTTTCTCTTCTTTCACCTTTGTTATTTTTTAAAGAGAACTATGCATAGGAACTTATTTATTTTTGGGGTGGAAGAGGGATCCCAAATTATTGAGAGAAGGAGAGGTTGTTCCTTTAGAGAAGCATATAAATACCTTTGATTTAGGTTTGCTCATTTATATTTTCCCCTTCTCTGTTTCTACTAGTTGGATAAGCTTGAAAACACCAAAGCAGAAAACTGAGTATAGGCATGAGGTTTCCCAGATTAGACATAGGTTCATGATTTGACCAAAGCTCTCCCTACATATGAATTGTATTTTCCATCAAGACTTTATCAACCAAAAGTTACAACCAAACACAAAGAAGAATGACACAAGGCTAGCCAATGGTTGCAGTGTCACAAGACTCTTTGAACTTCAACCACATACACATTCAGAAGCCACAACGCAGTGAGGCACGACACTTATTCACATAAACAAAAACAAAACAAAAAAACCAAGAAAACAAAACATCAAAAAAACAATAGACTATGTACATAGTGTGGGGCGCATCCCTAGATCTCATTGAAAATAACATTTTAAGTATTGGCCATTGAAAGGGAGAGAGTCAATCTTCTCGTGGATAGTAAAAGGACCAATCCACAAGGATTGAAACTTCATGTGCTTGCCTTTGTCCTCATGGGATTTGTCCCACTTTAAGACTAAATCACCCACACTAAATCTAGTACTCCCTATAGACTTTCTATCGAAACATCTCTTGATACGGTTCTAGTGGAGTGAAATTTTTTCTTTTTCTTTCATTATTTCCTCCTGTAACTTGTGCAATGTGTCCATCCTACGTTGAAATAAAAGACATAGCTTGCCTTGGGATTCTTGGGATAATTGAAGAGGGGCCAAGTAAATGTTTGGTGGAAGGATAGTTTCCTTTCCATATACCAGGAAGTAGGGGGAAGTATTCAGAGAAGGCTTAGGTGTGACTTGGTCAGCCCATAAAGCATTCACTAAAGCAGAGTGTCAGTTTCGTTGCTCAGAGAAAATGGTCTTTTTGATGATGTGAATGAGGTTCTTGTTTGTGGATTCGGTAAGACCATTTCCCTATGGATAGTAATTAGCAGAATGTTTCAAAAAAATATTGTTTACAATGCAAAGTCATAAATATTTAATGAAGAAAAGTACGTTGCATTGTAAAACAAAGTGGCGTAGGAATGCCAAACATGGAAATGATGTTCTGCTATAGGAATTTGATGACTTCTTGATCGTTCACTTATTTCAGTGGAACTTCCTCTGTCCACCGTGTGGAATAATCTATAGCGGTTAGAATATGGTGGTGTTGCTTCGATAAGTGTGGGAAAATATCCCCAATGATATCTAAGTCCCACTGTTGAAATGGTTATTCCACTGCAACCTGTTGCAGTGGGGCTTCTAACCTTTGGTTTCTGTTGGCACACCTCTGATAGACCAGACACTTGCGGACATAAGCGTGTGCATCCTTGAATAATTTAGGCTAGTAGAAACTAGCCTACATTACCTTATATGTTGTGGTGTTACCCACGAAGTGTCCCCCAGCTGGTCTGTCGTGGAGATCACATAAAACTTTTCTGAATCTTGTGTCTCCAGGCACTTGAGCAAGATACCATTATGGCGATTTCTATAAAGCACCCCATGCAGTAGCTGGTATGATAAATCTTTAAGTTAGAGTGCCCTCTTATGCCGCATAGAAAAATGAGAGGGGACGGTACCATGCTCAAGGTACTGGAAAACCTCTGCATACCAAGAGTTTTTGTGTGAAGCGGGAGAGGCTCACTCAACATTGTACATTTCTATTTCTTGCTCCTAGCCTAAAAGCTCTTCTTCTTCTTCTTGTGTGTGAACTTCTTCTGCTCCTAGTTTGCAAAGACCATGACCCTTGATGGTATGAACTAGTTTTATGTCAAGATAATACTCTTGCAATCCCATCATCCAGTTCACCCTTCTCTCACTCAGATCGTGTTGAATAAGCAGTGATATCATAGCTAGGTGTGGCACAAAGATAATGCAATGATTTTTGAACAGGTAGGATCTAAAATGCTTCAATGCCTTGTACACTGTGTAAGCTTATTTTTCCATGGTGGGATAGTTAAGTTTTGGTCCTTATAAGCTTGCACTCATGAAGGAGATGGGTCTCTCATTGTTCAACTCATCCTTCTAAGTGAGCACCGCAGTGAGTGAAGTGTCAGAAGAAAAATTGTAGAGGAAGAATCTTTGCTGAAGTTTGGGTTGTATAACGTTGGTGCCTCTACTATTGCTTGCTTGATACAAGAGAATGTGTCCTTTTCCCTCTTTCCCCAACTATAAACTACATCTTTCTTAGTCATTTCCTGTATGAGTTTCACAATATGCCCATAATTAGAGATGAACCTCCTAATGAAGTTGATCTTCCCTAAGAAAGACTGCATAGCTTTCTTGTTCATAGGATGGGGAATCTACATGATGGTATGAACCTTGTCCGGATCTACCTTGATCCCGATTTTGGTAATGAGGTGTCCAAGTAGGTTACCCTTGGACACTACGAAGAGGATATCCCATATTTCCGACATCGCTCAAAGATCTTCTTGAGATGGTGCAGGTGGTATGATGGTTGTATTGAGAAGACTATTACATCATTGAGGTAGACCACCATGCTCTATCCGATAAGCCCACGGAAGGAAATTTCCATTGCGCATAGAAATGTTGCACCTACATTTACCAACCCAAACAAAATTCTACGGAAAGTGAATGTACCCCACTTGGTACATAATGTTGTTCTATGTTTGTCAGAATCTGCTACCAGAACCTAGTTGTATCTTGAAAAGTCATCAAGGAAAGAAAGCATCTCTACTCCAGATATTGTCTACAGTATTTGCTCCATGGATGGCACTGGGTAGTTTTCCTTGTCTGAGGCATGATTAAGATTACGAAAATCTATGTAGAGGCGGATCTCCACAGGCTTCTTTTTGATAGGGACTAAATTGAACACCCATGTTGAATGGCACACTTTATAAATGATCTAAGCATCCAACGACTTGGTCAATTATTTTTGTATAAGGGGCTCAAGTGATGGATGAACCTTCCTCAAATTCTATTGAAAAGGCTTCACCCCTTCCTTGATTAGTATGACGTGCTAGATTATTTGTGTGTCATATGTCTTGAGATCATCGTACATCCATGTAAATAAATCATGGTATTGTTTTAAAAGGTGCATGAAATCCTGTCGCTCTTGTGATGTACAACATGTACTGAGATTTAGAAACTTCAGATGCTTTTTCGCTCCCAGATTGATCTATTTGTGCAACAATGTAGAGCTATGGGTTTTGGCATTCCTGAGTCCCTTAAATCAGTTTTGCAAGTCATATAGCTTCTCAAGTGATACAACACCCTTGGGGATGAGTTTTCCTTTGCTTGTATCAAATTCATCCTACAGAGACTATTCATGCTTGTCCTCATCTATTGCTGCATCCTAGAAGTCATCAGCATTAGCCATGAAATGCAGTATTTATTGATCATCATAAAAAATGCATAAATTAGTGATTTTTTCTAGGATGGAAGGTTTGTACAAAATCTCAACAGAGAATCTATCCCTTAACAGTGACATCCTAGTAGCTGCGTTTTCCAAGGCCTCTATAGCCACATTACGCATTCTTGGTACTGAAATAATGTTAAAATCTTGGAATTGAGAGATGAGTTGCCATACCTCTTGTTGGTAACTCTTAAGACAAGGTGACACACATTGTATAGTGTTACGTAGATGATGCACCACAATATCAAAATCACCTACCACTTTTAGAACAACAACTTTGAGGTTGATGGCTTTCTATAAGCCCAAGACGAGTGCTTCATACTCAGCGGTGTTTTTCGTGCACTCAAAATCCAAGCATCTAGAGATTAAGTGTTTTCTCTACAGTGGGTCTGTTAAAAAACAACCGACTCCAAATCCCTCTTATGTTTTGGATATATCAAAGTAATTGGTCCACATATCATCTGTATAGGGATGGCTTGCCGCACTAGTACTATTGTCACTATTGCTACTATTGTTACAAACTTTTGTACAAGTTTCATTTTCTCTAGTTGGGCATGGAAGGAGACCCAACTTTGTGTCTGGTGGGGTAGGGGATGGCTCTGCAAGATAAAACCCCAACTATGTATCCAGAAAGCGATTTCCGAACATAAGTTGTGTGAAAGCTAATGGTTCATTTTCTCCATCCAAGAGAGTCACATTGTGCTTCATGTAACTCTCTGATCTCAGATCTGGTTGTTTATGCCCTTATACGGAAGCCATAAGTGTGACCAGTCAGTGGCAAAGTATCCTTGCAACTTCCTTGATTAGTCTCTATTGAGAAATACACCATATTCTTCTAGGATGTCCACAACTACAATATTGATGCATTGATGAACTCATTTGTCAGATGATAACCGGATGATAACATATATGAGTTCACCAATGGCTGGTACACATGTTCTATCTAGTTGGATGATTTTCACACTTGTCTTACTCCATTGGGCATTGATCCTCTTAGCGATGGACATTGACATGATATTAACTGATGTGCCATAGTCAGCCAGGCAATTATGAACATTGAAGTTGAAATTTTCGAATGATAGCAAGAATGGTGGGTAGAGTGAGTTCACCTCCTCCATGCAGAGCACATTAAGTATAGATGCGAGAGTGTCAGGAGACTTACTTGATCCCTTTCTAGAAGAGGTAGCATCACCTGTAGAGGTTTTCCCAAGTGCTTGTAGAAAACAATTTCACTGACGCGTTATTTTTATGAGCTCATGTAGAGATATGTTTGCACGAGTATTCTTCATGTCTTCTACAATGTTATAATCTAAAGCGGGGAGACTCACCGAGGTGTCCGGGGGTGGAACTGAGTTCATGGTTTCCAGTGGGCTGCTTTTGTCTTTGTTGCTTGTGGAAACACTTTTTGTTGAAGTTGTCTTCCCAGACTTGCTCTGAGTGTTCTGTGTTGAATTGACTAGTGGACCTATTGTCCTTAACATATCTAGTCTTATTTTATCCCTCGGTATCTCAAACATAGTGGGGACCCCTTGAATTTTCAAGTTATATTGATTGTTTTGCCTTAGGGTTGGACCATCACTCGGATGCTCCTTCTTAATGGTGCTCTTATGAGCTGTGTGAGTACACTGATACAGGTTTACTACATTCCCAGTACTTGGAGCTTCATTATATGTAGCAGCTTTTTCTTCTTTAGTGTCAGGCTTAACCTGCTCATTAGCCATGATGTTATTGGACAACTATGTAGCCATGTTGCTCATTCCATGGTTCCATTCTGGGCATGTTCTTCCTAAATTCTTTTCGTGCTGAAATGCACAGTATGAATATGTCGCGATTTGGTCAAGGTCCATAACCATATTGGAACCCTACGTAGATTTGGTCAACTGGTTGTTGCTACTGCTTGAAGCTACATTCTTCTTCGGCAGGTACCTGGAAGGCCTACTGCTCACAGTTGTCTCACTTGTCCTTTGTTTAAGTTCAACAACTTCGGTAGTCAAGGACTTTATGAGATGAGTAAGGCTCTCAATGTCACTTGCTTCCTTTTCTTTATCCTTACATATAGAGGTCTTAGGCCTCTTACCCGTGTCTTTGGAGTCCTTAATGGATTCATCGTCTACAATGAATCCAATAGCACGCAGGTCTTTCTCTATGGAAATAACCTCTTCACAATTTTCTGTCAATGTTGGTCTCGCAGCTTGCTTGACGAACTGCGCAATATTGGTCGGCAACGTAGAAGTGTAGTAGTTGATGGTGGTGGAGTCATGAGGTTTAGTGTCAGCTGATAACCTATTCAAAATGTGGTTAAACCTCTTATTGAAATCTTTTACCTTCTCTTTCTGCTCCATCTTGAGACTACCCAACTCCTTTAGCAGCATGACAGGGGTCTTGTCTTCAACACACTTTTCAAGAAAGATACTTTTGAATACCCCCTAGTTCTAGATGGAGTTTGGGAGAAGGTTGTGGTACCATACAGTTACTCTGTCATCCAAGGTACATGGAAACAATCTACTTGCAACATCATCGTAACATACCTCGATTGTCTGCAGATGTAGGTAGAACATGTCTAAGTGATCTTCTACCTTCACTGTCTTTTCAGGGTCATATTTCATTAAGAGCTTCTCCGTGTGTCTCGACATCTTATGCAGGACACACAGAATTGCTAATGGGCCCTGAATCATACATTCAAGATTTTGTTATGCCATGTTTTCCTCTTCATAATCATTCTCCTCCTCTTCTGAATTTGATGATTCTTCCTCTGAGTATGTTGGTTCTTCTTCCTCTTCTCCTCCTCCTTCGTTTCCTTCCCCTCTGCCTCCTCCACTGAAACTTGAGCCCGAGAGGAAGAGGTTTTCTTATTCTTCCTTTTGAAATATTGGGGGTTCCTCTTCTTTCTCCATAGCTTTTGCTAGCCCTTCAAGAGTGGAAAAGATCACTTCTTCAACAAATGAAACTACCACTCCTTTGGGGGTAGTATTTTGCTTGTTCTAAGAATATGTAAGAGTGTACACACCCGAAATCATTCCAAAAAGTTTTAAAAATTGATGGGTGATGGGATGGATAACTTGGATTTGATGATACAGGATTTCATGTTCAAGTCTGGGAGGTGAGAAATGACCAACTTCAAAATTGCATGTAGGGGAGAGGGAGTGAATGTTACTGTCTTGAATAGATAATGGATGAGTGGGGTTGATGGGACAATCAAACATAAACTACTAGCGGTCCTCCTTCTAGTGCAAGAAATTTTGACGGTGCTGGATCTGCCAACATTTAAGGTATCTCCTTATTATGAAATCCGAATTAGACCTCACACTGTTTGGTATAGGATTCCCATCTAGTATGATGGCTAGATTTCCATTTACTTAGATATTTGCTTAGCTCTTGTTGTTCAACATATGAGAGTGTTAAAATGGTGTCTTCAAAAGTGAGGTGAGTATGCCTGGTGAGTGTGTAATGTAACTGTGTCTGTGTTCTCTTACTGCAAAAGGAGTAGAGTAAAGTGAGCCTCTAAGTGAGAGGTAATAGTACCACGCATGAAGAGACACATGCGAACCAAAAATGTCTGTCTAGCATCCATCGGAATAGTTCACAGCGGATGCGGAAGTCATTAAAACCAAAGTACAAGGGAAGACCCATCCACCATCTAGCAGAGTAGTCCACAATAGATGTGACAACCGTTATAACTAGTAAACAAGGAAGGTATGTCTAGTATCTTGCGAAGTAGTCCACAAGGATGAGACAATAATTATAACCAATACAACACATTCCCAACAAGGTAAGTACTAAAACAACCAAAATAGTTCAATTATCTTAGTACATGTGAAAAAAGCATGAATTACAAATGCTGAAATAATAGTCTTACAAAAATCTACAAAACATGCATGAAAATGTGTTGGCCTTAACAGGCTTCTATACTAAGAAAAAGTTGCAAGACACATATGTACACCATACATCTCTAGCCCCAGTAGTCGAATATTAGAGCCACCCCTTGCTCCTTAAAGAACCGACTGAAAACTCTCAATGCTTCATGGGAGGAGCCAAGGTGAAAAGTCCTTTCTCATAAAATGGGAGGGTTATATATAGCCAAGGGTGATGCTTGACCCTTGTGACTCTTGGACTACCCTCATGACCATTCAACTTCCTATGACTTTTCAACTTACTTGACTCTTCATATTCATTTGTGTCCATTGGAAATTCACTTTACATTACATTCGATTTACAATAGATACTGTACATAATAGTGACGTGGCCTTTGACATATCACGACACAACTTGACACAACACTGCTAACATGGACTGGCTTACTATGGTGGAAATGTCAAGATGTTGTTTATGTTGAGTGATGGATTTGGTTTCTTTTCTCCTCTGCATGGCTTGATGATGCGGGGTCTTCAATGGTCTTTGGTCTTCAAAGGTGGTTGCATGCATGTGCTCCCTTTTATTGTTCTTGATGAAATTCTTTTGTCCATCCAACTGCAAGTAAGTCTTCTAGCATGTTCTCTCCTTCTGTTGAAAATAGCAACAAGAAATGATAAAAATAGAATCCAGAATATTCCAATTTTAATTTGTCCTTGAATTAAAATAGTGAATTAAAATTAGAATTTAGTCTCACCAGCTGCTTGGAATTAATTAATTAATTCATTATGGATTAATTAGTTGGAGAAATTCATGTTAGAAGTCTTTCTGAAGTCATGCAAGAGTTATCCTTTAAATTAAGGAGATTATCCCTTAATTAAGGAGATTATCCCTTAATTAAGGAGATAAGATTGAGTTATATTTTAGTTGTAATTAGTTAACTCAATTTACTAAGTTAAGTCCAGTTAAATTAGTTCCAAACTATTTGAGGAACTAATTGTGAGTTATCAATCAGTGGATGCATGCATGCACTCAACCAGTGTACTCCATATAACTGAAGATTCCCTCATCAGAAACTCATGCATGTCTAGTTGGAGAAAGACCCAGTTGAGATTAAAGTCAAGGACAATGTACTATCAGTTGCATGTTTTCTCCTATAAAGGAAACTCATGCATGCAATCAAGGTAAGGTTCCTTGAGGATTTCACAGTTTTACAGTGTGTAAGAGTAGTGTTCCACTTGGTGAGGTGAGAATCATCCACTAGGAACAACGCAAGGAAATAGGAGCATAGAGGGCAGAGGAGAAGGCTTGTGAGAAGCTTTGATTGCCTATGAGCATCTAGGAGGATTGTACTGAGAGATGGCTAGTTGTGAGAGCTAAGGCTTTGTATAATTATGATGTATTTCCACCTTGTATGATAATACAGATAGTGGGGTTTTTAGCTGAGGCTTTCCCCTGAGTATTTTCTGTGTTTCATGTGCATTGATTCTTCTTCTTTTGGTTATATGTGTTCATCTCAGATTCAGCTCGATCTTTAAGCTTCTGAAAATTGATAGTAGAATTAGGTTATAGTATTTTTCTTTGGTATATTGCATTATCAGGTTAATCTACAGTCAAATTTTCTACATGTTCTCAGAGCGAGATTTGTAGAGAATTTCCAGATTTTCTACATGCTATCAGAGCTAGTTGATCTATAGAGAAATTTCTACATGGTATCAGAGCCAAGTTTATCGGATCCAAGTTTATCGTAGCTATGAAGAGTATATGGAGAAGATAATTCAAAGTTTGAAGTTCGGGGTTACAGGTGCAAATCGAATTTTTATCATACTTCAAGGTTGGCCAATGGCGTTCTATGGCTTGAGACTTGAGTATGCCTTGGAAGGTAGCTCGAATTACATAGCATGCAAAGATCACATGGAGGCTCTATTATAAGACAATGGCTTGAAGGATTTCATTTATCAATAAATCCCAAAGCCAGGTTCAACTAACGCATAAGAGTTGGCTGAGTGGAAGAAGTGTGTGACGAGGGAGAGACAGATCATCCTTGAGGGAGTTTGAGACCATATTGTCTCGAGTCTCCATGGGAAGGATACTCCATATTCAATGTGGAAGACATTGAAGGACCTCTACCAAAATAGTAGCGACCAGAGGAAATTGACACTCAAGGATAAGCTTCGAAGAATCAAGATGGAGAACAGCGATACTATTTCCACATGTTTGAACAAGCTCACCACCTGTAGAGATGAGCTTGGTAGTGTGGGAATAACTACTGTTGATGATGATATGGTGAGCCTCACTCTCCTTGACCTTCCAGAGAGTTGGAATAGCTACCAGGACTCTGTGAATGGAAGGGAGAAACTGTCGGATTGGGAATGACTGTGGTCGGATCTCATGCAGGAGGAGATCAGGAGGAGCACTCGAGATGGTTCTTCATCCAAGGTTGATGATGAAGAAAATATGGCCTTAGCGAGTAAGGCAAGGAAAGGGAAGGGGAAGGATTCCCATTCCAAATTGAATTCTTCTCATGGAGGGAAGAAGGGTTACAAGTCTAAAGTGATATGCTTTAATTGTCATGAGATGGGACATTATGCAACTAATTGCCCATTGAATAAGTCCAAGGAGGGATCCTCGGAAGAATTAGAAGGTGAGGCATTAGCCTCTCAGCTCGAAATGGACTTTACCCTCATCACATGTATGGTGTCATCGATGATGGGTTGTGTTTGGTATCTTGACAGTGGTGCCTCATTCCACATGATTGATGATAAAAGTTTATTCAATACCTTAGAGGAGAAAGACCTCAAGATGCACATAGAGATGGGTGATGACAGAAGGTATAGCGTTTCGGGAGTGGGCATGGTTGCTTTTCAAAGGGAGCATGGAGCTCCTATCACCTTGATAGATGTGAAGTATGTGCCTGGACTGAAGAAGAACTTGGTATTGGTTGCGATGTGGGAGGACAAAGGCTACGATTTTGTCTTCAGTAAAGGAAAGGCATTCCTTAGACACATCACCATGAGACAAATGAAACAGATCGGTTCATGAGTAAAAAACATGTATGCTCTTGAGGTTCAAGATGCATGCAAAGCCTTGAGGATCAAGGCAAATGTTCGAAAGTTGGTGGTTAAGAGGGAGAGTAAATTACCTCTCAACATGTAGTCCCACAAGAAGTCTCAGACAACTATGGAGGAGCCACAATTGGAGAAGTGGGCAGAGGGATCACATGCAGCCATACCTCCAGGTGTGAGGTGGGGTGATGTGAAGTGATAGTCCCAAGAAGGTTGAAATTGGGCAGGCTCCATTGACAGGTTTTATCTCATGGATCATACCTTGCTACGGGAGCCCAAAGTACATAGTAATTGGAGGAATCAATGGGATTGATGTAGTCAGAGATCAAAGTGACAGAGGCTAGAGTAGTTAGATATTGAAGAATGCAGAGAAGGATTGACAATAGTGCATAAAGGCAGAGTCAGCCAAAGCGCAAAGTTTTCAGTTGACAGAGGCAATAGCAGTCAGAGACTTTGATGACAGATGCATCATACTGATTCAGGTTGGATGTTTTTTTGTTTCTGGAGTTGTTGGAGCAACAACACTAGAGAGAATTGTTGCATGTAGAAAATTTCAAAGGTTCAGGATCGGGATCGAGTTGAATTCCTTTCTTGTTGAGAGGGATTGTTGAAAATAGCAACAAGAAATGATAAAAATAGAATCCAAAATATTCCAATTTTAAGTTGTCCTTGAAATAAAATTGTGAATTAAAATTCGAATTTAGTCGCACCAGCTACTTGGAATTATTTGATTAATTCATTATGGATTAATCAGTTGGAGAAATTCAAGTTAGAAGTATTTCTGAAGTCATACAAGAGTTATCCATTAAATTAAGGAGATTATCCCTTAATTAAGGAGATAATATTGAGTTATATTTGAGTTATAATTAGTTAACTCGGTTTACTGAGTTAAGTCTAGTTAAATTAGTTCCAAACTGTTTGAGGAACTAATTGTGAGCTATCAGTTAGTTGATGCATGCATGCACTCAACCAATGTACTCCAGATAACTGAATATTCCCTCATCAGAAATTCATGCATGTCTAGTTAGAGAAAGATCTAGTTGAGATTAAAGTCAAGGACAGTGTACTATCAGTTGCATGTTTTCTCCTATAATGGAAACTCATGCATGCAGTCAAGGTAAGGTTCCTTGAGGATTACGTAGTTTTATAGTGTGTAAGAGCAGTGTTCCACTTGGTGAGGTGAGAATCATCCACTAAGAACGACGCAAGGAAATAGGAGCTTGGAGGGTAGAGGAGAAGGCTTGTGAGAAGCTTTGATTTCCTATGAGCATCTAGGAGGATTGTACTGAGAGATGGCTAGCTGTGAGAGCTAAGGCTTTGTATAATTATGATGTATTTCCACCTTATATGATAATATAGATAGTGGGGTTTTTAGTTGAGGCTTTCCTCTGAGTATTTTCTGTGTTTCATGTGCATTGATTCTTCTTCTTCTGGTTATATGTGTTCAGCTCTAATTCAGTTTGATCTTTAAGCTTCCGCAAATTGATAGTAGAAGTAGGTTATAGTATTTTTATTTGGTATATTGCATTATTGAGCTAATCTATAGTCAGATTTTCTACATGTTCTCAGAGCGAGATTTGTAGAGAATTTCCATAATTTCTACACCTTCTTCATATCCTTCATTGTCTCGCCATGATCTAACATTGTACCTGTTCTTGCAATTCACTCATGATGGGACAACATCAAATCAAAAACCTCCTAGTCTAAGATGATGCATTGTTATCCATGGACTAGGCTCAGGATGGATGACAGGCTGGGAAGAGGGCCAACAACTACTCATTATGTAGTTCCAGGTGACAGGGAGGGAGACTGGTCACTGAGACTACGCAGAGCACAACTCAGGCTTGACTCAGGAACTCCAGAGAGCAGTCTTCACTGTCGGGAAATATTGTGGAGAGGCCATTGGTAGGAAGGATTGCATAGTTGAGATCATCAGTGGCAGCTACAAGGTGAGATAGTGGGAGGTAGGTGATGGCGGACAAATCCCGCCAACCCAGAATCTCTGACTCCATGCATATAAAAATGAAATCTCAGCGTTTGCCCAAGTCAAAAATCTTTGTCTGGCGAATTCCACACACTACCGTCAACGCATACAAGCCGCATAAACCGCAGTCCCAAACAATTAACAGAATTATCTGTATATAATTTCCACCGGTTATAGATTCGCCTCGGCCTCTGTTCTGCTATACAACATGCAGCATTCACATACGCATATCATCGCATGGACATACAGCTTTCCCATACATTCTCCATTCAATTGATATTGCGCTGGTTATATAGCTGGCTTTATTTAACAAAGAATCGAATTTACCATACACCCAGCTTACGGCTATATATCCCATAATCAATCTCAAAATATCTTGACTGAGCACAACTAAAGAATGCGCCTTACCTCAGATTTAAAATACCAATGACACAGCATTATAATTGTAATCATACCGCAACGGAATTTCCTTATCTCCTGTTCCACCCGGTGATTATGTGCTGGCTTGTTTAACGCACTGGCCTCTGTTTAAATCCTTTTTACAGAACCATCCGAATTTTGGACTGACGCACACAATATACATGTGCCTTCATGGTATATACGCACAGCATGTTATCATATATAAAACTCCTCTGGATATATCGTTAGCTCTGGCGGATTACACAATAGATATATGTGTCTGCGCTATATCAGCTCCAATCCACGCAGATATAACTCGGCACTGCTCAATATATAACGCAGATAGAACAGAACCCATACAAATAGAATCTGCTGTTCAACGGTCCATCTTATACGATTGTAATTTATATCATATCGCTCCCAATTATAGAACTTGTTTATGCCGTGGACCTGGTGCAAATTAACACAGCATATAATATGCAGACAATATTAATATCCACTTACGCCGCAGTCAAACTTCACTATATATAATGGCTCACAAGATATCAGCATATATATATAACGGCTCACAAGATATCAGCAGAGGCGTAAATACCCACGCCTTAACAGTCAATCCTGAGACCGATTGCCAAATGGAAAAATCGACCATGTATTAATACACAGCTATTTTATCATAAAATTAAACCATCAGCAGCGCTCCTTCCGATAATTCCACGCTTCGCCCTCTTGAGCAACCGGCTGGATATACAAAACAGTCACATGTATAACCTTCGTTGATAATCAAGGACTTTACCATATAAAAGGGCACGGTCTTCAATGAAGAATCAGCTATTATGGAATGATTTCGGTGGGTAAATATACCGCACCGCGCATGCGTATTACAGAGGCCTATTAATAATAGAACGCAGAGCGCAATCAAGCTCTCACAGGAATTGCGCATTGAAAGAAAGGCAACTTCAACCAAACCATATCTCAGAATTTTCTTAAACACAACCATGTCCATACAATCGAATTCAACATACTTATATTTACATAAAACAAACAGTCACACAGTTATACATTCATGGCCAGAGAAACAATCTATGGCCCTTTTACAAGCTGAAGGCTTACAGCCTTGCTGATCAAGCCTGTTCTCAATCAACCTCTCTCACAATCTCTCCTGTATTTTTTCCTCAAAAAGCCCTCCTAATTATACAATTTAAAAAAATCATTTAATTAAATGCTCAATCCCTTCAATTCCTCAACAAACCCCTAAATCTCTCAACATCCCTAAAGGATAGATCTTTATCCCTAAAATCCTTCAACTAATTAAATTTCCTCATATCCTTTTATTAATAAAAAGATATTTACATAAATCCTCACCTTCTCCTATCTAATTCAAATTAATTAATAAAATATTAAAAATCATCACACCCCATATTTACAAATTAATATTATCACACCCCATATTTACGAATGGAGAAAAAGGTCTTGATGCTCCTGCATCAGTAGGTCTGTGTAGTTTTCTAAAGGAAGATAGGACCAGGCAGCAAAGGGACCAGATAGGACAATTTTATGCAGTTTCTGGGAGAAATGAGTCCTGATTGAGGTAGGACATGGGGTGAACACCTCTGCATAGTTCTGGGAGGAAAAAAAGGCTCGGGTCTTTATGCATTTTGGGGTTCCAGAAGGCATGGAGGAGGCTTGATGACTGATCCTAAGAAATGTGTAGTTTAGGTCAGGCTTGAGGAAACTTCTACACAATTCTGGGAAGGAAGGTAGGTTGCTCAACTCTTGGATTGCAAAGTGGAACTTTCCTGGAGGATATTCTCTATGCACTGTGTAGTTTTAAGTAGAAGAGTATCATCATTGAGGGATGATACTATGCAGTGCAACTCATTCGAGGTCTAGTGAAGTGGAGTTTTCCAGTCGAAAGGATTTTTAGGAAAATGGCTAAGTGTGGGAGGCAAGTGAACTTGTGAGGAACTTGACATTGTGATCACACACTTAGCATACTTCAACGACATGACAACATAGACCACCGGAACAACAAGCCAAAGCATTACCCTCTGTTAGACTATTTAGATCCAAAAGCGACAAGTGCAACAAGTGCGACAATTGAGATAGACCTTAGCACGATAGTGACAACACTTGTGCGGCAGTGATTACAAATTTGTGTATGAGTGCGACCAATGTTTACATAGCTAGGAAAAATCAAACACAAAAAGACAAACCTTTGAAATCACAAGAATAGGACCGCAAGCATGATAAAGCAATCAACATGCCAAAAGACGATAGTTGGTCGATCAAGCAAAAGGGGTGAAAAGATAGTGAGAGAGCTCATGGAATGAGCTCGAGTGTTTGCAACCATAAAGGAAAAACCAACGAAGGCTCTAAAATTTTAATGCAAGCCAAAATTTTGGAGGGTTTTACAACCGCTACAATAACCCTCTATGTATTTAACATATTCATCACCATATGACTTACAACATCAGTAGTTATGGGGTAGGGAGTCATCTCCATAATTTAGAATTCTATTCCTTCAAGGAATGGGGTTACAAAATGAGTACCCCAAGTGTAAAAGAAAACCTACTCAAATTAGAACTATGCCAAGACCATGATATAGCCTCACCAATGTTGAACTTAGAGCAACCACAACAACAACAAAAACAATAATAATAATAATAAAATTTTAGGAGGGGGTGTTACAGGTACAATACAAGATTCAAGTATTGTTTATGTTGTTGTCTTTTGATATCTCTGTGATGGAGCTATGATAATATTCACAAACCATTTTTAAATAGTTGTGAACTCTACAATTATGATCTACCCTTTCATATGCGGCATGGCCTAAGATTTAGCATGGTGACCTATTTAATGCAGGGTTTTCCTATTGTGTTGTTTTGACCTACATTTCCATGGACATGTTTTCTTGAATATCCTACAACTTCTATAGGTTGATACTATTGTATCATGTAATATGTTGTATAGTGTAAGCTAGATAAGACTGATGATAACTTGAATTAGTTACCAATTTATTATAGAAGTTGAGGCCAATTTCTTGCCTTTCAAATTATGAATGGCATGATTGTTTTCATCTTGATTCTTAACCCCATAATGATAACCTGAAGCATGGTGATGAAGTCTTGTTGTGAGTCCATTGTGTAGAATGTTCACAATTTGTGATTAACAAGATTATACACTTTCAAATTACAATTTTAATTTGAACTAAAGCTTCCAATAACTTTTAATTTATCAATGTTGTAGGGACATTATAATAAATATTCACAATAGAAGATGAAGAAAAATCGGGTACCTACTTCATATGCATTAAAAATTGCTTCTACTACTTAATGTGAATTACAAGCATAATCTTTATTGGATCTCCGATATATCTTAAACATATTTTTCATTTTATTTTTTAGCACTATTATATGTTATTATATCCTACCTCATTTTATGGTTAGCATTATAACCAAAATATGCATTGTGTTATGGAATTAATACTAACATGTAATATTGTTTTTTTTTCTTTTCAAGAATGCTATTGGTAATGACCCCTAAGATGATGATCCAGACTATGTTGAATGTAAATTAGATATAAGAGATAATGATGATGATAATGGTGATAGCGTTCGTGATGAAGATGTGGATGAAACTGAGAAGGATGGTGTTGTAGCAGCTACAACCACCCTCCAAAATTTTGCCTTAGCTTTGTTTTGGCGCCTTCCTACCAAACATCCTCAGCAGCATGTCTTTCACTGTCAAGTACATGAGCTTCAATGGTTTTCTAGTAGCATGACAGCATATGCATGATGGCTTGTTTCACTCCCCTCACAATCTACTTCTCTGAACTTCATCTAGCTGTTGGTTGAGAAACTCCCTGAAGAAATTGCACAATTCTAGAGGGGAACCAACCTTCCCTCCAGAAATTGTGCAATCCTGACTGGCAGCCTACTTGACTCAGAAACTGTGCAATCCTGTTAGTTAACCTTCCCAGTAAAAACTGCACAATTGGGCCTAGCAGGATTGCTCAACCCAGAAATTGTGCAATTTTGGGTAGCAGTTAGATGCTCCTCCCAGAAATTGTGCAATCCCTTTAGGCAGCTAGCCCAACTCCCTCCCAGAAATACACAAATTTCTCCCTCAGGCAACAGGATGTTGCATGTGTCCTCAGGTTGACCGGTTCCACCCAAGACCATGAAAACTTGACTTGCATGCATGGGTTTCTTTTTCCTGAAATAGAAAAGAAACATGCAAAAAGAATCCCTAGATTTTAGGGAGCTATTTTTGCAGCTACAGGTTACTGCATGCAAAGATCGTTTTAGAATCTTTCCTCCAAGTGTTACCTTTTCCTAGATTTGTTGCATGTGTGTCATAAGCCTCAAACTTATTTATTCAACACTTCAGAGCTCACTTGTTCACATCAATCTTGGAGCTCTAACATCCCACAACACATCTAGGTGTCTTCGACACATCCAGCTCAACTATTTCTGGGTAAGTCCACTTAACTTGTATTTTGCATCATTTCTATCCCTTTTTATGTTTTGGCTTGTGTGAGTGTTGTCTGTTTGATTTCTATGAACGCTTGTTGTCATTTGCATGCATATTATCTTGTACTAGCACCATTTTAGTTTTCGTTAGCATCTCACTACTGTCACATGCATGACATTGTTTTGCACAAACAGATGTCGATTTGGCGATTAGCTTCACACGCATGAATGTTAAGTTGTTTTATGAATCTTGCATTCAATTTTTTCATTCACGATCATTCACTCCTACTTACAATCAGTATTTCCATGCATTCACTTCTTCATTTTCTCTTAGTTTCCCATTGGCGAGTCTGGGCAGCCTTGACCTGGAATCTGCCTCACCAAGACAACATTGCCCAATCCTGAGAGGGAAGGCTCTAACTTCCTCCCAGAAAATGCACATTTCTTTCTAGTGACTATCCTCCAATCTTGCATTGCACAATTCTGAGGGGCAGTGACTACTAGCCCAAAACATTGCGCAATGCAGTTACTGATCCCAAGACGATGACATTGAACAGTGTCAGTGGGATGGAGATTGTTACCTTCAGGGTATAGGATTATGAATAGATGTACCATATGCCAAAGCCAATGATCACTATGGATACATCCTTCAGCATACCCAGCTGCAATGCCAACTCCAGGGATATCTTGAAGAAATGGGCAAAGGAGCTAGCCAAATTTAGGATGACACCCAACTAGATTTACAAGACGAATATACTGTGGAAGGTGTATCAATACTTGGCCATCTTTCCATGTCACTTGTATGGCCAAGAGAGCATGGAAACCTTCCTGCAGAGTTGGGTGATCGCATTGGACCAACTAGCCAGTGAAGGCAAAGCATGCAACTAGTCCGACATGTTGGCTCATAGGTTGAAGGAACAGGTAACAAGAGCTCGGTAGCTGCCCAAAGGTCAAAAAGCAGAAATCTACATGTCCTCTTACATCTTGGATGCAATCTGTGCCTGTCAGGAGTTCCCGGGCTTGAAGTGGGCATGGACATCGATGGAGACCTCTATGAACGCTTATTGTAAAATGTTGTCTAAATGCAACTTCAGAGGAGTCATCACATGGTTGTTGGATCATTTTGTCACCCTGGTGTACAAGATGATATTTGAGGAGGATCCACCTTACATGTCGAAGGCAACAATGGAGGCACTAATCGACATAGCAGATTGGTATACCTCACCTTCATGTGGATGTACAATGCAGAGAAGCCTTCGCATGTTTTGTCGAAGTTTTCCTTGGACAAGCTCGTCATGCAAGAAGTATCATACCACATCTCGGCAGGACTGTTAGCTAGGCTACACTAGAAGAAGAAGGCTCCTTGGCCCACTCTTCCGTTGCGGATCGAGTTATACGAGATATGAAATTTCAAGCATGTGGATGTCGAAGCAGAGGAGATCAAGAAATATCCTTTCGATGCCTAAAGCTACAATCCATATGACTCGCATTGTTTTGTAAATAATCAATACGCAAGAGTATAGTTTCAATGGAGCCAAAGGGCGTGTCATTGGGTAGAGGAGGACCCATTGAGATATTTTTATAGCTTCTCTAGGCCCAATGAACCAAGTGGCATCACTGTGGAACGGTTAGCGAAGCAGCATCCAGGAGAGCACCAGTAGTAGCAGCAGCAGCAGAGGTAAACATACCAGTGCGCAACAAAGGCAAGAGGAAGATTGTCGAGAGCGTGGAGGTAGAGCAAAGTTGTAAGTTCCGAGTAGACCCACTTGTGTAGAAAGTAGCTTTGGCAATAGAGATGAAGAGGCAACAACACAATATGAGGAATGCGCAAAGGCAGAGAGAAAAATGAAAAATGGAGGAAACAGAGAAGGAGTTGCATGAGTTGAAGGAGCAAATCTGGAAGGAACGAGTTGAGAAAACAGGAGAAGGACGTGCAACAAGAACAGGTACAGCAGGGGGTGCAACATGTATGGACAGATGAAACTACGCCCATACAGGTAGTTGACTCATCTGAACAGTTGGCACCAGGCAGACAGGGTGAGCAATCGAAGGAGCAAGACTTCACTCAAGAGATTGAACAAGCACTTGAGCATATGGATACGAACATGGAGCAATAGGAGTTAGAGAAAGACATCGACCTCATGCCTTACCACCAAAAGGTTGACCCACCAACTTCACTGAATCTAGAAGCAGAGAAAGTCCCAAGCAATGAAGGAGACACTAAAATCCTTGGATACAATCCAGAGGGAGAGATGCACAACATCTCAATCGATAAGTCCCAACATAGAGTTGTGAAATCTCGCAGAGTGTCTACTCTAAATGATCACACATCTCCTGTGCATTTTGAGGAATTAGTTATCGTGTCTGATGTGCGCAAACATACATCATCATTGGCCGATGATACCAGAGCATATGTTGAAGCCACTAGCTCGAGTGTTCACTTCTTGATAGCTGATAATGAACGAATGGATAAGGAGTTATAACAGGACAAGCAAAGAGGAGAACTAGTTACAGCATCTGCCCGAGCAGAGTTGAAGAAGCAATATTGGATGAAGTATTGTCCCTTGAGACAGTCATGCAGGTGTTGTATTCCAAGTTTGGCACCATGCATAAAGTAGTTGTCCATCTCAATGGTTGAAAGAAGCGATGTGTTAGAAGAGCATGTATCTTGTCAAATGTGCATGCTATTGTTGATCACATGCAAACATGGACAATAAGATACAAGGGAGCCACGTTACACTTGCCCAAGATGATGAAGCCCGAAGTGGTTAAGCTAAAGGCACATATCCGGAGTCTACTCTGGAACTATGAAGATCTCTTGCATCGCATCACTAGTCTTCTAGCTTCCCATGTACAGGTATTGAGGAGTATGGATGTTGTTGTGTGCACACACATGATCCCATCTATTGGGACACTCATTGAGGAAAAGACAAAGGCACAAGTTTGACTAGAGCTTGACTCGTACTTTGACGAGTTGATGCACATAGCCACTAATGCAGACTTGGTGATCAATTCAAACACCATGCATCAATATGTCGTTGATATGGCTGCACTCAAGACAATGATGCACATGTTATCAAACAAGTTGGAAAGAGGAGCCCGACAAGTGTGCTCAGATGCTATGGAGGCAAGTGTTCATTTCCAGAAAGATGTCACCACAGAGTTCACATAAACCATTGCAGACTACCAAGCATGGCATCAGTTCACCACCATCGACCACCATGAGGATGTCGAAGAGCTGGTCTTCCCACAGTTTTTCGAGTCATAATGATGTCTTGCATGGCTTGCTCAAGCCTATTTTGTCTCACATGGGTACATGTGCAAATTGTATGTGAAGTCTTGTCAAGTGGAAGTTCAAGTGTCTATAGTTGGATGTAACTGTCTTAGAGTAGATGAAGAGTCATGAGGATAGATGAACAGTCACAAAAGGGAATGTCAAGGGCCACCCCATCCTTTTCTATATATAGTCCCTCATAACTCATTGTATAGGCTTTTGGTCAGCCAAGCGTCTGATAGGAGTATCTTAGAGAGAGCTTGGACATTATTGTATCGAGCCCTTGCTTCTCCATTGTGCAGAACTAGTATATCTCTTCGGAGGAGTAGGCGGTAGTGACAGTAACATTCCGCTGTCGAAACTATTGGTTGGTCATGGTTGTATTGTATGACTGGAACTTACACTTCTAAATATAATAGAGCCAGCAAGTTTCATGCATATGTCGTATTGTATTTCAGCTATCTTGTTTACTCTAAATGATATATGTATATGTTTGCTTATGCATGCATGCATTACTATTTTCTATATATGTATGTATGAATCTTAATGAAATGTCATGTTGGTTTAACCATCACTTTGGATTGCTAGCTTACTTGACTTCCATGTTGTGATGCATATTTGCTCGTGTGTTCCCTTCTTAACTCTGTGCTTTCACAGGTTTCCAAGGGGCACACTCACCTCACCCTCCGTGTGTTAGAACTACTCATACACCTTCCTTGACTTGTTGCATATGTCACACCCTTGCTACCAACAGGGAAATCTTACTTGCCTCTATGCGAAACTGCGGTTAAAGTGATACCATATGACCCACTGCTGGGACTCCTACACCAAACGGTCTAAGGTCTAGTTGGGACTTCTTATCGAGGAGATCCCCTGACATGTTGGAGGATCCAACATCATCAACATTTCTCGCACTAGAAGGAGGGCCAGATGACATGTTGTGTCCTTGCATCCTGTTTTGAACCTTTGCACATCTATCATGGATTCTATCACACTCACCCCTCCACGATGTTTTTCACATGCCGAACCTCTCAACATCACGAGGGAGTTTTTTGATCTCTTGTCCAAATTCACATATGATGCAAAGGCAAATTGGCCTAGCTTAATTACTTAGAAGACTTCTATGCATTCATTGAGAATGCAGACGAGTTCTATGCAGAAGAGGTTAGTCTGTTGCTTGCATACACACTTCGTGAATCCCCACAATGGTGGTGTTGCAACCTACCAGCTGACAGCGTGCACTCACTCAAGTAGTTTTGTGATCTCATTGAATCTACTTTCCACCATTTTGATCCAGAACCTCTTGACCAAAAACTGTTACAACAATGGAAGGCCCCGCATGAATCGCCTATGGATTTTTGGTAGCACTTCCGTGTTTTACAGTTTGAATCTTTGAAAATCCATATGAAATTTCCATATCCTTAGGACAGATTCAAATACTGCCTTAACAAATCAGTCTATCCTAAGCATAATTTTGAGCCCAATCCCCACTCAACATACTTCAGTGATGGAGCTACACAATCACAGATGGATACGGTCACTGTCACTAGTGATTGTTCGTCGTCCCCTCATCAAACAACTCCACCACTACAAAGTGATGCAGGAGAACATGCACACACATCTATTCAACTGTCACAACCTCCAAACATCACTTATCTTAATTTTTGTGTAGATTTGGTTGTGAGTCCATTGAGTTGTCACATGCATTTTCTACCTCAACCTCCATATTCATACTTGGATGATCCTCTGGATGATATTGTCTTATTTTTTTCCATTTCAGACACTACTGTTACACTAAAATTTGTCACCATGACTATTGCAGTCAGTATGGCTCCATCAACAACCATACTGTCCTCCTTGGCAAGTCTTATACCTCTGCTCCTCATGTCAAACTCCAAAAAAGAGAGAAAACCTTTAAAAAATCAATATAACTCTGGTTACGCAGTTTCTCTTACTCTTACCTGCGGGCACGCACCTCAAGTACATAATACCTACATACTTGTACGCTCTGTCTGTAAAGGGGTGGGTGCGTACCCCTGTAAAAGTCAAAAGGCGCAAGTTTTACTTCAAAAAACTTACTTGCAGTCGATTCTAGAGCATTCTAGAAGATGGTTTGACGTGGACTGAGCGCCTCCAGATGGTTCATGCATCCCAATGAAAGAGGAACTTATCCCATGAAGATGGGAGCTATCCCTTTGAAAGAGGGGCTTATCCCATTGATGGTGGACCTGTTTAACTTCCTCCAAAGCATTATAAATACAGGCATTGGGCCAGAGGCAAGGGAGGTTGAAAGCTGAACATTCCTAAGGGTAGATGTTGTTGAAATTAGGACTCCCTTATAGAGCTTGAGATGAGAGATTCCAATCCTTTCTTAGCTTCATTTGGAAGTGGGTGAGCTGATCAAAGTAGAGGAGAACTCTTGCTGGACCCTGGGAGGGACCTGTACAACACCAAGGCATTGGTTGTAAGGTTTCTTTTGTTTCCAATTAATACAATTAAGTTCATTTTTCTCAACAAGTTGTTATATATAATTTGTTTCATAAACTCCTTGGTCTTTATGATGAATATGTTTTATTATATGAGTTATTCAGGTGCTATGTAATCGTTTGCTTGTTAGTGAATGCAGGCTTCAAGGAGAAGGAGCTAATCTGGATCGAAGAGGCTTGGCTGCTACAAACAGCGTTGGACTAGAGGTAAGCCCTAAACACCTGGTTGCTTTTATTTTAAATGCATATTTAGGGAAAGATAGTGCTTGATTGTTTTGTTTGTCACTAGAAAGCCTTAGCTTCTAGGGAGGTCAGTTTTGTCCGCAAAATTGACTCTTTCCGCATGACAAAATGGCGACTCCACTGGGGACTTGATTGTTTTCTTTGTCTATACTTTGACCTGAGAAACTGTTTTTTATGTTTCTGTTTTTGACTTGATGATTGTGGGATTGGGTGAATTTAGTTAGTTTTGAGTTAGTTTTCATTTTTCATAGTTTTGGGAGAGGTACGCACCCTCTGAGTTAAGCACAGTGCGTACTAGTACGCACTTTTGCTTTGTGCACAGAGCGTAGACACACCTGTGTAAACAGGTTGCCTGCGTACCCTATCAAAAATTTGAAAAATTTTAAATTTTTTTCTTTTTTATCAGTTTAGAATTTGTTTATAGGTTTTAGCCATTGCCCAGACCTGCTTGTTCCCTGTCAAAAACTTTCCTTGGTTAATTTCATTGGCATTCCTGCTCTAAGCTTTTATCAATTGGGTGTTTTGAGTCTCTTTTTTGACAAATTATAAATTTGATTTCCTTTGGTCATTACTTGGAGGTTTGTCTCAGTCTTTTCACAATTTTGCATCTTTTTGCTTCTTTTTTTGCAAAAAAATTTCCCCCTCATTCGCCGGGGGGGGCTAAATTGTGTATGAGTGTTAATCGCCTTTGAGTGTTTTTATTTTTTGATCTTTGGAACTCTCACCCAATTTTCTCGACTTGCACTTGATTGGTTCTTAGATTACATTAGAATCATCTTGTGTTTGAGAATTCTCTTGCATAGATCACATTTGCATAATTAGAATTCTCATTTTCAGAATATGAATGAAAAATGTGCATAGATTACATTTGCATACTCTTCAAGTGAATTGTGCATAGATTACAATTGCATAGTTTACATTCTGAAAAATCAATCGTAGATTTAGATCAGTTTTCTTTGATTTGAATTTACACAAAAATAAAAATAAAAAAAAACTATTTTGGAATTGATTTGCATTAGTTTTTCTTGATGAAATTAGTGCATTAGAGAATTTGTTATATTTTCTCTTAGTGATCAATTTTTGCATTGTTGGAAGTGAATGGAAACTCTCTCCTTACTTTAGTTAGGATTCATCGAATTGAAAGGATTACATTATCATATTCGATTGCATTCAGTTTTGAGTCGGGTCATAACACCATTGGTTTCGTATCCATTTACCCCTTTGAGTAATAACAGCCTAAATAACACAGCGCTTAATTAAAATTCAACTAGTAATTTTTACATTTCTAGGGCTCTGATACACCAACATAGCTGTCTTGGAGTAGGAGAGTAATTAACTCTCCAAGACAGTAAAAACAAACAAGTAGCTGTATCTTGTGGTAGGAAGAAATCCAATTGTTGCATTTATGCTCTGGGAAAGCTCCTCTTAAAGGAGAAGCACGAGATCGTGTCTGAACCAGTGTGGGAATCAATCCTTCCTCATTGGGAACGACACCAGATATTCACGTATTAAAAACGGTAAACCTCGGATTAACCATTGTCGAGGAGCCTGGGGTCACTTGTTGGTAAACCTTAGATTATGTCAAGGAGCCTTCAAGGGGATTGAGTTTGCTACTCAGCCCTTGCGTGCGTATCGGATCGTAGACTATTCCCCCAGGTATATTTGTTTCAGTTGGTAACCTTAGTGGCCATATTCTTTAGGATTCTTCCTAAGGTGACAGTGGTGGGAAGATCCCACTGTACCTGGAGCAGACGTCGGCTAGACTCACTTGGATTTTCTGGGGGGTTCTCTTCACTCGAGACGGTTAAGTGGAGAAACTTGTGCCAGTCTATTCATTAAGCAGGTTGCCGGGGTAACTGTTCCAACCGCCATTTCTGTATTGAACTCTGCGACGTTGGATTTCATCACCAACTAGTGTTTTCAGTACGGAAAGTTACTGTTTGTGTGTGGTTTGACTCCTAGATTTGATAGTGCGTGTTAATTTGTTTGTTTTTACTTTTAGAGACCATAGGTGCGAATTGTGAATTGTTAATTTTAGTTTTAAATTGTTAATAAAATTCACTAAAGTTGAATATGATGGCAACTGTTCCGGAATTTACCGACCAAGGAACCCCTCTTAACGAGGATCCTAGTACTTTTCCTTTCTTTGGAAATGTTGGTCCTCCTTATATGGCTACTTTGTCATTACCTGGATTTACAATAGGATTACCGATATGGTTATTTTCAACTTCGTTGACCCCAAATACTCCAATTGTTCCACCTCAACCGAATGCTTCACCTCAACAGAGTTCACCATCTCAACATCACCAACCTTCTGTTGACCCTTTACCTTCTTCACCTAATTTTTCTTCCTCCATTTCTTCCTCTTCACTTGGTAAAAGCCTTGATGCTAGTAACCAGGTGGCTAAGAAGAAGAAGAAAGGGAAGAAGAAAAAGAAGAAGAAGAAGCAAGATAAGAAAGAAGTCAACCAACCAACCACGACTGTAAGTGTTAGTTGTGTTGAGGAAAACCTCGACATGGATCGTAAACCCAAATACCCTTGCAGGCTTTGTAAGGGTGACCACTTCCTTATCAATTGTCCTGGTATTCCAAAGGTCTTGGAAGTATGGTCAGAAAAATCTCATCAACTTTCCATTGATCCATCAACCAGTGATAGTCAGGTTCTTGGGAAAAAGGGTAAAGTTAGGTTTCCTTGTAAGTTATGCAAAGGGAGTCATCAAACTCACATTTGCCCTCACATGGATGAAGCCTCAAAATTGTTGGAAAACCTTACTGTTCCACAGCAAGAATTTCCAACTGGTTACCGTAAACTTTCTCCCAACCTACCATCAACTAACGGAGTGATTGATCTAATTTCAAGTACAGTTGATCACACTCTTCCATTGGAGAGTGAAACTCATGTCACTCAGGTTGATGATCCATTAGTTGATCAAGTGGTCGATTCAATTTCACATTCGGTCGATCCCACTTTCCCTTTAGAGAGTGAACTTCATACCGCTCAGGTTCTTCTTGTTACATCAGATTCTTCTATGCCGGGGGGCATTTCACCTGTTTCTACAGAACCCCCTCCAAGTACTGAGGTCTTTTCCTTTGATTGGAATAGACTGACAGAACCTCGTCTTCCTTCCTCCATCCCTTTCCAAATCATTGTCAAGGCTGGTGGTAGGGACATGCATCGCACACAGGTAGATGAAGGTGCTTCTGTTAGTATTTTATCCTCAACTGCTTGGAAAGCTTTGGGTTCCCCTCAGCTTGCGCCTATTACGCAGAATCTGAAAGCTTTTAACAGAACCATTAGTGAACCTTTAGGGATCCTTCCTAATTTTTCCATTACCTTGGAAGGTAAAACTGTCTATATTGATCTTATGGTAGTTCGAGGTCCCTTGGATTTCAATTTACTCCTTGGGCGAGACTATGTTTATGCAATGAAAGCTGTCGTATCGACACTCTTTCGCGTGATGTCTTTCCCTCACAATGGAAATATTGTGACTATAGACCAGCTTTCGTTCCCTAGTCTTGTTTCAACTACAAATAATATGACACCCCTAAATGTTCCTGATTCTAAAGTGGTATCTACCCCGCCACGGGTTAATTATGTGACAACTGGTCCCATGTTTTCAATTACTGATGTACGTGAGCCTCCCACTGTTTGCTCATCTTCCTTTGATTTAGATCCGGTAATTGACATGGAAAACTCTATGGGATTATTTGAACCCGATGTTCTTATCCCTTTTGAGTCCCTTGATATGAATTCCTTCCAAAGAACTATTCTTCCTTCTGATGAAGACCTCTTGGAAGCCATGATCAAGGTGTGTCCATTGACATGTCTTTCTTCCAATTAGAATCCATGATCAAGAAATGGTGAGGAAAGTTCCTTTTACTGTGTCAACCTCGTTAAAAAATGAATCAGTGTGTGCGAGGATAGTTTGTTCCCGTCTCAACCTCGTTAAAAAATGAAACTGGATGTAGCGAGGACAGTTCCTGTTACTGAGTCAACCTCGTTAAAAAATGAATCAGGTTAGAGGATAGTTCCTGTTACTGAGTCAACCTCGTTAAAAAATGAATCAGGTTCGAGGATAGCTCCTTGTCTTGTGTCAACCTCGTTAAAAAATGAAACAAGGATAGGTTATATAGGTAGATTGTAGAGAGTAGTCATGAGCATAGTTCCTTGTCTTGTGTCAAGCTCATTAAAAAATGAAACAAGGATTTTAGAGCATAGTTCCTTGTCTTGTGTCAAGCTCGTTAAAAAAAGAAACAAGGAGTTATGAGCATAGTTCCTTGTCTTGTGTCAAGCTCGTTAAAAAATGAATCAAGGTTTTTAGAGTAAAGTTTTTTGTTAGGTAGATTGTAGAGAGTAGTTATGAGCATAGTTCCTTATCTTGTGTCAAGCGCGTTTAAAAAATGAAACAAGGGTTTTGAGGATAGTTCTTTTCCTGTGTCAACCTCACTAAAAATGAAACAGCTCCCACGAGTCTTTCCAAGATTTCGAAAGTAAACCTTCATTTCATCCACTTGGTTGAATGAAATGAAGCTTGGGGGGCATGTACCGTCATTGTGCTGGGGGCATGCGAACTTATAACAAGCATAGTTTTTGTTTCAAGCTTGCGTAAACATGAAACTGAATCCAAGCATAGTTCTTTTCCTGTGTCAAGCTCGTTAAAAAATGAAACAAATCCTCCTCTAATTGAGTCAAGAGTTTGACTAGATCTCATAAATGTTAAGTTGTATATTTAGGTTAGTTATTTCAGTTTTTTGCATAATTTTCTTACAGTTTTAGGATGAGTCTTTCAAATGATCTCGTAACTGAACCTTCTTTTCATCCACCTAGTTGAATGAAATGAAGCTGGGGGGCATGCGCTCTAGCAGTTACGCTTAGGGGGCATCAAGCACAGTTTTCTCTCTATTTCAAGCTTGTGTAAAAATGAAACTACTTTGAAGCATAGTTTTTCTCTGTTTCAAGCTTTTGTAAAAATGAAACCTATTTCGAGTCAGTTTCAGTTATTTTCAAGACTCGTTAAACTCATGAAAATCTCGAGAATATTTTGCTATCTTTCATTATCGTAAAACAAATGAAAATGCCGAGTTCTTTCCGTCTTTTCCTGCTCGTAAATTAAATTGAAAGTCGGCCATATGAGTACATTTTTATCATTTTTTCGAACTCGTTAAAACTTACGAAAAAGTGATACCTCAGAGTCATCTTTAAGCTCTTTTCTAACTCCTAAAATGTGAAAAGATTGCCGAGTTTTCTTTTTAGCTCGTTAAAATAGAACTAAAAAGACGGTCCTCTTACAGCCCTTTTCTGACCGTAAAAACATGAAAAGATTGTCGGATTTTTGTCGTTTCAAATTCGATATTGGAAATAAAACGACGTGTCCTTGATCGCTTTCTACTTTTCAGATCAGAGACACTAATCATGAAAGTACTCCTTGGTTGTAAAGATCAAGCGGTTCTCTCAAGTATTATTTTATACTTTTTCGGGCTTGGGAGACACAAATTTACGAAAAAGGTCAACCCTGGAGTCTTCTTAAGTTTTTCAGACTCTCTAAAATTGAAAAACGCCGAGTTTCTCCTATACTGGACTCGTTAAAATTTCACAGTAAAGGACCTGTTCGATTACAAACAGGAACGGACCACTCCTTCTTAGGGTTCAAATCTAAACTAAGTTGGACTCATCCAAAGGATGAGCTTATAATCAAGCAAATGTTATCCTCCTCAAGCTTGTAAAAAATAAAGAGGTACTTGCCAGAAATGGTGGGGGAAAAGAGAGAAAAATGAGCCTATTTGTTATCCTTTGTCTCAGAAAAACCTTATCACCACTCTTGAACACGACACTTTTCATTCACCTGGGTTGGGAAATCCTTTGCCTAACAGTTGATCAAACCACATTGAAAGTCTTCAGCCGGTTTCTGGGTATTAACTTTGGGTCAATTGTCACCAAGCCATCTGTTGTGTCGTTATGTGTTCAAGAGGTCACTGCAAATAAACCATTCATCTGCAAAATATCTGTCATCCATCTTGACCATCCCTGAGTCAGTCCTTACAGCTACATTTCTTCAACTTGATCTATGATTTCGTGTTGTGGGCTTGCCTGCAATGGATCGCTTTCTATCGACATCAGCACATTATCTAGAAATATGATCTAGGAATCATCAGTACCTTGAAATCTGCATGCCTCAATGGCAGGTTTCTCGCCTTTGACGAAAGTTTACATCATTGACTTTCGATTGAAGGATTCCATGATATGTTCGACATCAACACGTTCATTCACATCTCATGGATTGTACTGGGTACTTTGAGAACCATTGACATCATTGGTGGTCTCTCTCACACTTATTAACAGTTTACATCATTGACTGGTAATCAAGTGGTTTCTACCATGTTCGAAATCAACTCATTTATTCGCATGGATAGAATCGTACTATTTCGGGAAGCAGAAATGAAGACCCTGGATCTAGTTTCCGCCATCCAGGCTACGAGGAGTTTTGTATTCATTATATAGTAGACTAATTATAAATAGATGGCTGCGTCCATACTGTGTCTACATGTGTCTATGATTATGATGTACTGCGAAATCATTCCTATATCAGAGCAGTAGTTAGTTTGTTAGTTAAAGTTTTTGATCTAAGTATGGGAATGCCTACCTTAGCGATGATATGATCTCATATATGTATTTTGTGTTGAATATTTGCAAGTTCCGGCTGGGCTCTCCACAAGATAATCCTTGAAATGATAAAGTGCTTCACCCTTCCTAGATGATATGAAACCCTAATCTACTACAGACCTCGCACTTTAGGGGGCAATCTGTTACACTAAAATTTGTCACCATGACTATTACAGTTAGTATGGCTCCATCAACAACCATATTGTCCTCCTTGGCAAGTCTTATACCTCTACTCCTCATGTCAAACTCCAAAAAAGAGAGAAAGCCTTTAAAAAATCAATATAACTCTGGTTACGCAGTTTCTCTTACTCTTACCTGCGGGCACGCACCTCAAGTACATAATATCTGCGTACTTGTACGCTCTGTCTGTAAAGGGGTGGGTGCGTACCCCTGTAAAAGTCAAAAGGCGCAAGTTTTACTTCAAAAAACTTACTTGCGGTCGATTCTAGAGCATTCTAGAAGATGGTTTAACGTGGACTGAGCGCCTCCAGATGGTTCATGCATCCCAATGAAAGAGAAACTTATCCCATGAAGATGGGAGCTATCCCTTTGAAAGAGGGGCTTATCCCATTGATGGTGAACCTGTTTAACTTCCTCCAAAGCATTATAAATACAGGCATTGGGCCAGAGGCAAGGGAGGTTGAAAGCTGAACATTCCTAAGGGTAGATGCTGCTGAAATTAGGACTCCCTTATAGAGCTTGAGATGAGAGATTCCAATCCTTTCTTAGCTTCATTTGGAAGTGGGTGAGCTGATCAAAGTAGAGGAGAACTCTTGCTAGACCCTGGGAGGGACCTGCACAACACCAAGGCACTGGTTGTAAGGTTTCTTTTGTTTCCAATTAATACAATTAAGTTCATTTTTCTCAACAAGTTGTTATATATAATTTGTTTCATAAACTCCTTGGTCTTTATGATGAATATGTTTTATTATATGAGTTATTCAGGTGCTATGTAATCGTTTTCTTGTTAGTGAATGCAGGCTTCAAGGAGAAGGAGCTCATCTGGATCGAAGAGGCTTGGTTGCTACAAATAGCGTTGGACTAGAGGTAAGCCTTAAACACCTGGTTGCTTTTATTTTAAATGCATATTTAGGGAAAGATAGCGCTTGATTGTTTTGTTTGTCACTAGAAAGCCTTAGCTTCTAGGGAGGTCGGTTTTGTCCGTAAAATTGACTCTTTCCGCATGACAACTACACTTGTTGTGAACGAGGATAAAGCCATCGATGGAGTTGGTGTTGCACAACCAACATGCCTTGTCAGTCATGAAGAGTATGAATGGGAGCTTGAGCATCAACACTCAGTGAAGGATTACTCCCTTCTATCCAAGCCTCCTCTGTTCTTTCTTGACATCTTTGGTGAACCTGCCATCCATGACTTTTCATGTGTATCTCCATCTACGGATGCATCCATTATTGATCATTCGCAGGACACACCGGATGTCAGTCCATCATCTGAGAATGGAGACGATCAACTATTCATTGAAAATCCACTTGACTTTTCATCTGCCTTTTTTCGAAACACAGAGGGTGAATTTTTCCACTTCTCATCTACCCCTCTGTTTGATTCATCAGATCATGAGAATGCCGATGAAATCATTGATTTTGATGATTGTAGATGTCATGATCTATTTACTCCCGTATTCGATCATGATGATGATTCTATCACAGTTGATTTTTCAAAGCCACCTGTGTATGATGATATATCTGTCAACGAAGTTGAAACCCTCCAGACTGTCAAGGCACTTCAGCCCAAGATGATGGTTATGTTAGGCCCTCACAGTCCTAAGGTTGGTTTCACTTTCGATTAGGAAATTGTTGAAACACCTGAGGCTCCTCATCACTCATCTATATGCATTGAAGATCAATCTTAAACATAGATCATGCTTCCTCCACTCGAACTGCACGATCCCATCGCTCATTAATTAGAGCAATCTTACATTTCAAGCACACATGCACGACGTAATTTGTCTTTGTTTCTTTCATTTGTTTTCATGTCACAGTCAAGAGTATGTGTATGCTTAGCAGCTGCATGTAGTGTCGCACAACACCGTGATAAGTCCACGGACTGCATGTCATGTACTTGCACTCACTTATGTTCCGTGGAAACTTTTAAACTTGGTTTGTGTTGGTCATCATTGTTATATATTTCATGTCTACTGGTTCACACAGCTGTGTTGCTTGTGAACCATGCCTTCACCAAAATGGGTCAACCAATGTGCCAGTGGTTGAATTGGAAGTATCACTTCACGTGATCAGGACCATGCACCGTTAGCTTAGGAGTAGGAGTAGTGTTTGCTTTTGGTTGTTTGCTTGCATGCTTGTTTTCTGACTTACCTCACATGTTTGTTTGTTTGCTTGCTTTTTTGCTTTCTGCTTTGCTTTCGCAGTTACTCTTGCTTTTTATTTGTTTTGTGTTTGTTTTCTTGTTTTTCCCTCATAGTTTAGTTTCACATGAAACTGTGTGTGACTCTTGAAACAAGCTAGGTAAAGTACAAGAGGACTTGTGCCATTATCAATACTTGGTTATTTTTCATCCTACACCTATATGAAGAAATTGTTATCTTCGGTCCATGATACACCAATGGAAAATACGTATTGTTCAAACTGAAACTTGGTGAAAACACAACGCTTTCATGCTAATGAGTGTCACCTACTCTAGTCAGTTGTTTTTGGGTTAATCCTTGTCAGCTCAGTCAAGTAGAGTAAGGTGAGAGGGAAAACCTTAACAAGCATGTTAGAGGTATATAATAAACTACTTCTCTGAAGGAATAACCTATTCTACTCTCAATAAGGTGGGATCCCTCTTTTGCCTCTAAAATGAATAAGTGTTATACACATGTTATGAAAATGAAAAATGAAAAAAATGAAAAGTGAAAATTTTTGAAAATAAAAAATGAATAAGGCAAAAGAAGAGATAGGATTCCTGCGCAGAGAGATGATGCAATTAACTCCATTGGGGTACTAATCAGGCTCACTGGCAGCGGAGCAATGCTTGTGTTCCTGCATGACTCCGTAGGGTACTATCTAGGCCTGCTAATAGCATAGCAACACCAGAGATGAAACTAAGACTCTAACGATGATACTACTTGTGTACCAATATACCCCTCATCCCCAATCGAAACAAATGTGTCGGCTTGGCTTGGGATGTGTGTCAATCGACCAAGATCTTGGCAGATGCTACATCTTACAGTCAAGAAAGTGTGGAAACCAAGACGAACAGAAAGCTGAACAATACTTCCGGAGGTTTTAGACTTGCTTTTCGTGAACAAGGTCCATTTAGAGAGTTGGAGTTCTACTAGTGTGTCGCCAAGTGTTGTAGTGGCTACAACCACCCTCCAAATTTTTTCCTTAGCTTCATCTTGTAGCCTCCCTGCCAACCATCCTCAACAACATGTCTTGCACTATCAAGTACATGAGCTTCAGTGGTTATCTAGTAGTATGAACGACTGTGCATGATGGCTTGTTTCACTCCCCTCACAGGCTGCTTCTCTAGACTTGGTCCAGTTGCTGGCTAAGCAGCTCCCTCAAGAAATTGTGTAATTCTGGAGGGGAACTAGTATTCCCTCCAGAAATTGTGCAATCCTAACTGGAAGCCTGTTTGGCTCAGAAACTGTGCAATACTGTTAGTCAACCTTCCCAGTGAAAATTGTGGAATCTAGCATAGCAAGACTGCTCAACCCAGAAATTGCGCAATTCTGAGTAGCAGTTAGCTGCTTCTCCTAGAAATTGTGCAATCCCTCTGGGAAGCCAGCTCAACTCCCTCCCATAAATGCACAAATTTCTCTCTCAGGAAAGCAGGTTGTTGTATGTGCCATCAAGTTGACCGGTTCTACCCGAGACTGAGAAAACTTGACTTGCATGCATGGACTGCTTTTTTCTGAAATAGCAAAAAATGACATGCAAAAATCATCCCTAGATTTTAGGGAGCTATTTTAGCAGCTAGAGGTTACATGCAAAGATCGTTTTAGAATCTTTCCTCTGAGTGTCGCTTTTTCCTAGATTTGTGGCATGCGCTTCATGAACCTCAAACTTATTTATTCAACACTTCAGAGCTCACTTCTTCACATTGACATTGGAGCTCTGACATCCCATAGCACATCCAGGAGTATTCGACACATCCAGCTCAACTATTTTCAGGTAAGTCCTCTTAACTTGTCTTTTGCAGCATTTCTATCACCTTTTGTGTTTTGGCTTGTGTGAGTGCTTTCTTCTTGATTTTTGTGAACGCTTGTTATCATTTGCATTCATATTAGCTTGTACTAACACTGTTTTAGTTTTTGTTAGCATCTCACTGTTGTCGCATGCATGACATTGTTTTTCACAAATGATCGTTGATTCGGTGACTAGCTTCACACACATGCATGTTTTGTTGTTTTCTAAATCTTGCATTCACTGTTTGCATGCATGATCATTCACTCCTTATTACAATCAATATCATCATGCATTCACTTCTTCATTTGATCTCAATTTCCCATCGGCAGCTCTGGGCATCCTTGCCCCAGACTCTGCCTCACCAAGACAAAATTGTGCAATCCTAAGAGGGAAGGCTCTATCTTCCTCCCAGAAAATGCACATTTCTACTAAGTGACTATCATCTAGTCTTGCATTGCACAATTCTGAGGGGCAGTGACTATTGGCCCAGAAAATTGTGCAATGTAGTCACTGGGCCTGCAACCCTTGCCAGCTGAAATTGCACATTGTGCAATCCCAACACCCATCAGACCAATCTGGATTGTGCATTGTGTAATTCCAACATCCATTTAGCCTCTAGATAGTCCAGACTACCTTTTTCACAGTTCCGGCAGCTAGTCTCCCAGCCTCCTAGGAAAAATTACACAATCCTCGACAGTCCCCCAGGTATGTTGCATGTCATTCCTCAAGTTTTCTTTGGTTTTAGCTGATAGATTTCTTTCCATGCATGTCAGCATGTCTCCAAATCTAGCAGGTGTACGTCTGCCTCTCAACAGTTCAAGATCAATGGCATCCAAGAGAGTCGGATTAAAGGACACCAACAGAATCACAACTGGAGCAGCAGTTAAGCGAATGTCTATGAGTTTTCCAATTTATGAAGAAACCAAGCTGATTATAGACAAGGACATCAAGCTAAAATGGCAAGAGGTCAATGATACATTTGCAGGCACATTTGGGGAAGACCTTGAAGACCACCAGGTCTATTTGAACATTCACAAGTCTGACTTGTATCAGATTGCATGCAGGTTTCCCATGTTCCCATGCGTGGACATGATATGTTGGATCATCTCGGACACTGGTCCCGAGACGATGACATTGAACAGTGTGTTGGGTGTGAAGCCTAATTATCTTCTGTATTCAAAGGTATCGTTGCATTGGACCCCAGTTCGTAATGGGGTAGCAACACTACACATAAAATATTCGTTGTAGGGTAGGTCCAGGGGGGCGACTGCGACCTTTGGGAGGCCCCCCCCCACCTGGCGGGGGGATCAAGGGAAATGCCCCCAAAGCTAAAAATAGATGTAAAATCTCCTTGTAAAATGTTGTAATTTTGTAGTCAATCTGGGTCGTTCATTAGGTAGATATCTGACAGTAGAAGTTATGTTTAATTTAGGGTTTTTTTCCCTAGAAGGCAACCCCTTACTATATATGAGGGAATTGTATTGTGTTTATGTATATCTGTATTCTAAGTGAGGAAGAGAGAGGAGATTGAGAGCGAAGAGGGAATTATAGCGGATCTGTTATAGGTTGTATCTCTTCATTTTGCTGGATAATATAAAAAGAAGGACTAGTTGTTTCTCTGTGGACGTAGCCCAGACTGGGTGAACCATGTATATCTATGTCTCTCTTGTTTTATGTGTTTTCTGTGTTTATATTTCTGCAATATTTTATATGTTCCATTGCTTTGTAATATATAATTTTCTAACAATTGGTATTAGAGCCAAAGGTCTATTTGGCTGATAAACTCACAGGAGAGAAGGGTTCATAGTTCAAGTGGGAGCAATGGCGAAAGATGGTAAGTTTAGGGTCGAAAAATTTAACGGCCAAAACTACCAGTTGTGGAAGATGCAGATGGAAGATTATTTATACCAGAGAGATCTGTACCAACCATTGAGCAGAAAGGCAAAGAAGCCGATGAGTATGACAACCACAGAATGGGATATTCTAGACAGGAAAGCACTTGGAACAATATGGTTGTGCCTAGCGGGGTCGGTAGCGTTTAATATTTCAAAGGAAACGACAACAGAGGGTTTAATGTTGACATTGGCCAAACTATATTAAAAACCCTCGGCCTCAAATAAGGTATTTCTTATGAAACATTTATTTAATATGAATATTTCAAAAGGTGGATCTGTTGTTGATCATTTAAATGAGTTTAATACAGTTACCAGTCAGTTAAGTTCTGTAGGGGTAAATTTTGATGATGAAATTAGGGCTCTGTTATTTCTATGCTCATTGCTAGAAATTTGGAATGGTTTAGTTATGGCCATTAGTAACTCTGTCTCTGGATCTAGTACTTTAAATTTTGATGATGTTGTCGGTGTAATCCTTAGCGAGGAAATGTGACGGAAAAGCTCCGATGAGACATCAGGTAATTCTTTGACTATAGAGACTAGGGGAAGAAAAATGGAAAGAGGAAAGAGCCCTGGATATTGTAGTAAGTCAAGAAAAGGCAGATCCAAGTCTAGATTGGGGATAATGTGCTGTAAATGCAAGAATAAAGGACACCTAAAGAAAGACTACAAGTCTCGAAAGGGAAAAGGAGACGCGCAACAAGAAACTAATCATGAAGCAAATCTAATAGGTGATGTGTTGCAAGATGCTTTCATTCTTTCATTATAAAATATTATTGATGCCTAGGTGGTTGATTTAGGGGCCTCATTCCATGCCACACCTGATAGGAAACATTTTTATGATTATGTTCAAGGAGATTTTGGACAGGTTTGATTGGGTGATGATAAACCCTATAAAATCATTAGAATGGGTACAGTTTTCATAAAACAACAAAATGGAAATCAGTGGCTATTGAAGGAGGTAAGGCTTGTTCCAGATCTAAAGAAAAAATTTATTTCCACAAGGCAGTTGGGAGGTGAAGGTTGCGTAACTACTTTCACAGATAAAACCTGGAAGGCCACTAAAGGATCCCTGGTAATAGAAAAAGGAGGAAAGGTTGGTACATTGTATTTATGCAATGGTATTTCTAATTATGTTAATTCTTTAACCTCTGCAAGAGAAGATACGACATTGTGGCATCATAGGCTTGGGCACATGAGTGAGAAGGGGATGCAGATTCTTCACTCAAGAAATTTGTTGCCAGGTTTGAAGTATGTTGATTTAAAATTTTGTGAGAATTGTGATTATGGAAAATAGAAGACAGTCAGATTCCTTAGAGTTGGGAAAGAAAATAAGAGTGAAAAATTAGAGTTTGTGCATACAGATGTATGGGAACCTACTCAGGTTTCATCTCTTGGTGGCTCTCATTATTATGTTACTTTTATTGATGATGCAACCAGAAAAAACCCGAATTTATTGTATTCAAAATAAATCTGATGTATTTGATACTTTCAAGAAATGGAAAGCTTTGGTTGAAAATGGGACAGGAAAAAGGTTTAAGTGTCTCAGATCAAACAATGGAGGTGAATATTGCAATAAAGAGTTCGATAGGTACTATTCAGAGAATGGAATTCATAGAGAGAAGACAGTTCTAGGAACACAACAAGAAAATGGTGTCTCAGAAAGGATGAACAAGACAATCATGGAGCATGCAAGGTGCATGAGATTGCATGCAGGATTGCCTTTACAATTTTGGGAAAATGTTGTAGATACCGTTGTTTATCTAGTAAATAGAGGGCCTTCAAGTTCCTTGGATGGTGGTATTCCAGAGGAGGCATGGACAAGTAAAAAGGTAAATTACTATTTTTTAAAGACTTTTGGTTGTGAAGTCTTTGTCCACATTAATAAAGAAAATAGAACAAAGCTTGAGGAGAAATCAAAGAAATGTACCTTTATTGGATATGATGATAATGATTTTGGTTATCACTTTTATGATTATGAAAAACACAAAATCATTAGGAGCGGAGATGTCATATTCAATGAAAAGTTTTATATAAGGATCAGCTGTAGGAAAAGATACAGGAAAAGAAAATAGAGAATACACAGTGCTTGACGAGATCACAGGAAAAGTGATGGTGCCTGAAAATCATAATGATCAACAGCCAGAACAACAACCACAACAACAACAAGCACCTCAAACACCTAAAAGTGGTGTTAGAAGATCTATCAAGATAAGTAGACCCCCTGAATGATACTCTCCTTCATTATATTATGTATTGTTGACTGATTCTGGTGAACCAGAATGTAATGAAGAAGCAGTGCAGGTAGAAACCAGGAAGAAGTGGGAGCAAGCCATGAAAGAAGAGATGGACTCCTTAGCACATAACCAGACTTGGGACTTAGTCAAGTTGCATATAGGTAAAACAACATTGCAGAATAAATGGGTTTACAAGTTAAAGGAAGGAGATGGAGGTAGAAAAAGGTATAAAGCTAGACTTGTGGTGAAAAGGTTTGCACATAAAAAGGGTATAGACTTTGATGAGATATTTTCTCCTGTTATTAAAATGACTTCAATCGGAACTATTTTTAGTCTAGTAGCAGCTAAAGATTTGCATCTTGAGCAGTTAGATGTAAAGGCATCCTTTCTCCATGGGGATTTCGAGGAAGAGATATATATGCAACAACCACAAGGATATGCGGTAAAAGGGAAGGAGAAACTAGTGTGCAGGTTGAAGAAGAGATTTTATGGCTTAAAACAGGCTCCAAGGCAGTGGTATCTAAAATTTGACAGGTTTATGTCTGAACAAGGTTATACTAGATGTCACTCTAACCATTGTGTTTATCTCAAAAGGCAAAATGATGGTAGTTGTATTATATTGTTGTAGGTTCTAACATGCAGGAAATAAATGCACTCAAAAGAAAATTGGCAAACTCATTTGCAATGAAGTATTTGGGTGCTGCAAGACAAATCCTTGGTATGAGAATAACTAGAAACATGAAAAATCACAAATTAACATTGTCTCAAAGTGAGTACATAGAAAAGGTGTTGAAAAGATTTAATATGTAGAATGGAAAACCAGTTAGTATACCTTTGGCTAGCCATTTCAAATTAAGTAAGGAGGAGTGTCCCAAGACTCGGGAAGAAATGGCTCATATGTCTAAAGTTCCATATGCATCAACAGTTGGAAGCTTAATGTATTCAATGGTTTGCACAAGGCCTGATATTGCACATGCAGTGGGATTTGTAAGCATGTACATGAACAATCTAGGAAAAGAACACTGGATGGCGGTGAAGTGGATTCTCAGGTATTTGAGAGGTACCACAAATCAAGCATTATGCTTTGGTGGTTCAAACATTATTCTACAGGGATATGTTGATGCAGATATGGCAGGTGATAGAGATAACAGGAGAAGCACAACAGGGTATGTGTTTACTATAGGTGGAACAACTGTCAGTTGGGTCTCAAAACTACAAAGTGTTGTTGCACTTTCAACAACAGAAGTAGAGTATGTTGCTATGACAGAGGCTAGTAAATACATGATTTGGTTACAAAGGTTTTTGGATGAATTGGGTAAGAAGCAGGAGTTGGGCAAGTTATACAGTGACAGCCAAAGTGCCATACATCTTGCAAAGAACTCTGCATTTCATTCCAATACTAAACATATATAGCTCAAGTACCATTTCATATGGTCAGCGTTGGAAGATGGACAGTTGAAGCTGGAAAAGATACACACTAGCCAGAATCCTATAGATATGTTAACAAAAGTTGTAACTAGGGAGAAACTGAGAATTTTCTCAGTTTCAATTGGTCTTCAAGTATGATGAAGAAGATGAGAAATAGCCAGGTCCAAAGTGGAGTCATTGTCCAGCAAATGAAGCAGTAGTGGAGTTGCTATAATCAATCTCCAAGTGGGAGATTGTTGGGTGTGGAGCCTGATTATCTTCTGTATTCAAAGGTATCGCCGCATTGGACCCCAGTTCGTAATGGGGCGGCAATGCCACCCATAAAATATTCGCTACATGGGGGTCCAGGGGGGCAGTTGCGGCCTTTGGGAACCCCCCCCCCCCCTGTCGAGGGGATAAGGGGAAGCGCCCCCGTTGCTAAGAATAGATGTAAAATTGCCTTGTAAAATGTTGTAATTTCGTAGTCAATCTCGGTCATTCATTAGGTGGAGATCTGATGGTAGAAGTTATGTTTAGTTTAGGGCTTTTTGCCTTACAAGGCAAATCCTCGCTATATATGAGGGAACTGTATTGCATCTATGTATATATGTATTCTGAGTGAGGAAGAGAGAGGAGATTGAGAGCGAAGAGGGAATTACAACGGATCTAATGTACCTTGTATCTCTTCAGTTTGATGGATAATATAAAAAGAATGATTGGTTGTTTCTCGGTGGACGTAGCCCAAACTGCATGAACCACGTATATTTGTGTCTCTCTTGTTTTATGTGTTTTCTGTGTTTATATTTCTGCAATATTTTATGTGTTCCATTGCTCTGTAATATATAATTTTCTAACATAGTGTCAGCGGGATGGCGATTGCTATCTTCAAGGCACATGATTATGAACATATGTACCATATGTCGAAGCCATTGATCACCATGGAGACACCCTTCAACATACCCAGCAACAATGCCAACTCTAGGGATATCTTAAAGAACTGGGTAAAGGAACCGGCCAAATTCAGGATTACACCCAACTAGATTTACAAGATGAAGATACTGCAGAAGGCGTATCAATACTTGGTCATCTTTTCATGCCTGTTGTATGGCCAAGAGAGCACGGAAACCTCCCTGAAGAGTTAGGTGATCGCATTGGACCAACTAGACAATGAAGGAAAAGCATGCAACTGGTCCAACATGTTGGATCACAAGTTGAAGGAATAGGTAACAAGAGCTCGACAACCGCCCAAAGGTCAGAAAGCAGAAATCTACATGTCTGCTTACATCTTGGATGAAATCTGTGCCCATTAAGAGTTCTCGAGCTTGAAGTGGGCATGGACATCGGTTGAGACCTCTGTGAACACTTATTATAAAATGTTGTCGGAATGCAGCTTTAGAGGAGTCATCACACAACTTTCAGATCATTTTGTCACCCTGGGGTACAAGATAATATTTGAGCACGATCCACCTTGCATGTCGAAAGGAGAAATGCAGGCACTGATCAACATAGTAGATTGGTATACCTCACCATCCGGCACCTTCATACGGATGTAAAGTATAGAGAAGCCTCTGCATGTTTTGCCAAAGTTTTCCTTGGACAAGATCATCATTCTAGAAGTATCATACCACATCTCGGGAGAACTGTCAGCTAGGCTGCACCGGAGGAAGAAGGATTCTTGTCCCACTCTTCCATTTCGGATCGAGTTATATGAGATAGGAAATTTCAAGCACACGGATGTTGAAGCAGATGAGATCAAGAAATATCCTTTTGATGCCTGAAGCTACAATCTGTATGACCCACATTGTTTTGTAAAATATCACTGCACTAGAGCACAGTTTTAGTGGATCCACGGGGTGTGTCATTGGGTAGAGGAGGACCCATGGAGATATTGTTACAGCTTCTCCAAGCCCAATGAACTAGTCGACATCATTGTGGAATGGTTAGCGAAGCATCATCTAGAAGAGAACCAGCGCCAACACCAGCAAAGGTAAACGTACCAGCGTGCGACAAAGGCAAGAGGAAGATTGTCAAGAGTGCAGAGGCAGAGAAAAGTCGCAAGTTCTGAGCAGAACCACTTTTGAAGAAAGAAGCTTTTCCAATAGAGGCAAAGAGGAAAAAATGTGATCAGAGGAATGTACAAAGGCAAAGAGAAAAATGGAGAGTGGAGGAAAAAGAGAAGGAGTTGCATGAGTTGAAGGAGCAACTCTAGAAGGAATAAGATTTGCATAGACAGGAGAAGGAAATGCAACAAGAACAGGTACAGTAGGGGGGAAAACATGTACAAACAGATGAAACTACATCCGTATAGGTAGTCGACTCATCTAAACAGCTACCACCTATCAGACAGTGTGAGAGATCATGGTAGCAGGACTTTGCTCAAGAGATTGAACAAGCACTTGAGCAGATGGATACAGACATGGAGCAACAGGAGTTAGAGCCAGACATCGACCTCATGCCTTACCACCAAGAAGTCGACCCACCAGCTTCACTAGATCTAGTAGTGGAGCAGGTCCCAAGTGACAAAGGAGACACTAAAATCCTTGGAGACAATCTGGAGGGAGAGATGCACAACATCTCATTCGATGAGTCCCAACATAGAGTTGTGCAATATCGCATAGTGTCTACTCTATATGATCACACATCTCCTGCACAGTTTGAGGAATGAGTGATCGTGTTTGACGTGTGAAAGCATCCAACAACATTGGTTGATGCTACTAGAGCATATGCCAAAGCCACTAGCTCGAGTGTTCACTTCTTGATAATTGAGAATGAGCGAATGGCTAAGGAGTTACAGATGGCCAAGCAGGGAGGAGAACTGGTTACAACATCTACCTGAGCAGAGTTGAAGAAGGCAATACTAGATGAAGTATTGTCCCTTGATATAGTCATGTGGCCGTTGTATTCCAAGTTTGGCACCATGCATAAAGCAGTTGTCCATCTCAATGGTTGGCAACAGTGACATGCTAGGAGAGCACGCATCTTGTCAAACGTGCATGTTGCTGTTGATCACATGCAAACATGGAAAATGAGATACAAGGGAGCCCCATTACACTTTCCCAAGATGATGAGAGCCAGAGCGGTTAAGCTGAAGGCACGTATCCAGAGTTAGATCCAGAACTACGAAGATATCCTGTAGCTCATCACTAATCTACAAGCTTCCCATGCATGGGTATTCATGAGTATGGATGTTGTTGTGCATGCACATATGATCACATCTATTGGGACACTCACCGAGGCAAAGATAAAGGCACAAGTCTGATTGGAGCTTGACACGTACTTCGACGAGTTGATGCGCATAGCCACCAACGCAGACTTGGTGATCAGTACAGAAACCATGCGTCAGTATGTCATCATTCTGACCCCACTCAAGATAATGATGCACATGTTATCAAACAAGTTGGACAGAGGAGCCCGAGCAGTGTACTTGGATGCTATGGAGGCAAGAGTTTGTTTCCATAAATATGTCACCACAGAGTACACAAACACCATCATGGTCTACAAAGCATGGCATCTGTTTGCCACCATTGACCACCATGAGGATGTTGAAGAGTTGATCTTCCCACAGTTGTACAAGTCATAGTGATGTCTTGTCAAGTGTAAGTTCAAGTGTCGATAGTTGGATGTAACAATCATCGAGTAGATGAAGAGTCATGAGGATAGATGAACAGTCACAAAGGGGAATGTCAAGGGCCACCCCACCCTTTTCTATATATAGTCCCTCATAACTCATTATATAGGATTTTGGTCAGCAAAGCTTCCGATAGGAGTATCTTAGAGAGAGCTTGGACAATATGTTAATGAGCCTTGGCTTCTCCACTGTGCAGAGCTAGTATATCTCTTTGGAGGAGCAGGCGATATTGACTGTAACCTTTCATTTTCGGAACTAATGGTTGGTCATGGTTGTATTGTATGACTGAACTTACACTTCTTAATATAATAGAGCCAACATGTTTCATGCATATGTCATATTGTATTTCATCTATCTTGTTTACTCTAAATGATATATGTATCTATTTTCTTACGCGTGCATGTGTAGCTATTTTCCTTATATGTATGTATGAATCTTACTAAAATGTATTTTTGTTTAATTAACCATCACTTTGGATTGCTAACTCACTTTCATTCCATGTTGTGATGCATATTTACTCATGCGTTCCCTTCTTAACTCCGTGCTTTCATAGGTTTCCAAGGGGCACATTCACCTCACCCTCCATGTGTTAGAACCGCTCATGCACCTTCCTGGACTTGTTGCATATGTCATGACCTTGCTACCAATAGGGACACCTTACTTGCCTCTATGCGAAACCGTGGTCAAGGCGATACCGTACAACCCACTGCTGGGACTCCTACACCAAACAGTCTAAGGTCTAGTTGGGACTTCTTACCGGGGATATCCCCTGACATGTTGGTTGGTCCAGCACCATCAACAGATGGTGAAGATGATGATCATGTTAATGATCATGAGGATGATCTTGACTATGATCTTGGTGGTGCTATCTAGTGATATCTTGATGATCTTGGAAATTCCTATTTTTAGATGGATGGTGTGAATTTACCTTAGAATAATGATATCCATGAAAAATTTAATTTGGTTATCATACATTGAATTTTAGTTTATTTGATTAAAGATGATGATGATATTATCATTATTATCTTGTTACTTTATGTATATATTGAAAATTATCAACATTATTTTGATGGAGAATTATTATGTATGATGATATTACTATCTTTGGATGGATGTTGTGAATTTACCTTAGAATAATGATATTCATGAAATATTTTGATTTGGTAATCACACATTTGAATTTTAGATGATTCAATTAAAGATGATGATGATGATATTAGTATTATCTTTTTACTTTATAATGTGTTGAAAATTGTCAAGTTTTTCTGATGGAGAATCATTATGTACAATGATTTTAATATTTTTGGATGGATGTTTTGAAATTACATTGGAATAATGATATCTGTGATAGGTATTGATTTCATAATTATATATGTATATTGAAAATTGTTAATGATGCTTTGATGGAGAATTATTATATATGATGATACTATGATATTTTTTATGGATGTTGTTAGTTTGCTTTAACTTTATTTACAAACACTAGGTTATCAATTTCAATTGTTATATTTTCTTTAATGATATTTAGAAACTATAATATATTTCACTATGTAATTGAAATTAGTAAAATGAACCCACAAGGGGATTCATAAATGGAAATAAAAATACACTCTAAATAAGAAGCCAAATGTGGTGTAACCATGGATGCAAAATTGGGAGTAGAATTGGATGTTAAACTAGGCATCAAAACAAGATGCAAATAAGGACAAAAAAATGGTTTTAAACTAGAAGTAAAAAATGTTGCAACACTATAGGCAAAGAAGGTAACCAACCATGGCACAAACAAGGATGAAAAATGGACACCACACTAGATGCAAAAAAGGACAAACAACTAGACATAAAATTGGATGCAAAATGGGATGCCAAATTGGGTGCTAAACATAAGCAAAAAAGGATGCAAATTTAGATGTCAAATGAGGATGCAAAGAATGGTGTAAAATTAGGCACAAAAAAGGATGTAATAAAAGACACAAAACAAGATGCAAAATGGGGATAATAAAAGGGTGAAACCAAGGATGACATATTAGATGCAAAAAATAATGCATAACTAGATGAAAATTTAGACTCAAACCTAGGTGCAAAATGAGATGCTAATGTGGACTCAAAATGAGGTAGAGAAAAGGATTCAAATTTGGATGGAAAAAATTATTCAAAACTAGACACCAAAAAGGATGCAAAAAATTGTGCAAAAATTGGACACATAAATAAACATAGAAAATGATGCAAAAATGGGCATAAAAATGGCTTAATATTGGATGCAAATTGAGATGCAATCTTTGATGCAAAATGAAGTGTAAAAATCAAAGCAAAACTTGGTGCAAAAACAAATGCAAAAGTAGACGTAAGAAATGGCTCAAAATTGAACGTAATATTAGACACAAAATGGGATGAAAAGGTGGACGTGACACATGGTTCAACATGGGATGCAAATCTAAATGAAAATCTGGATGCTCAAAAGGATGAAAAAATGGATGGGAGAAATGGTGTTAGAAATGATGCAAAATTTGATGCAAAAAAGGGAGGTCAATCAAATGCAAAAGTGTTTGCAAAAAGTGGTGCAAAACAATATGCAAAAATGGACACAAAAATGGATGCAAAAAATGGTGCTAAATCATATTCAATATATGGAGAAAAATTGGATGCAAAAAATGGTGCAAAAATAGGTACAAAATCTGACACAAAACAAGATGAAAAAATACGTACAAAATTAGAAGAAAAAATGGGGTAATACTAGATGCAAAAATTGACACAATTTGGATGCAAAATGATGCTAAATTGAATGAAAAATATGGTGTAAACCCCAATGAAAATGATGATGCAAAATTAGAAGCGAAGAATGAAACAAAACTAGAATAAAAAAACAACACAAAAACATATGAAAAAATTGGCACAAAACTAGAAGCAAAACCTATCGTAAAACTAGATGTAAATCTTGGTGCAAAATTGGAAGGAAAACCTGCCATAAAACTAGATGTAGAAAGTGGTGCAAAATTTGACACAAAAAATGTCGCAAAATAGGATGTAAAATATGATGCTAAAAATGATGGAAATTTTGGCATAAAAAAGGATGCAAAATCTGGCACAAAAAAGGACACTTTAAAAATTGTACAATAGAACCAGATTTAGCACCAGGGGGCTCATCCCAATTGGAAAAAAATGCACTAAAATATGGCGCTAAATCTGGCACAAATTACCTATTTTGTTGTAGTGTCAAATGTTAATCTAGAACAACATATTAAATGAGATTTAGAAATGGTAGGAAACAACAAATCTAGAAAATGTAGAAACCAACAAATTACTTTAAAAAAGGAAATTTACTTTAAAGAACAACAATTGAAATTCAAGGAAACAAATACAAAACTAAACTACTTTAAATGTTCAAGGCAGCACTTCTTCTAAGGTAGTGGGCCCAACTACCCAAGAGTCAGTTCTGTTTTAAAAATAACTAAAAGAGATTACAAGTAGACAAATATGAAATTGTATTGGTAGCTTCTTTCATTAAAAATTATAATTAGATACAATATAACTATGAGTCTGCCTCTAATTCAATAATTGACCGTCTCCTCTCTTTGATCTCTGTTTTCATTTAAATAGACAGAGAGAGAAGACAAATTACAACTAAATTGATTAAAAAATGATTTCACCTTACAATTTTGGATTCATTGTAGAATCTCAATAAAAAAGGTCAAATCTAAAATATATCTCCATCATGATTCAGCTAGAACAAGTCGAATTTGGTATTGCAATTGGGAGAATTTGGAAAATGGCCCCAACAACAAATATAAGAAAATCTCCTTAAAATAACCTTGTCTTGCTCTCAATATAGACCGAATTTTGGAAAATTGTTTAGTGAAAAACTATTTTGGTTTGTTTTGCACAAAACCCATGTCTTGGATTTTCAAGATTCATCTTCATTTTCCCGAAAAGTCCAACACAAAACTGTTGCTTTTTATCCTAACGAATTTCTAAGTTGGAATATTTGATTATGAGTTGAAGATCAAATTTGCAATTAGGGAAATATCTTGGAGGCTCAAATCATGAGTGATGTTATAAAAAATTCATTAATAAACCATCATTGGAAAAATCATACATAATAATATTCAATTTATTAAAAATAAAGGAGAACAAATATTACTTATCCACAAGAGCATAAATTATTATGAAATGGAATTATATGATAAATGACATGATAAAGAATGGTAGAAATGGACGAAATATGTGTCAAGAAATGGTAACAATGATGATAATTTAGTGGCCCAACATTCTTCCCCCCCGTTGAGCTCCCAAGGTGGGAATGTAGCAGTAAGGGCTCTTGGGGTTGAAGGACCTCTAGACAATAGGATAGGGTGTGAATCCTTACCCTTGTGGTAAGTTGATCTTTCCTATTATAATTTTGATAGAATATACCCTAGTAGGCATCCTACCCACAAGCTGGGCTTATTGGGATTGGAGCTCCCCATATAGCCAATGGGTTGAGGTGACTTGAGATATGGTGTGTATCCTTACCCATGTGGTAAGTTGATCTCACTCAAGTCTTGGATGTAGGTGTTCTATCACTTGAATCTTAAGGGTCTCGATGGAGGATCAAGGAAAAATAGGACAAATTGTGATCCTTAAGTCGATCTCACCTATTGTCACTAGAGGATAAGACATAGTGTAATCCTTATGTTGATCTCGTCTATTGTCCCAGGTCAATAGGATATAGTGTGACCCTTTCCCTTACGGTAAGTAGATCTCGCCTATTGTTAGAGGTTGGTAGCTTATGCTCCCCTATGGTGTCAAATTCTTCTTCTTTTATATTTGAGAGTGTTCAACATAGATGAGCAGAGATGAGCAATGATGACATTTGACTTGACGATGATGAGATATTTTAGAGGGAGTGTTAATTTGGCAGCTCAAGGATAAATTCCCTCCTTTTGACAACCTGCCTCGTCAAGAAAGGCCCCTTGTATCCCTTAGAAGAATTTAATTTAGTTAAGGAAAAATATCTTTTCAAGGTGAAAACCCACATGTGCACAAAAGTACAAATCAACTTTAAAGAAAATTTGGGGACCCTTGGAAGCATATAAATACAAGACAAGTCAACCTCATTTGGACATCGCATAAAGAATATTCTTTTATCTCTCTTCTTTAGATTGGTTCATACAGGTATGAAATTAATTTGTAAAAGTCCAAACATTTCAAGGTCTGAGCTCACACATATGAAGAAAAGAAATTAAGATGGAATAGTAGGATTGGTTTGAGGAAAACTTAGCTACATCCATTGGGTTGATAGGGTTCTCCCTACAACTAGAGGGCTACAACTCTACATAGTTTGACACTAGGTTCATGCAACTGTGACCTAAAATATTTTTGACTGTTGACAATAAGCGTTTATCAGTTTTGGAGACTTTGACTTTGATTCCTAGGCTCATATCTTGGATACTGGTTGGTTGGCTTTGTTGGATAGTCAAAGGTTTGACCTTGATTCTTTATTGGTGAATTAGATCATTGTACTCTATTTGCTGAACATTTTGTGACAAACTAATAAAGAAGAATTTGAAATGCTTTTACCCATTGTGGGTTTTTTCCTAGTCTTTAACCAAATCTTTGTGTGATCTTTATTGTCTTCTACTATCTATTGCATTTATTGTTCTATCTACAATTTCTAATTGGAATATGAAATTGAATTAAAGATAAGAATTGGGATAAAGTTATTGTGACAACATAGAACAATGGAAAATTAACAATATAAAATATCATGCTCTGATCTACAAATTTATTGGATTATGGCCCTCCGAAAAATCCTTAAATGGGTGGATTCAAAATAAATGGAATCTCCAGAATTAAATATAATTGGAGCTATGGACAAAGGATTATTCATAGTCACTTTCTCCAACTTGGAATACAGATTGAAGGATTTTGGAGGGTCATATTTTTTTTAACAATGTAGGCCTCTTCATGCAATTTTGGAAGGAGTAATATAATGTGGAGAAGGAAGACTTCCTTTCTTCCCTAGTGTGGGTATGAGTATTTCCTCTTCATAAGGAATATTGGGATGAGGAAAAATTTGAAGGCATTGGCAATGCCATTGACCACTTTTTCAAAGTATTAGAGCCTACTAAGAGAGGGAGGTACACATAATATGCTCGAATCTATGTTTACACGAATGTCTCATAACCTCTTCCAACCTCCATAGATAATTATTATAAGGATAGTTTTTGGAAGCTATCTCTATATTATGAACATGTCCCATTTAGATGTGGATGTTTTCAAGAATATAAGCATCTTATTAGGGACTATCCAATGAATACAAAGGAATCACTTGAATAACACTCTTCTTAGAAACAACAAGATGATTTGGGAATAATCCCCCAGAGAAGAAGAAATTTGAGTCCTTAAGGTACCTCAAATCTTGACCAGAATCCTAGATCTAGAAATAGGTTCGAGTATCTCTCCTCTTCGAAGGAGTCTCTAGAGAAAGACCCATTCAATCAAGCATGTAATCAAAAAAAGTAAAATCCCATAATTCTCTATTGAATCCTTTAGAGTTTGTGCAAAATTGTCTTCAAGAGCACCAACAAAATTCGTTACCACAAGAGATGGTGAGCTCCCATTTGGAAGAAGCTAAAGCAGAATCCTTACTAGAATATATGGATTTGGATGCCCCATGGCTAATTTCCCTTGCAAAATAATGGCATGGAAAATATACGAAGGACATACCAACTCATCGGGTTAGGATTTTGTACAATGCCTATCTTTGAAGCAAGGAAATATATTATCTAGGATCAAGTTCTTCTCAGTCCAATCTTAGGACTTAAATGGAGCATTTCAAGGTGGTCTCCAAATAAGATGAAGAAGCTAGAAAAAATGAGGCCACATGAGCAATAAGGCATTGATCTAAGAATATGGTGAACAATTAGTCAACGAGGAGAAAATCATGCTAGTGTCAGAAGAATTTCCTCCCTTGAAATCATGAATCTTCAAGGAGTTCTCTATGTAGTCATGAATATCGTAGTCAATTTTTGATTGACTGCTATTGGTAGTTAGCTCACTAGTCTCAAGAATCTCCTGGATTTTAGTCCTCTTTGGAAATCCAATATCTATGCAACTTTTTACTAATTAATGAAAGGATCCATTTACCCCACAAAAAAGGTTTAATAAATAGGTTTAATATTTATATCTAATAAGGTTTACTAAGATTTAATAGTTTTATTAATAATATTTATATTAATTCCCCGACAGGGGTGGATGAATAGCAACATACATTGAACTCTAGTAACATCTTCTTACACTTGATGACTACAAGATATGTGAAAATCTTGCCAATTTACTAGTTTATGGGTTCTCTTTTGTTTTTGATATCTCAGTCTTTTCTAGATAATGTAAAATTTTTGGTGAAGCAATTGTAGGCCAATAAATCTAGTAGGAGTGAGGTTGCCAGAATTTTGAAAAATTGCAGGTTGCTGTGTAACATTTTGGCTTAATGAAAACAACTCTGACTTACAAAAAAAATATTAATATTAATCTTGAGTTTATTAATAATATTAATATTAAGATTTAAAAATGTTGGCATTATGATACAAGTGTTGTCCTTGATGGCAACTGACACAGATGACAGATTATAGTGCACCAGGTTAGTAGCAAAGAGTTGATGATCAGTCTACAAAGAATGGAAGAAAATTACATATACGCAGGTTCCTATTCACAAAGTTGCTGTTACACTAAAAAATGTCACCATGACCACTTACAGTTAGTATGGCTCAAATCAATAGTCATGCTACCCTCTTAGGCAAGTCTTATGCCTCTGCTATCCATCTCAAACTCAAAGAAGAGAGAAAGTCTTGTAAAAAATGTGTTTATCTCTGGGGTCGCAGGTTCTCTCAAGCCTTACCTGCGGGGACGCTCACAATGTTCACAAAAACTGCGTCTTTGGACGCTCTGTATGTCAAGGGACAGGTGCGTCCTTCTGTAAAAGGCAAAATGCGCAAGTTTCATCTTAAAAAAGTTACTTGTGGTTACTTCTAGAACTTTCTAGAGGTCGGTTTGATGAAATGGATGCGCCTCCAGTTGGTTCATGTATCCCTATTAAGGAGGAACTTATCCCATCAATAAGGGAGCTATCCCACCCAAAGAGGGGGATTATCCCATTGATGGTGGACCTGAATAACCTCTTTACAGCACTATAAATAAAGACCTTGGGCCAGAAGGAGGGGAGGTTGGAGCTATACATTTTCTTTGGGTAAATGCTGCAGGAATTAGGACTCCCATTTAGAACCTTGTGAGGAGAGATTGTCTTTGCTTGATTCTACTTGGAAGTGGGTGAGCTTTGTCAAAGTAGAGGAAAACCCTTGATGGACCCTGGGAGGAACTTGCACAACACCAAGGCCAGGTTGTAAGAGTTTCTTTGTTTCGTTATTAATACAAACTGGTTTATTTTTCTCAATAGCTTGTGTTAATGAGTTATTTCATGTGTTCCTTGGTCTGCATGTTGGATATATGTTTTATTATATGAAATGCAAGTGCTTGGTAATTGTTTGATTGTTTGTGGTTGCAGGAATTGATGTGAAGGAGGAGCTCATCCGGATCGGCAAGGACGGACTACAACAACAGCGTTTTGGAATAAGGTAAGCCTAAACACTTGTAGTTTTCATGTTTTAAAAGGTGTATTTAGAGAAAGATCGCTCCATTTTGTCTTGTTTGTCGCTAGAGAGTTTAGACTCCTAGGGAGGTCAGTTGTGTCCGCACAAACGACTTTTTCCGCCACGACAAATTGGCGACTCCGCTGGGGATCCATTAATGTGAAAGTCTTTTCCTTTGTGTGAACTTTGCTCTGAGAAAATCAGTTTTATTTTCTGGTTTTTGACTGTGAGAATTAGTATTTGGGTGGCTTAGCTTTAGATTTAGTTAGATTTGGTTTTTCTTAACTTTTCCAGAAGGACGCACCCTCTGAGTACTGCACAGTGCGTCTTTGGACGCGCTGTTGCCGTTTGCACAGAGCGGGCCCGCGCCTGTTCTAACGGGTTGCCTGCGTCTTCCTGTAAAAACTTAGGAAAACTCCATTTTTGCTTTAATTGCTTTTAGATTTTGGTTTTTCTTAGTGTTTTCTGCCCAGATCCTTTAGTACCCTGTCAAAAATTTTCACCTGAACTTGTTTCATTAGCATTCCTGCTTTTAGCTTTCATCAATTGGGTGTTTTGAGTCTCTTTTTTGAGAAATTCTTAATTTGATTTCCTTTGGTCATTACTTGGAGGTTTCTCTCAGTCTTTTCACAATTTTGCATCTTTTTGCTTTTGTTTTTGCAAAAAAATTTCCCCCTCATTCGCGGGGGGGGGGCTAAATTGTGTATGAGTGTTAATCGCCTTTGAGTGTTTTTATGTTTTGATCTTTGGAACTCTCACCCAATTTTCTCGACTTGCACTTGATTGGTTCTTAGATTACATTAGAATCATCTTGTGTTTGAGAATTCTCTTGCATAGATCACATTTGCATAATTAGAGTTCTCAGTTTCAGAATATGAATGAAAAATGTGCATAGATTACATTTGCATACTTTTCATGTGAATTGTGCATAGATTACAATTGCATAGTTTACATTCTGAAAAATCTATTGTAGATTTAGATCAGCTTTCTTTGATTTGAATTTACACAAAAAATAAAAAATAAAAAATGGTTTGGAATTGATTTGCATTAGTTTTTTCTTGATAAAATTAGTGCATTAGAGAATTTGTTATATTTTCTCTTAGTGATCAATTTTTTGCATTGTCAGAAGTGAATGGAAACTCTCTCCTTACTCTAGTTAGGATTCATCGAATTGAAAGGATTGCATTATCATATTCGATTGCATTCAGTTGAGTCGGGTCATAACACCATTGGTTTCATCTCCATTTACCCATTTGAGTAATAACAGCCTTAATAACACAACGCTTAATTAAAATTCATCTAGTAATTTTTACATTTCTAGGGCTCTGAAACACCAACATAGCTTAGGCTAGGGTCTTGGAGTAGGTGAGTACTTAACTCTCCAAGACTACAAAACCAAACAGATAGTTTATCTTGAGTAGAATAAATCCAATTGTTTCAATTGCACTCTGGGAAAGCTCCTCTTAAAGGAGAAGCACGAGCTCGTGTCCGAACCAATGAGGGGATCATTCCCCCCTCGTTGGGAACGACGCCAGACAGTACGTATTACAAACGGTAAACCTCGGATTAACCATTGTCGAGGATCCAGGGGTCACTTATCGGTAAACCTTGGATTGTTGTCAAGGAGCCGGTAAGGGGATTGAGCTTGCTACTCTGCCCTTGCGTGCTGTCGGAGTTTAGACTGTTCCCCCAGGTGTATTTGTTACTGTTGGTGACCTTAGTGACCATAATCTTTAGGATTCTACCCAAGGTGACGGTGGAGGGAAGATCCCACTGTACCTGGAGCAGACGTCGATTATACTCACTTGGATTTTCCGGGGGGTTCGCTTCACTTCGAGACGGTTAAAGTGGAGGAACTTGTGCCGGTCTATTCATTAAGCAGGTTGCCGGGGTAACTGTTCCACCCTCCACTTCTGTACTAAATTCGGCGATGTTGGATTTCATCACCAACTAGTGTTTTCGGTCCGGAAGGCTACTGTTTGTGTGTGGTTTGACTCCTAGATTTGATAGCGCGTGTTAATTTGTTTGTTTTTACTTTTAGAGACCATAGGTGTGAATTGTGAATTTTAATTGTTAGGTGTGAATTGTGAATTGTTAATTTTAGTTATAAATTGTTAATAAAATTCACTGAAGTTGAATATAATGGCAAATGCTCCGGAATTTATCAACCTAGGAACCCCTCCTAACGAGAATCCTAGTACTTTTCCTTACTTTGGAAATGTTGGTCCTCCTTATATGGCTACTTTGTCATTACCTGGATTTACAATAGGTTTACCGATATGGTTATTTTCAACTTCGTTGGCCCAAAATACTCCAATTGTTCCATCTCAACAGGATGCTTCACCTCAACAGAGTTCACCATCTCAACATCACCAACCTTCTGTTGACCCTTTACCTTCTTCGCCTAATTTTTCTTCCTCCATTTCTTCCTCTTCGCCTGGTAAAAGCCTTGATGCTAGTAACCAGGAGGCTAAGAAGAAGAAGAAAGGGAAAAAGAAGAAGAAGAAGAAGAAGAAGCAAGATAAGAAAGAAGTCAACCAACCAACCATGGCTGTAAGTGTTAGTTGTGTTGAGGAAAATTCCGACATACACCGTAAACCCAAATACCCTTGCAGGCTTTGTAAGGGTGACCACTTCCTTGTCAATTGTCCTGGTATTCCAAAGGTCTTGGAAGTATGGTCAGAAAAACCTCATCAACTTTCTGTTGATCCATCAACCAGTGATAGTCAGGTTCCTGGGAAAAAGGGTAAAGTTAGGTTTCCTTGTAAGTTATGCAAAGGGAGTCATCAAACTCACATTTGCCCTCACATGGATGAAGCCTCAACATTGTTGGAAAACCTCACTGTTCCACAGCAAGAATTTCCAACTGGTTACCGTACACTTTCTCCCAACCTACCGTCAACTGACGGAGTGATTGATTTAAATTCAAGTACAGTCGATCACACTCTCCCATTGGAGAGTGAAACTCATGTCACTCAGGTTGATGATCCATTAGTTGATCAAGTGGTCGATTCAATTTCACATTCGGTCGATCACACTCTCCTTTTCGAGAGTAAATTTCATACCGCTGATGTTCTTCTTGTTACATCGGATTCTTCTATGCCGGGGGGCATTTCACCTGTTTCTACAGAACCCCCTCCAAGTACTGAGGTCTTTTCCTTTGATTGGAATAGACTGACAGAACCTCGTCTTCCTTCCTCCATCCCTTTCCAAATCATTGTCAAGGCTGGTGGTAGGGACATACATCGTACTCAGGTAGATGAAGGTGCTTCTGTTAGTATTTTATCCTCAGCTGTTTGGAAAGCTTTGGGTTCCCCTCAGCTTGCGCCTATTACGCAGAATCTGAAAGCTTTTAACAGAACAATTAGTGAACCTTTAGGGATCCTTCCTAAGTTTTCTATTACCTTGGAAGGTAAAACTGTTTGTGTTGATCTTATGGTAGTTCGAGGTCCCTTGGATTTCAATTTACTCCTTGGGCGAGACTATGTTTATGCAATGAAAGCTGTCGTATCGACACTCTTTCGCGTGATGTCTTTCCCTCACAATGGCAGTATTGTGACTGTAGACCAGCTTTCGTTCCCTAGTCTTTTTTCAACTACCAATAATATGACACCCCTAAATGTTCCTGATTCTAAAGTGGTATCTACCCTGCCACGGGTTAATTATGTGGCAACCGGTCCCATGATTTCAGTTACCGATGTAAGTGAGCCTTTCACTATTTGCTCATCTTCCTTTGATTTAGATCCGGTAATTGACATGGAAAACTCTATGGGATTATTTGAACACGATGTTCTTATCCCTTTTGAGTCCCTTGACGTGTGTTCCTTCCAAAAAACTATTCTTCCTTCGGATGAAGACCTTTTGGAAGCCATGATCAAGGTGTGTCCATTGACATGTCTTTCTTCCAGTTGGAAGCCATGATCAATGTTGTGAGGATAGTTTCTTCTAGTCTCAACCTCGTTAAAAAATGAAACTGGAAGTCATGAGCATAGTTTCTTGTCTTGTGTCAAGCTCATTAAAAAATGAAACAAGGAGTTGCGAGGAAAGTTCCTTTTACTGTGTCAACCTCATTAAAAAATGAATCAGTGAGTACGAGGATAGTTTGTTCCTCTCTCAACCTCGTTAAAAAATGAAACTGGATGGTACGAGGAAAGTTCCTTTTACTGTGTCGACCTCGTTAAAAAATGAATCAGTGAGTACGAGGATAGTTTTTTCCTGTATCAACCTCGTTAAAAAATGAAATAGGCTAGCATGAGGACAGTTCTTTTACTGAGTCAACCTCATTAAAAAATGAATCAGCTAGATTTTAGGATATGTAGGTAGATTGTAGAAAGTAGGATTGCGAGGACAGTTCCTGTTACTGAGTCAACCTCGTTAAAAAATGAATCAGGTACGAGGATAGTTCCTGTTACTGAGTCAACCTCGTTAAAAAATGAATCAGGTATGAGGATAGTTCTTTTCTTGTGTCAACCTCTTTAAAAAATGAAACAACTCCCTTTTCAAGTTAAATATTGAAAGTAAACCTTCATTTCATCCAGCCGGTTGAATGCAATGAAGCCTGGGGGGCATGTACCTCGCTTTGCATCATTATGCTGGGGGCATGCGAACTTTTTGAGCATAGTTCCTTGTCTTGTGTCAAGCTCGTTAAAAAATGAAACAAGGATAGGTTAAATAGGTAGATTGTAGAGCGTAGTCATGAGCATAGTTCCTTGTCTTGTGTCAAGCTCATTAAAAAATGAATCAAGGATTTTAGAGCATAGTTCCTTGTCTTGTGTCAAGCTCATTAAAAAATGAATCAAGGATTTTAGAGCACAGTTCCTTGTCTTGTGTCAAGCTCGTTAAAAAATGAATCAAGGTTTTTTAGAGTATAGTTTTTTGTTAGGTAGATTGTAGAAAGTAGTTATGAGCATAGTTCCTTGTCTTGTGTCAAGCTCACTAAAAAATGAAACAACTCCCACGAGTCTTTCCAAGATTTTGAAAGTAAAGCTTCATTCCATCCACCTCATTGAATGCAATGAAGCTTGGGGGGCATGTACCTTGATTTGCATCATTATGCCGGGGGCATGTGAACTTGTAACAAGCATAGTTTTTCGTTTCAAGCTTGTGTAAACATGAAACCGAATCCGAGCATAGTTCTTTTCCTGTGTCAAGCTCGTTAAAAAATGAAACAAATCCTCCTCTACTTGAGTCGAGAGATTGACTAGATCTCGTAAATGTTAAGTTGTATATTTAGGTTAGTTGTTTCGGTGTTTTGCATAATTTTCTTACAGTTTTAGGTCGAGTCTTTCAAATGATCTCGTAAATGAACCTTCATTTCATCCAACTGGTTGAATGAAATGAAGCTAGGGGGGCATGCACTCTAGCAGTTATGCTTAGGGGGCATCAAGCACAGTTTTATCTCTGTTTCAAGCTTGTGTAAAAATGAAACTACTCTGAAGCATAGTTTTTCTCTGTTTCAAGCTTTTGTAAAAATGAAACCTATCTCGAGTCAATTTCAGTTATTTTCAAGACTCGTTAAACTCATGAAAATACCGAGATTATTTTGCTATCTTTCATTCTCGTAAAACAAATGAAAATGCCGAGATCTTTCCGTCTTTTCCTCATCGTAAATTAAATTGAAAGTCGGCCATATGAGTACATTTTTATCATTTTTTCGAACTCATTAAAATTTACGAAAAAGTGAAAACCATGAGTACATTTTTATCCCTTTTTCGAACTCGTTAAAACTTACGAAAAAGTGAAACCTCAGAGTCATCTTTTAAGCCCTTTTCTGACTCCTAAAATATGAAAAGATTGCCGAGCATTTCTTTTACACTCGTTAAAACGGAATTAAAAGACGGTCCCCTTATAGCTCTTTTCTGACCGTAAAATTAGGAAAAGATTGCCGGGTTTTTGTCGTTTCAAACTCGATAAGGAAATAAAACGACGTGTCCTTGATCGCTTTTTACTTTTCAGGTCAGTGGCACTAATTATGAAAGTACTCCTTGGTTGCAAGATCAAGCGGTTCCCCCAGGTATTATTTTATACCTTTTCGGGCTTGAGGGACACAAATCTACGAAAAAGTTCAACTTGGAGTCTCCTTTAGTTTTTTCAGACTCTCTAAAATTGAAAAATGCCGAGTTTCTCCTATACTGGGCTCGTTAAACTTTTACAGTAGAGGACCTGTTCAATTACAAACAGGAACGAACCACTCCTTCCTAGGGTTCGAATTTAAACTAGGTTGGACTCGTCCGAAGGATGAGCTTACAATCAAGCATATGTTATCCTCCTCAAGCTTGTTAAAAATAAAGAGGTACTTGCCAGAAATGGTGGGGGAAAAGAGAGAAAAATGAACCTATTTGTTACCTTTTGTCTCAAAAGAAACTTTATTACCACTCTTGAACACGACACTTTTTCATTCACCTGGGTTGGGAAATCTTTTACCTCACAGTTAACCAAACCACTTTGAAAATCTTTAGCCGGGTTTCGGGAATCACTTTGAGTTATTCGTCACCAAGCCATCTGTTGTGTCGTTATGTGTTCAAGAGGTCTGCGAGCAAAACTTTCATCTGCAAAATACTTGTCATCCATTTGACCATCCCTGAGTCAGTCCTCACAGCAACATTTCTTCAACTTGAACAATGATTTCGTGTTGTGGGCTTACCTGCAATGGGTCGCTTTCTATCGACATCGACACATTATCTAGAAAGATGACTTAGGAATCGACAGTACCTTGAAGTCTGCATGCATCAATGGCAGGTTTCTCGCCTTTGACGTCAGTTTACATCATTGACTTTCGATCAAAGGACTCTGTGAAGTGTTCGACATCAAAACATCTATTCACATTTCACGGGTTGTGCTTGGTACTTTGAGAACCATTGACATTACTGGTGGTATCTATCACGCTTGTTAACAGTTTACATCATTGACTGGTAATCAAGTGGTTTCTACCATGTTCGACATCAAATCATTTAATCACATGGCTAGAATCGTACCAATTCGGGAAGTAGAAGTGAAGACCCTGGATCTAGTTTCTACCATCCAGGCTGCGAGGAGTTTTGTATTCATTATCTATGTAGACTAATCATAAACAGATGGCTGCGTCCATACTGTGTCTACAAAAGTCTATAAAAATGATGTATTGCAAGATCATTCCTGTATCAGAGTAGTTAGTCCATTAGTTAAAGTTTTGAATCTGAGTATGGGAATGCCTACCTCAGTGATGATATAATCTTATACATGTATTTTGTGTTGAAAATTGCAGGTTCCAACCAGGTCATCCACAAGACAATCCTTGAAATGATAAAGCGCTTCACCCTTCCTAGAATTACAAACCCTAATCTATTCCAGGCTTCGCACTTTAGGGGGCAATCTGTTACACTAAAAAATGTCACCATGACCACTTACAGTTAGTATGGCTCAAATCAACAGTCATGCTACCCTCTTAGGCAAGTCTTATGCCTCTGCTATCCATCTCAAACTCAAAGAAGAGAGAAAGTCTTGTAAAAAATGTGTTTATCTCTGGGGTCGCAGGTTCTCTCAAGCCTTACCTGCGGGGACGCTCACAATGTTCACAAAAACTGCGTCTTTGGACGCTCTGTATGTCAAGGGACAGGTGCGTCCTTCTGTAAAAGGCAAAATGCGCAAGTTTCATCTTAAAAAAGTTACTTGTGGTTACTTCTAGAACTTTCTAGAGGTCGGTTTGATGAAATGGATGCGCCTCCAGTTGGTTCATGTATCCCTATTAAGGAGGAACTTATCCCATCAATAAGGGAGCTATCCCACCCAAAGAGGGGGATTATCCCATTGATGGTGGACCTGAATAACCTCTTTACAGCACTATAAATAAAGACCTTGGGCCAGAAGGAGGGGAGGTTGGAGCTATACATTTTCTTTGGGTAAATGCTGCAGGAATTAGGACTCCCATTTAGAACCTTGTGAGGAGAGATTGTCTTTGCTTGATTCTACTTGGAAGTGGGTGAGCTTTGTCAAAGTAGAGGAAAACCCTTGATGGACCCTGGGAGGAACTTGCACAACACCAAGGCCAGGTTGTAAGAGTTTCTTTGTTTCGTTATTAATACAAACTGGTTTATTTTTCTCAATAGCTTGTGTTAATGAGTTATTTCATGTGTTCCTTGGTCTGCATGTTGGATATATGTTTTATTATATGAAATGCAAGTGCTTGGTAATTGTTTGATTGTTTGTGGTTGCAGGAATTGATGTGAAGGAGGAGCTCATCCGGATCGGCAAGGACGGACTACAACAACAGCGTTTTGGAATAAGGTAAGCCTAAACACTTGTAGTTTTCATGTTTTAAAAGGTGTATTTAGAGAAAGATCGCTCCATTTTGTCTTGTTTGTCGCTAGAGAGTTTAGACTCCTAGGGAGGTCAGTTGTGTCCGCACAAACGACTTTTTCCGCCACGACAAATTGGCGACTCCGCTGGGGATCCATTAATGTGAAAGTCTTTTCCTTTGTGTGAACTTTGCTCTGAGAAAATCAGTTTTATTTTCTGGTTTTTGACTGTGAGAATTAGTATTTGGGTGGCTTAGCTTTAGATTTAGTTAGATTTGGTTTTTCTTAACTTTTCCAGAAGGACGCACCCTCTGAGTACTGCACAGTGCGTCTTTGGACGCGCTGTTGCCGTTTGCACAGAGCGGGCCCGCGCCTGTTCTAACGGGTTGCCTGCGTCTTCCTGTAAAAACTTAGGAAAACTCCATTTTTGCTTTAATTGCTTTTAGATTTTGGTTTTTCTTAGTGTTTTCTGCCCAGATCCTTTAGTACCCTGTCAAAAATTTTCACCTGAACTTGTTTCATTAGCATTCCTGCTTTTAGCTTTCATCAATTGGGTGTTTTGAGTCTCTTTTTTGAGAAATTCTTAATTTGATTTCCTTTGGTCATTACTTGGAGGTTTCTCTCAGTCTTTTCACAATTTTGCATCTTTTTGCTTTTGTTTTTGCAAAAAAATTTCCCCCTCATTCGCCGGGGGGGGGCTAAATTGTGTATGAGTGTTAATCGCCTTTGAGTGTTTTTATGTTTTGATCTTTGGAACTCTCACCCAATTTTCTCGACTTGCACTTGATTGGTTCTTAGATTACATTAGAATCATCTTGTGTTTGAGAATTCTCTTGCATAGATCACATTTGCATAATTAGAGTTCTCAGTTTCAGAATATGAATGAAAAATGTGCATAGATTACATTTGCATACTTTTCATGTGAATTGTGCATAGATTACAATTGCATAGTTTACATTCTGAAAAATCTATTGTAGATTTAGATCAGCTTTCTTTGATTTGAATTTACACAAAAAATAAAAAATAAAAAATGGTTTGGAATTGATTTGCATTAGTTTTTTCTTGATAAAATTAGTGCATTAGAGAATTTGTTATATTTTCTCTTAGTGATCAATTTTTTGCATTGTCAGAAGTGAATGGAAACTCTCTCCTTACTCTAGTTAGGATTCATCGAATTGAAAGGATTGCATTATCATATTCGATTGCATTCAGTTGAGTCGGGTCATAACACCATTGGTTTCATCTCCATTTACCCATTTGAGTAATAACAGCCTTAATAACACAACGCTTAATTAAAATTCATCTAGTAATTTTTACATTTCTAGGGCTCTGAAACACCAACATAGCTTAGGCTAGGGTCTTGGAGTAGGTGAGTACTTAACTCTCCAAGACTACAAAACCAAACAGATAGTTTATCTTGAGTAGAATAAATCCAATTGTTTCAATTGCACTCTGGGAAAGCTCCTCTTAAAGGAGAAGCACGAGCTCGTGTCCGAACCAATGAGGGGATCATTCCCCCCTCGTTGGGAACGACGCCAGACAGTACGTATTACAAACGGTAAACCTCGGATTAACCATTGTCGAGGATCCAGGGGTCACTTATCGGTAAACCTTGGATTGTTGTCAAGGAGCCGGTAAGGGGATTGAGCTTGCTACTCTGCCCTTGCGTGCTGTCGGAGTTTAGACTGTTCCCCCAGGTGTATTTGTTACTGTTGGTGACCTTAGTGACCATAATCTTTAGGATTCTACCCAAGGTGACGGTGGAGGGAAGATCCCACTGTACCTGGAGCAGACGTCGATTATACTCACTTGGATTTTCGGGGGGTTCGCTTCACTTCGAGACGGTTAAAGTGGAGGAACTTGTGCCGGTCTATTCATTAAGCAGGTTGCCGGGGTAACTGTTCCACCCTCCACTTCTGTACTAAATTCGGCGATGTTGGATTTCATCACCAACTAGTGTTTTCGGTCCGGAAGGCTACTGTTTGTGTGTGGTTTGACTCCTAGATTTGATAGCGCGTGTTAATTTGTTTGTTTTTACTTTTAGAGACCATAGGTGTGAATTGTGAATTTTAATTGTTAGGTGTGAATTGTGAATTGTTAATTTTAGTTATAAATTGTTAATAAAATTCACTGAAGTTGAATATAATGGCAAATGCTCCGGAATTTATCAACCTAGGAACCCCTCCTAACGAGAATCCTAGTACTTTTCCTTACTTTGGAAATGTTGGTCCTCCTTATATGGCTACTTTGTCATTACCTGGATTTACAATAGGTTTACCGATATGGTTATTTTCAACTTCGTTGGCCCAAAATACTCCAATTGTTCCATCTCAACAGGATGCTTCACCTCAACAGAGTTCACCATCTCAACATCACCAACCTTCTGTTGACCCTTTACCTTCTTCGCCTAATTTTTCTTCCTCCATTTCTTCCTCTTCGCCTGGTAAAAGCCTTGATGCTAGTAACCAGGAGGCTAAGAAGAAGAAGAAAGGGAAAAAGAAGAAGAAGAAGAAGAAGAAGCAAGATAAGAAAGAAGTCAACCAACCAACCATGGCTGTAAGTGTTAGTTGTGTTGAGGAAAATTCCGACATACACCGTAAACCCAAATACCCTTGCAGGCTTTGTAGGGTGACCACTTCCTTGTCAATTGTCCTGGTATTCCAAAGGTCTTGGAAGTATGGTCAGAAAAACCTCATCAACTTTCTGTTGATCCATCAACCAGTGATAGTCAGGTTCCTGGGAAAAAGGGTAAAGTTAGGTTTCCTTGTAAGTTATGCAAAGGGAGTCATCAAACTCACATTTGCCCTCACATGGATGAAGCCTCAACATTGTTGGAAAACCTCACTGTTCCACAGCAAGAATTTCCAACTGGTTACCGTACACTTTCTCCCAACCTACCGTCAACTGACGGAGTGATTGATTTAAATTCAAGTACAGTCGATCACACTCTCCCATTGGAGAGTGAAACTCATGTCACTCAGGTTGATGATCCATTAGTTGATCAAGTGGTCGATTCAATTTCACATTCGGTCGATCACACTCTCCTTTTCGAGAGTAAATTTCATACCGCTGATGTTCTTCTTGTTACATCGGATTCTTCTATGCCGGGGGCATTTCACCTGTTTCTACAGAACCCCCTCCAAGTACTGAGGTCTTTTCCTTTGATTGGAATAGACTGACAGAACCTCGTCTTCCTTCCTCCATCCCTTTCCAAATCATTGTCAAGGCTGGTGGTAGGGACATACATCGTACTCAGGTAGATGAAGGTGCTTCTGTTAGTATTTTATCCTCAGCTGTTTGGAAAGCTTTGGGTTCCCCTCAGCTTGCGCCTATTACGCAGAATCTGAAAGCTTTTAACAGAACAATTAGTGAACCTTTAGGGATCCTTCCTAAGTTTTCTATTACCTTGGAAGGTAAAACTGTTTGTGTTGATCTTATGGTAGTTCGAGGTCCCTTGGATTTCAATTTACTCCTTGGGCGAGACTATGTTTATGCAATGAAAGCTGTCGTATCGACACTCTTTCGCGTGATGTCTTTCCCTCACAATGGCAGTATTGTGACTGTAGACCAGCTTTCGTTCCCTAGTCTTTTTTCAACTACCAATAATATGACACCCCTAAATGTTCCTGATTCTAAAGTGGTATCTACCCTGCCACGGGTTAATTATGTGGCAACCGGTCCCATGATTTCAGTTACCGATGTAAGTGAGCCTTTCACTATTTGCTCATCTTCCTTTGATTTAGATCCGGTAATTGACATGGAAAACTCTATGGGATTATTTGAACACGATGTTCTTATCCCTTTTGAGTCCCTTGACGTGTGTTCCTTCCAAAAAACTATTCTTCCTTCGGATGAAGACCTTTTGGAAGCCATGATCAAGGTGTGTCCATTGACATGTCTTTCTTCCAGTTGGAAGCCATGATCAATGTTGTGAGGATAGTTTCTTCTAGTCTCAACCTCGTTAAAAAATGAAACTGGAAGTCATGAGCATAGTTTCTTGTCTTGTGTCAAGCTCATTAAAAAATGAAACAAGGAGTTGCGAGGAAAGTTCCTTTTACTGTGTCAACCTCATTAAAAAATGAATCAGTGAGTACGAGGATAGTTTGTTCCTCTCTCAACCTCGTTAAAAAATGAAACTGGATGGTACGAGGAAAGTTCCTTTTACTGTGTCGACCTCGTTAAAAAATGAATCAGTGAGTACGAGGATAGTTTTTTCCTGTATCAACCTCGTTAAAAAATGAAATAGGCTAGCATGAGGACAGTTCTTTTACTGAGTCAACCTCATTAAAAAATGAATCAGCTAGATTTTAGGATATGTAGGTAGATTGTAGAAAGTAGGATTGCGAGGACAGTTCCTGTTACTGAGTCAACCTCGTTAAAAAATGAATCAGGTACGAGGATAGTTCCTGTTACTGAGTCAACCTCGTTAAAAAATGAATCAGGTATGAGGATAGTTCTTTTCTTGTGTCAACCTCTTTAAAAAATGAAACAACTCCCTTTTCAAGTTAAATATTGAAAGTAAACCTTCATTTCATCCAGCCGGTTGAATGCAATGAAGCCTGGGGGGCATGTACCTCGCTTTGCATCATTATGCTGGGGGCATGCGAACTTTTTGAGCATAGTTCCTTGTCTTGTGTCAAGCTCGTTAAAAAATGAAACAAGGATAGGTTAAATAGGTAGATTGTAGAGCGTAGTCATGAGCATAGTTCCTTGTCTTGTGTCAAGCTCATTAAAAAATGAATCAAGGATTTTAGAGCATAGTTCCTTGTCTTGTGTCAAGCTCATTAAAAAATGAATCAAGGATTTTAGAGCACAGTTCCTTGTCTTGTGTCAAGCTCGTTAAAAAATGAATCAAGGTTTTTTAGAGTATAGTTTTTTGTTAGGTAGATTGTAGAAAGTAGTTATGAGCATAGTTCCTTGTCTTGTGTCAAGCTCACTAAAAAATGAAACAACTCCCACGAGTCTTTCCAAGATTTTGAAAGTAAAGCTTCATTCCATCCACCTCATTGAATGCAATGAAGCTTGGGGGGCATGTACCTTGATTTGCATCATTATGCCGGGGGCATGTGAACTTGTAACAAGCATAGTTTTTCGTTTCAAGCTTGTGTAAACATGAAACCGAATCCGAGCATAGTTGTTTTCCTGTGTCAAGCTCGTTAAAAAATGAAACAAATCCTCCTCTACTTGAGTCGAGAGATTGACTAGATCTCGTAAATGTTAAGTTGTATATTTAGGTTAGTTGTTTCGGTGTTTTGCATAATTTTCTTACAGTTTTAGGTCGAGTCTTTGAAATGATCTC